>OY284473.1:971564-1259327 GCA_958336335.1 Dilophus febrilis
AAAACCCCAATGAAAAAAAAACCTTTTTTATCTATTTAAAACCCAAAAAAAAACTTTTATTCCATGGTTTTTTTAAACCATTTAAACATTTTAGGTGATTTAATCAATTTATAGATAAAAATTATTGTGTATAAGATAAAATAAAAAGGTTTTATTCAGTTTTAAATCCCAAAACACAAAAAAAACCTTTTTATCTATAACTTGATAAAGCACCCAAAATGTTTTTATGGTTTAAAAAATAAATAGAAAAAAGGTTTTTTTTGTAAAAGGTTTTTTTTGGGTTTTAAAATAGATAAATTAAAAGGCTTTAGCGAAAGGTTTTATTTTTGGTGGTTTTAAAAGTAAATAAAAGATGAAAAAATTGAATTTGTTTGGTTTTTTTCTTATCTTGTTTTAAAATCTCAAATTTTACTAACGAACAAAATTCAATGAATTTTGAAACAAAATCAATTTTAGGACCGAGGGATGACTGGGATTCGACCAGGGCTGACTGGGATTTGATCAGGGCTGACTGGGATTCGACCAGGGCTGACTGGGATTTGATCAGGGCTGACCGGGATTCGACCAGGGCTGACTGGGATTTGATCAGGGCTGACTGGGATTCGACCAGGGCTGACTGGGATTTGATCAGGGCTGACTGGGATTCGACCAGGGCTGACTGGGATACGACCAGGGCTGACTGGGATTTGATCAGGGCTGACTGGGATTCGACCAGGGCTGACTGGGATTCGACCAGGGCTGACTGGGATTTGATCAGGGATGACTGGGATTTGATCAGGGCTGACCGGGATTTGATCAGGGATGACTGGGATTCAACCAGGGATGACTGGGATTCGACCAGGGCTGACCGGGATTTGATCAGGGCTGACTGGGATTTGACCAGGGGTGACTGGGATTTGATCAGGACTTACCGGGATTCGACCAGGGCTGACTGGGATTCGCCCAGGGCTGACTGGGATTTGATCAGGGCCGACTGGGATTTGATCAGGGCTGACTGGGATTTGACCAGGGCTGACTGGGATTTGATCAGGGCCGACTGGGATTTGATCAGTGCTTTCCATAAATCGGCAATCTTGACCCCCCCCCCCCCCCCCCCCCAATTCGACCCAGATCTGTCCACAAATCACAGCGATAATTCACAAAAAAAAAAAAAACCAAACCGAATTGGAACATCAAATTTAATGCAAATTTCGAAATATTGTCCCAGAAAAATGTTTTTTTTCGCTGTGTTTTTTTTTTATTTTTTCAGCCGATTTCGTTTGAATTTATAAGGTTTTAAATTTTTTGATAAAATCCCTAAAAAATTGGAAATAACCTCAAAATTGAAAAATTTGCCACATCATCGCGATTATTGTGACATAAAGTCAGTCAGAAAAGTTTCAAGCAAACAGCAGCAGCAGCAGCAGCACCATCAATAACCATCATTTGCATTTCCTTTTTAGTTTTAGTTTCTTTTACGTATTGAAAAAACTCAGTCGCAAATAAAAAAAATAATTTCTCTCTATTTAAATTAAATTTTTTTTTATTCTAACACCAACTTTTGATAATTAATTAATTAAATTAGTTTTTGTTTTTTTTTTTGCTATTTTGTGTGCCAATTAATTAACAACAAAAATAATAATAATAATAATAATAATAATTTCTTGTATTAAATTCTCCGTTTGTTTTATTAATCAATTTTTTTCTAATTTGTCCTCTATTTGCCTTTGAGGATTTTTTTTTTCCTCTTTGTGCTTTATAATATTTTTCGGGGTATTCACACCCAAAGAAAAAAAAAAATTATTTTTTTTTCTTTCTTTCGTTGCCTATATTTAAATCCACACTAATTAATAATTAAATTGGTTTTTTTTTTAAAATTTTTTTTTTTTCGTAATTTTTTTTGTGATTTTGATTTAATTAAATTGTGATTTTTTTTTTTATGTGTGTGTGCGAGTGTGTGTGTCCGTAAAAATTTTGTCGTCCGGTACTTTTCCATACATTTTTTCGTTGCGCTGCATGACGTAGTAATTTAGAATATATTTTAATATATATATAAAGAAAGAAAGAAAGAAAGAACCAGAATCCAACAACAACAACAATAACACCAATCAAAATCCAATATTGTATTGTAATACAACAATAACAACAACAACCCAGAATCCAATACCAATGCCAATACAAATGTATAATAAAAAATAATCTGCATTGCAGTATAAAAAGGAAATCAATTTATTGCGCAAGTGTGTCGAAAGAATAAGAAACAGAAAAACGAAAAAAAAAAAACAAAAACAAAAAAAGTGATTGGAAAAAAAGAAAAACAATAAAAAATACGTGAATCGCCCGACTGTGTCGCATGCGCGATATTGCGCAGTCATATCGAAAAAACGCAGCCATTTATAATTTTACCCATTAGGCGCATAAAGTAATTGAATTTGTAATAGATTTGTGTGTTGTCAAATCAATTTTTTTTTGTTTTGTTTTTTTTTTGTCATTAGTTGTGTTATTAAATCAATTTTCGCGCTTGCGCTTAATCAAAAAAATTAAAAAAAAAACATTCTTTTTAACAAATCAATTAACATACAAAAAAAAAAAACTAATTATAATTTTTGTAATAATAATAATAACAAGTGACTAAGTGCCAAAAAAAGGACTTAAATAAATCAATGATCAAAGAATAGGAGAGAATTTTAAGAGAAGGATCAATCAATCAATCAATCAATCAATCAATCAAGGTACAAACAAAACCAAACACAAAACCCTTTTAAATGTAATTGAAAAACAAAAAAAATAATGAAACTAACGGAATTTTTTTCTTTTCTCTCTTTTTTTTCTCTTTTTTTTTCTCTTTTTTTTTTTCTCTTTTTTTTTCTCTTTTTTTTGTTTACTTTTCCATTTTTTTTTTTTTTTTTATTCCACATTTTCTTATCTCTTTTAACCTTTTTTTAGATTATAGATTAGATTTTAGATAAAAAACACAATTGATTTTTAAAGTGTAAACAACAACAACAACAACATCGACAACATCAACAACAACATCGACAACAACAACAAGAACATTAACAACAAAATCCTCAATAGAATCATTTTGCATTTTACCATTTTTTCTAACGGTGAGAATTTCATTTCCATTGTTGCATCCACTTCAATGCAACAATAACGGATTATTTTCCTGATATTAAGGTAACAAAAAATCTCATAATAATTTTCAAGGTCTCTCTCTCTCTCTCTCTCTCTCTCTCTCTCTCCCTCTCTCTCTCAGTGTTTTCTGTGTTTATTAGGAAATTGATTAGCCTTTATTTTGATTGGCAATTGATTTTTTTTTAAATAATTTCAATTTATTTTTTATTTTTTTGCTGCAATTATTCAAAATTTTTTATGTATTTAAATGTTTTGTTAACGGACGCTATTTAATTATTTTTCTATATATCTCTCTCAGCTCTCTCTCTCTCACGTCTCTTTCTCTCAAACATTCTCTCTCTTTATCTAAATAAATTTGAAATTATTGGATATTTATTTTTTTTATTTTTTCAAAAAAAAAAAAATTATTTATTATTAATATATGATATGATAATAACAAAAAAAAAAAAAAACAAAACAAAACAAAAATGTGATAATCCTAAAATTATACAAAAAAAACGAAAAAGAATAGAGAGATTGAAAATTAACAATAGAGATGAATTGAAAAAGAATTGGAAAACGAAAAAAAAAAGCAAATTTTTGAGATGGTTTTGAAATTTTTGGAATTTTATTTCTGTCCATTGGTTGGTTTTTTTTTTGCCGTCTCTTTTCGACGATTCGTTCCATTCATAATCGTACAATATATGGTACAAGCGCAAACGCAATTATGCGCAATTATGCGCAATATGCAAACGTGCGAACATGTGAACATGATCACGTACAATTCAAACAACAACAACAACGAAAAATTGCGCACTGATGACGATGACCACGACCACGACCACGACCACGACGACCACCGTGCCGTGCCGTGCGCCGTGCGCCGTGACAACGTCCACTGTCAAATTTTGTTTTCAACAAATCAATTTTCAAATTACTTTTACATTTCATCTCATTACAAAAAGCGTTTCATTTTTTTTTTTTTGTTTTTTTTTTGTTTTGCCCATTTTTATTCTGTTCATTCATTAATTCATTCATTCATTCAATTGCGTATATTGCGCACGAAATTTTGCACCGTAGCGCACTGATCGATTCGATCTTTCAGTAGCGTTTTCTGAAAATAGCGTTTTCTCTAAATAGCTCTCTACCGGTTTTTTTTTTGTTTTTTTTTGTTTTCATCACATTTTTCATTTTTTTTCATTTTTTTGTCATTTTTTTCATTTTTTTTACATTTTGATAGAGTGAATAAAGAAAACGTTTTTTTCCTTTGCATTGCATTGCATTGCGCGGTAGATAGAAATACAAAAAAAAAAATACAAAAAAATAATAACAATCAAAACATCAATCCCACGACAAAAACACAAAGTCGTCTTTGTCACCAAAAAAACAAAAAAAAAAAAAACAAAAAAAAGATATGCAAAACTGAGGAAATTGAGAGATAAAACAAATATAATTATGGAGGGGGGGGGGGAGGCGGGTGGAGCGGAAGGGCGGAAGGGTGGAGCGGAAGGACGGAGCGCAGCGGAAGCTGTGGATAAAAATGTGCGAAGGTTAGTATTCATTAACCCATGCATGGAAGGTTTGTATTCATTCCATGGAATTTTGGAAGCGTCGAATTGCCGCCGCACACAAAAAAAAGTATGGAAGCGTGGAATTGCTGCCGCACACCCACAAAAAATAAAGTATGTAACCGCAGCACAAATTAAAATAAAAAAAAAGGTAAGCTGCAGATGTTGTTGTTTCTGCTGCTGGTACTGATGTTACTGATGTTGCCGCTGCTGCTGTTGCTGTTGCCGATTTTTGCTGTTTGGACACGACACAGAACTGAAGCGTACGTTGACGCGTCAACGGACAATTCAAAGGAAAATATCCTAAAATGAATTAGCTGCTAATGCTGCTAATGCTGTTAATGACGCCGTTGCTGCCGATGCCGCTTATTGGACGACAAAAGATCTTATCACTATAAGGATAACTGGGAAAAAGAAAGGGAATTGGGGAGAAAAAAAGGGCGCCGCCGTCAGCAACTGGCAACTGGCAACGGAACTCGAAAAAAATAATATCCATCCAATGAAAGCTCTTGTTGTGAAAGCTCGAAATTCTGTTGGTTTTTTTTTTTTAACACAGCGTTGTATTTGGTTTGGTATTTGGCTTGACTTGCGGTTGTTCGTTCGTACGTACGTACGTACGTACGTTCGTAATTACCGTAACCACCGCAACAGGCACAAATTCACAAATTAAGAAACTAATAACAGAAGAAGAAGAAGAAGAAGAAGAAGGCTGTGTTGCTGTTGCTGTTGTGTTTGGATGCTGCTAAAACCAGATCAGATGATTGTTGGCGTTGGTATATAGTAGCGAAAAAGTTTTAATTTAATTTATAAAATAAAAAAAAAGCGCGAAACTATACGAAGAGACTTGGAATACAAGGACTACTGGGACTACTGAAACAGAACGAAACGGAGCGGA
Organism: Dilophus febrilis; assembly: GCA_958336335.1. Taxonomy (NCBI): domain Eukaryota; kingdom Metazoa; phylum Arthropoda; class Insecta; order Diptera; family Bibionidae; genus Dilophus; species Dilophus febrilis. The sequence goes on from OY284473.1 coordinate 977,124, forward strand.
GAACTGAAAACCGAAGGGGCAGTAACACACACACACACACACACACACACACACACACACACACACACACACACACACACACACACACACACACACACACACACACACACACACACACACACACACACGGGGGGGAAAAGCAGATGGGATACATGATGGGATACAGCATGGGATACATGATGCGTGGGCTAATAAAGCTTTCGAAACACGATCACGATGGTTTGCCGCCGGACTCTGAATACTGAATAATGATGACGCATGGGTGAACGACGAACGGCGACGACGACGACGACGACGACGACGACGACGACGACGACGACGAACGACATTCGTTCGTAAAGAAAAGGAGGAAACCGAGGGGAGAAAGGGGGGGGGGAAACGGGAAGAGGGGACTGCGAACCAACTAATAATACACACAAACGTACGCACGCACTTACTCACTTCTTCTCTCTCTCTCTTTTTAGACACCTCCCAAACAAACGCAAACATACGCAAACACACAAACGCACGCGCATGCGCACACCCCCCTTTTTTTTTTTTTTTTTTTTGCAAATTATACTAAATTTCGATTTCATGAATTCAAAATGAATGGCCCCCTCACTCACTTACCCTGCTTGAGGGGCTTGGGTTAATGCAATCAATGGAGAAGGCCGCGGAGAAGGCCGCGCCGACAGAAGAAACGAATACAAAATACAAAATACTCAAAAAAAGAATTAAATGGACAACATTCGAGGTGGAAAACGGAGCTGGGGGTTTTTTTTTTTTTTTTTGGTTCGCTTCGGTTCCGATCGGGTAATTTAAATCATTCCTTTAATTGCGCATGCGTCAATTAAGCAGAATGCAGGAGAATTTTTTTTTGTAAACGGTGATGCTGTCCTAAAATAAAAAAACCTCCCCCTACCCCACCATCCTCCCCCCCCCCTGCTGCGCATTCCGCATTCATTTTTTGGTGTGGACCAAGGACCAAGGACCAAGGAGAAAGACAAGGAATAACGCACATTGCCGCACACGCATGCGCAATACCACTTTGTTTTGCCCACTTTAAACCAGTTCTTTGGTGGTCAAGGTCAATGGATCAATGGACATCAACAACAACAACAACAACAACAACAACAAAAACAACGGAGCAGCAACAATGGATTCATTCTGAGAATTCTGGGGAGGATTGGTGGTGTTAGAGGAGGATTCTGGGGAGGATTCTGGGGGGGGATTGAGTGAGAACAAAAGAGATTTTAAAGATAAAAGCTTAAAAAAGCACATATTGAATGCGCATGCGCATTTGTCTATTATTCTGATATTGATATCGATATCGATCTCTATGATGATTAAGAATTGATCTGTTGCAAATATTAAAAAGAGAGAGAGTGTTAATGGTACTTTTTCTTTTTCTTTCTTTCTGTAAATCATCAACTGAAATTTTTCATCCCAACCATCCTTCATCCTTCATTAAAAACGGATCCGACGATGATCAGAAGAGTGATCGAATCAAAAGAAATAGATAAAAAAACGAGAAATAGATAAAAGATAATAGATAAAAGATAATAGATAATAGATAAAAGATAAAAAAAAAAGATAAAAAAAAAAAAAATTGAAATAGAACAGTGTAAAGAAGGATTATGTTATTTTTTTGTTATTGTTATTGTTGTTGTTATTATTATATTTTATATTAATAAAGAATAAAAAAAAAAAAAAATTTATTTATTTTTGGTTTTATAATTTTTTTTTTTTAATTTTTTCATCTCTCTCTCTCTATCTCTCTCTATCTATCTCTAAAGGTAAAGGTTGCTTTTGATCTTTACCTTTGAAATATCTTAAATTTAATATTTTTTTTGCAAAAGTTCTCTTAGTTTTAAGTAAGTTTTTTTTTTTGCATCAGGTAAGTATCTTGTAAGGTAGGTAAGTAACGTTTCGGTAGGTCCCCCCAACCCCCCACCCCCCCCCCCCCCCCCCGTGTGTGTGTGTGTGTTGAAAGTTCAAATCAAGCCAATCCAACCAACCAAAAACCCGTCTAAACCCTTCAAAAACCCTTCTGTATTAGAATTTTTTTGGGGAGAGAGAGGGGGAGGGGGACCCTTTTTTTTTTTTAAACTATAAATTTGATTAGAAATACCGTTAACCCAAAAAAACTACGATTAAACTACTGCAAATGAAAAAATTTAAGAAATTAAAAAACTTAAACTATCTTTTAGTTAGTCCATGGTTTTTTACATTTAGTCCATGGTTTACCCCCTCCTCCTCCTCCTGAATTTATTCGCACCCCACTAATTTTTAAATAAAATACTATTTTTAATGTTTTGATAGTTTTTTTCATTCGTGTTTTTCTTGTTTTTTTTCTTGTTTTTTTCTGTAGTTCCTGTTTTGTCCGCATGTGCGCGTCATCGTTTTGTGTGGTGTTTGCGCGTATTGGTGTTTGCGCGATTTGCGTTTGCGCAATAATAAACAAATTTTTTTGTTTCTTCTAAATTTTTCTAACCTTTTGATGGGACAAAAAACAAAAACTTTTAATTTGTTTTATCAATTAAAATCAATTACAGATTAAATTAAATTATAGATTAATTTTTACTGTACAAAACAACAACAACAACAACAAAAACAATTTAACTTTCAAAATCAAAATTAACATTTTATTGGTTTTTTTTTCTATTTTTTTTTTTGTATTTTGATTTTTTTACAGTGTAAAAAAAAAATTAATTTTTCAAAGTTTTTTTTTTTGTTTGTTTTTTGTTTGTTTTTTGTGTTTTGGTTTTGTTTGTTTTGTTTATTTGTTTATTGTTTTGGTTTTTGTTATTATTGTTCGGGGGGAGTGAATTGTTACCATGAGTGATTATGTGGATGGTAGCGGTGGAGGAGGAGGAGGAGGAGGAGGAGGATCAGGATCAGGAGGACCATCGCAACCTCCACCAGCACTGCCACCACCACCATCACCGTCAATTCCACCTCAATCAATTCATCAACAACCACTTCCGATTGCATCAATTGCATCAATTATCAATGATGATGGTGGTGGTGGTGGTGGTGGAATGCTATCAAATCAAATGTTATCAAATGATCAGAATTCATTGAACCACGAACAACAACAACAATTAGAAATTGAACAATATCATGATAGAAATTTTGAACAATTGTTAGCTAATGGAGATTTAACAGATGGTGAATTGGATCGACGTTTACATGAAGCGGCCGCCGAAATAATGGCATTGGATTTGGACGATGAAGCGGCAGCGGCCGCCGTTATGAATGAAGAAGGTGAATTTTCGGATGGGGAAATGGTTGAAGTGGAAATGGCCGAGGCAGCGGCAGCCGTCGCTGTATTGGAAGAAGAAGAGGAACAACAACAACGACGACAACGGGAAAATGATAGGGAAATTGAAATTTTTCAGGTTCAGATCGATGAGGACGTTCAAGTTCAGGCTGGTCGTCACGTTCAAATTCAACCCCGTGAGGTTCCGGTTCAAGTTGCAGGACAAATTGAAATTGGTGTGGAAATGCGGGAAATGATGGAAACGATTGAAATCGATTCAAGTCGAATCAAGTTGGCAATAGCAAAGTCAATGAAGAAAGAAGAATGCCAATGGCAGTATTATAACGAAACAGAACGAATTAATGCGGCTGCTGCTTGGGCAAATGAACAAAACAGAGAATTTAATAGTAAGTGGATTTTTCTTTCATTTGTTTTTGTTTTTATTTTATTGCTTTTTTTTTTTTTTTTCAAACACAAATAAAAACTTCAATGTCTGTGACGTATCCGTGTCCGTGTCCGTGTTCGTGTCTGTATGTGTTTGTGTGAGTTTATTTGAGTGTTTTTTGTCTCTCTCTGTCTGCTGTTTTGTTTTTGGTTTTGTTTTTTTGCGCATGTAACTTGGTTTTCTTATCATTGAAAAAACAAAAAAAAACAAATAAAATACAATAGTAAAAAAAACAAAACAAAATTTTGCAAATTTTTCAACAAAATGGCGAAATGGTTCTTTTTAGTATGAATTTTACGTTTCTTTGCATTGCATTGAAAAATTGCAAGTTTGAACTGTGTGGCACAAAAAAAAAAACATTTAAGTGTATAAGAATTTTGTGTTTTTTTTTCCTTTTGGAATCGGGAACGGACTGAAGATTATTTAGCCTGAACAGTTTTTTTTTTTTTCTATGGGTGAGAAATTTTCTAAATGATTGGTATTTTGATTTTGAAGATTTTCTTGAACAGTTTTTGGATGTGGATGAGTGGATGAGTGGAAATTTTTTCTAATAATCAGAATTTAATCCTGAAGAATTTCTAAACAGTTTTTTTTTCAATGAGTGAAATTTTTTACATGAGTGGAATTTTTTTTTCTAATAATCAGAATTCAACCGGGAAGAATTGCTGAAGATTTGCCCATGAGTGGAAATTTTTTCTAATAAGAATTCAATCCTGAAGAGTTTCTAAACAGTTTTTTTTCCATGAGTGGAAATTTTTTCTAATAATCAGAATTCAATCGTGCAAAATTCCTAAAGATTTGCCAATGAGTGGAAATTTATCAATGAGTGGAAATTTTTTTAATCAAAATTCAATCCTCAAGAATTCCTAAAGATTTGCCCATGAGTGAAAATTTTTCTAATAATAAGAATGCAATCCTGAAGATTTTCCCTTGAGTAGAAATTTTTCTAATAATCAGAATTCATCCTCTGAAGAATTTCTGAAGATTTTTGCATGACTGAAATTTTTTCTAATAATCAGAATTCAATCCCGAAGCGTTTCTGAACAGTTTTTTTTTTCCATGAGTGGAAATTTTTCCATGAGTGAAATTTTTTTCTAATAATCACCATTTAATCCTGAACAATTCGGTGAAGTTTTTGCTATGAGTGGAATTTTTTTTTCTAATAATCTGAATTCAATCCCGAATTCAATTCCTGAAGATTTTTCCAAGTGGGAGTGGAAATTTTTTTGCTAACCATTTTATCTTTTGATAACGAAATTTTCTAATTTTTTTTAAGGTCCTGGTGCTAGTACATCGGCAGCCGCCGCAACCGCATCAGCAGCCGCAAACGCAGAAGCCATCGCAGCCGCCGTCGCCGCAGCGGCAGCAGCAGCAGCAGCAGTAGCTGCATCATTGCCGTCCACCAGCAACCAGCAGTCATCCATAAACAGACAACAGACAAGTAACAACATTCCAAACGAACAACACAACATTCCAAATACAACAACCATAGGACGACGTGAAGAAATGGACATGGGTCAACCGGGACCCAGTAATGGAATTGTAAAAAAACCAATAAGAAATCGCCGTTGTCGAACAGTCAAAAAGAAAAATGATATTACAATTAGAATACCATTAAAACCAATTCAATTGAATCCCCAGGAATCATATAAAATTATTAAAATAATACCATCAAATGGTGGCAGTGGCAGTGGCAGTGGCAATGGAAATGAAAATGGAAATGACAATACAATGGCAAAAAAACATAAATGCGCGGCGGGAACGTTAGGTAGTGATTTTGCAATTGTAAATAAAAAAATGCGAATGAATGGGAATTTCGATCAAATAAAACCGTGTACAATTCAATTGCATCATTTACAATTAACCGATTTTCCCGTATCACAACGTCCGGCCATTCAATTGGCAATCAATACGGCCTATAAAATGCAAGCAATAATGAAACAATTAAACATTCAACCATCATGGGTGAAATTAAATGATATTCAATTGTTGTCCAAAACGGCCGCAGCCAATCAAAATATCAATCACATAAAATATCGTGTCATTGAATGTCAACCAACGGAAGGCGGTGTTTTTGGAATCGTACGAGAAGGCCGAAGAGAAAATTCAACATCAACATCATCAACAAAATACAATCCTGATTCATGGCAATCGAATATCGTAAATTTATTTACAAAAACTGATTTATTTTTACGATCAATAATTCCGTTGATTGTGAAAAATTCAGTAATGGAAGAAGCAGGAGAACATTCCACCAATGAAATTCCAATTCCAATTCCAATTGGACGTATCAAACAGGAAAAAAATACTCAATCGGATTCATCATCATCATCATCATCGGAAACCATTACATTTGCCAATCTCGAATCATATTTGAATCGAAATGTTTTTGAATTTGAAAATATCGAAATGCATTGCATGCCGACGAATTCTTCAATGGCCGATTTATTAAAATCTGCCGATGGAACGGCAATTTGGAGTATTCCCGCATCGGCCATTTCACAATCATTACCATTTCGTTGTAAACGTTTGCATCCATATTTGATGGCCGAGGCTAAAGCAAAAGTGTTAAATGGTTGTTTAACGGCTGCCGATATTTTACCAAATAATTTCTTTGAATTTAATTCGGCCATGGACAATAATTACGAATGTCTGGAACCGGAACAATTGGATCAGGATTTTTTCAAATGTTTACGCATAATAAAAGAGGATCGACAACACCAACAACAACAACAAAATGCAAGTGTGCATAATTCAGAAATCGGAATCCGAAATCGTGGACATTTTCGTCGAATGAAAATTGGCGAACGACGACGACGGCAAATGTTCAACGGGATCGAAACAGACGACGAAATTCATCATCAACATTTTCAATATTTTTCATCAAAATTAAATCAATTCTGTGAACCGGAAACTACAATTTTCCAATATAATAAATTAATAAAATTACATTATTTGATAAAATTTTCCGAACAGTTTCTGGATCAATCAATGTTAGCAGCGGCGATCAACGGCAACGCTTCGGAACCGACTGTGAAATTCTGTGAAATTTATCATAATAATTGTACAATAAATTTTGTGAAAAAAAATCATTTGGAAAATCCATTAAATATAACCGAAAATATGTGTGTAATTCGACATTCAATTGATAGATATCCGACAATTGAACAAATTCGTTCATTCATTGATCAATTTAAAATGGTTTGGTTACGTTGTGAGAAATCACCGTTGACAACACATTCGGACGATGAAAACGAGGTAGTGGAAGAGGGTAGGATTACCGATAGACCACAACAACAAGAACAACAACAACAACAACAACAAAATGATGAATGTACGGCTGCCGTACATAATGCAAAAATTCTATTTAATATTTCCGAAGATATTGATCCGAATTCATTGATTTCATCATCAACAAAAGAATTTAAATTTATGGATATTGTACGATGGCGTTTATTGAAAATGTTTGGTAAGTTGTTGAAGACAACTTTTTTTTTAAAAACAAATTTTTATTAATATTTTTCCATTCGAAATTCGTAATTTGTGCTTGAAGAGTTTCTGAACCGTTTTTTTTTAAATGCGTGGAAAATTTTCTAATAATCAGAATTCATCCTCTGAAGAATTCCTGAACAGTTTTTTCCATGAGTGGAAGTTTTTCTAATAATCAGAATTCAATCCTGGAGAATTCCTGAACAGTTTTTTCCATGAGTGGAAATTTTTCTAATGATCGGACCTCATTCCTGAAGAATTTCTGAACAGGTTTTTTCCCTGGGTGGAATTTTTTCTAATAATCAGAATTCAATCCTGGAGAATTCCCGAACAGTTTTTTCCATGAGTGGAAATTTTTCTAATAATCAGAATTCAATCCTGAAGCGTTTCTGAACAGTTTTTTTCCATGAGTGGAAATTTTTGCATGAGTGAAATTTTTTCTAACAATCAGAATTCAATCCTGAAGAGTTTCTGAACCGTTTTTTTTAAATGAGTGGAAATTTTTCTAATAATCAGAATTCAACCTTGTAAAGAGTTTCCAAAGATTTTTCCATGAGTGGAAATTTTTCTAATAATCAGAATTCATCCTCTGAAGAATTCCTGAACAGTTTTTTTCCATGAGTGGAAATTTTTCTAATAATCAGAATTCCTTCCTGGAGAGTTTCTGAACAGTTTTTTTCCATGAGTGGAAATTTTTCTAATACTCAGAATTCAATCCTGAAGCGTTTCTGAACAGTTTTTTTCCATGAGTGGAAATTTTTCTAATAATCAGAATTCAATCCTGAAGCGTTTCTGAGCAGGTTTTTTCCATGAGTGGAAATTTTTGCATGAGTGAAATTTTTCCTAACAATCAGAATTCAATCCTGAAGAGTTTCTGAACAGTTTTTTTTGCATGAGTGGAAATTTTTCTAATAATCTCCGAATTCCATACTGAAGATTTTTCAATGGGTGGAAATTTTTGAATGAGTGCAATTTGATTTTAAACAGTTCCTGAAGTTTTTTCCTTTTGGTGTGAATTTTTCAAATGATTGGATTTTGATTTTAAAGAGTTTATGAACAATTTTTTACCATGTGTGGAAATTTTTTTAATAATCAGAATTCAATCTTTAAAGTTTCTGAACAGTTTTTTCTATGAGTGGAAATTTTTCTAATAATCAGAATTCAATCCTGAAGAATTTCTAAACAGTTTTTTTCCATGAGTGGAAATTTTTCTAATAATCAGAATTCAATCCTGAAGCGTTACTGAACAGTTCATGAGTGGAAATTTCCATGAGTGGAAATTTTTGCATGAGTGAAATTTTTTCTAACAATCAGAATTCAATCCTGAAGAATTCTTGGACAGTTTTTTCCAATGAGTGGAAATTTTTGCGTGAGTGAAATTTTTTTCTAATAGTCGGAATCCAATCCCGAACAAATTCTGAACAGTTTTTTTTTCCAATGAGTGGAAATTTTTTGCATGAGTGAAAATTTTTCTAATAATCTCAGAATTTAATCCTGAAGAATTCCCAAAGATTTTACCATGAGTGGAAAATTTCCAAATGATTGGAATTTGAGTTTAAAGAGTTTCGATGTTTTTCGTGAGACCAGTCACTCAGTGAGCTCCAGAGAGCCCTTCAAGTGATCTCCCAACACCTTTCAGTTTTTTTTTCAATTAATTAATTTTTTTTACAAAAGTAAGTCAAAAAAAAAATAAATAATGTTTTTCCTTTCACCCAAAAAAAAAAAAAAAAAAAACAACAGTTTTTGATGAATTCGGAAATCGTTACATTCCATTTAACATAACCGATTTTACCCATAAAATATTACAATGGCCAATAATTAAATGTACTACTACTAGAACTACTAAAATGTCCGATGACAATCGTCGGCAATCGCCGGCAATTATTCATTCATTATCATCATCATCATCATCATCATCATCATCATTAATAATAATCGATAATGGAAAATCACAAATAAATGCGTTGGCTTACGATACATTAATTCATTTGTTGAAAAGAAAAAGTTTTTGCACAACAATTGGCCGTTTAATCGATAAACGAACCATTCTGCTGGATTTATTCGAAAAACTCTTACCAAATGTTATCCAAATAAATAAATTCAATTGTCGGCTATTACTGAAATGGGAAATTGATCGAGCCATTGAGAAAATGACCGAAGACATTCTATTGAAAAACATCTATGACAAAACAAATGGCAATTTACCGGATGAAATGATGAAAATTTTGCAGAATGTTAAATGTTTAACAAAAAATAATAATAATGATGATGATGATGTTGATGATGATGCTGATGATGATGATGATGTATCATCATTAATCGGTATGCTTTATGAAGCGTTATCGTTAATGTTAACCGAAAAACTTATGGAAATGTTAATTTTGATAAGAATACCAAATTTAATTATTGTTCGTGAACGTCTTTATGAAATTTATTCATTGGTGGTTGACGGTCAACGAAATAATGCGAATGCGGATGATGATGCGGATGATGATGCGAATGACAATCAAACTGTTGGCATTCCATCAATTTACGATTTAGAATTGGCTGTTAATAAATTACCAGTTAATGGTGAATTGGACGTTGTCGATGCAAATGAAAATTTAATTTTTAAATTGAAAAATTTAAATTTTCTTGATTATGATTCGTATATGGTAAGTAAACAAACACACACACACACACACACACAGTTTTATTCTCTTTACTTTCCAATGGAATTTTTTTTTACATTAATTTTTTATTTTTTATTTTTCTTTTTCGATTCTTATCCTCATCCACCATTTTTTTCTATATATATATTATAATTGCTACAATCACTTGACAAAAAAAACAAAAAAAATAACAGTGGCGCCATCTCTATACGGGTTACATTGAAATACAATCAAATACGATAGAATTTTATCGAATGGCTGTGGAAATTTGTAAACCAGGTGATCCAAAACCATCACAATTATATAAATGTGTTGTTTGTCCATTTTTTACCATTAAATTAGATAAAATTTGTTCGCATACACGTAAAAAACATAAAGATTTTAATCAAATAACCGGATATATGGGTAATAAAAATTGGATTATAAAATTTAAAATAATTTTTTAACTAAATATCCAAAAAAATCTCTTTTTGTTTAGGCATCAATCGTTCAACATACATAAAAAAATTAAAAAAATTCCAATTAAAATACAGAATGGAACGAAAACGTCAAGAACAACACAATCATTGGCTTCGCTTGTGCAATAGCGATACAAAATTGGCGGCCACAGAGGCCATTGAACAGGCACAAGCCCAAGCCCAAAAATCCAATGCCATTCAATTGAATTTGGAAATGGAACGACTTCGGACATTGGCCAATCAACAACAAAAAACTATAATAAAAATTTATAAATTACCATTGATCGAACGAAAACGCCGACATCGTCAAGAATTACAATTACGACGACAATTGGAACGGGCCGAAGAAAAACAAATGGATGAAAATCGATGTAATATGGAATTGGAATTGGGAAATCGGGACACAATAAACAATCAAAATGATGATAATGATGATGGCAATGATGACGGCAATGACGCAGACGTTGACCAAGACGTTGACAATGCCGCCAATTTTGAAAAACAATTTAAAAAACTTATAAACCGTTTGTTAACCAAACGGAAATTAGTATGGAATGGTATGGAAATTCCAGAAAATTATCGTTCTAAATTGTTAACGAATGTACGTCAAAAAACAGCGATAGCTGAACGGCGATTGGCAATGATGGATCGAATCCGAGCTGAAACAAAATCAGAACGGGATCACGATGAAGAGGAAAATTATCGATTGTATCTGGAATTCATTGAACATTTCACAAGAGATCCAAATTATCATAAACATTTTCTGGATGATTTTAAAGGTGACCATACGATGACCCTTTACGAACGTGAACTGAAATGTTATAATTTGATTGGATTTGCCGAACAAGCAAAATGCTATTATGAAACGTATGTCGAAGAAACGAAACGATATGAATGTGAAATGTCTGTGTTATTGTCAATAAAAAAGCGTACGTTCGGTGCCCATCAAATGTTCATCAATGTTTGGCATAAATTCGAACGGTATACGGGACGAATAACCAAAGCCGATAAACATCGTTTGATGCGAACAGAAAAACGGGCAAATGAATGGCAATTGGCCGATTATAAAATGAAAATGGTTCGTGAATTGTTAACCGTTTCCATCCGTGAACAAACCAAATGGAAAACAAAATGGATAACATTTTCCCGTCAACGAAAAACCGGATTTGAATCGTTTGCATCCAGTGATGATTTTAATCGACGATCTTTCCGCGAATATCAATTAAAAGATTTGGAGGGGATAATTGTACGAACACCAATTGTTGAACGACAAACAATTACCGTACGTCGTATTGCAGCAATTGAAAATAAAAAACAGGACGCTGAAAGGGAAATCAATGAAAATGCTGCGAAAAAACGACAAGAAATGAAATTACATCATAACGGATTACGAATAAAATTTCGTAATAAAATGAAAGGTGAACGTAAACGTTTCATTAAATGGTTACGTGAAAATCGACGACGAATGATAATGTCACGTAAAGAACAAAAAATTTATGAACAACAACAAATGAATTCATCAAATGAATTGAAATTGAAATGGAAATGTTGTTTTAAAAAATTATGTAAAATGTCAACAGATGGTGGTGATGTTGACTCTGTAAATTCTACAAATTCAAATTCAAATACAAAACACTCATTAAAAAAAAAAATACAAACAACCAACGTTCAACGAAGTCAAACAGACATTTATAATTATGCTGATGATTTTGATCGATTAAATGAACGGATAATCGATAAATGGATAAATAATTCAAGAATTGTTAAACTTAAGCGTACGGAAACAATGGAACGTAATAGAATAGAAAGAATTTCAGCGGACATTGAACGATTAGAAAAATTACAAAAAATTATGATTTTAAAATGTCAATGGACACGGAAACAAAACAGAAAAGATAATAAAAAATTTACCAAAGAAATTGAAATTGGTAGAAAAAAATCCGAAGCAATTGAAAATCATTATAAAAAATTAGACACCATTGAAGATAAAATTAATCATAAATTAACCATTAAACAATTATCATACGGTTCGAATATTGATCGTCGTGCATTAAAATTATATTATAAAAAATTACGTAATCCATTTCGTAATCAATTAAATGAAATTTATACAAATTTGGAATGTGAAGTGAATACATCAAAAGTGTTACGTTCACCGGTCACCATCGAAATGGAACGTTCTGAGACGACCGTCAAACATTTATCAATGTACTTTGAATGTCGTCAATGGTTAAGGTTATTCAATAGAAAAATTTTAAATGCACGTATTGAAAAAAAATTACGTTATTTTCGTGTTTTACAAACACGCAGACAAATTTCACGTACCCGTCAAAAATTTCTGCATCCAAATGCAAAGGAATTTCATAAATGGAAATTGGTATTGGCCGCAAAAAAATCCAAAGCCAATGAACAATATTTTAAGAAATTAAAACAAATTCAAATGAATGCGGTGGCGATGGCGGCTGTGGCGGTGGCGACGGCGGCGGCGGATGATGCGCACCATAAAAAATCATCATCATCATCATCATTAAAAAAAAAAAAAATCACACAAAAATATAATGAATATTTAATGTTACGTGAAATGCGTAAACGTAAATGGGCTACTGCGGCAGCAATTGCTCAAAAACCATATTCATATGGTGGTGGTAATAATTCATCATTGTTTATGCGTTGTAAAAATGAATTACAACGTCGACGTAATGATTTAAATGTACGTCAAGAATATGATTTGGATAGGAGTATGCGAACAGATTTAGAGGTGTTAATAAAACGTGAACATAACATTGAATTATTTCATTCGGTTGGTTTACCAGTACCGTTGCCGGTGGCAACAACAGTAAATGAATTATCATCTTGGGGTGGTGGTGGTGGTGGAGGTGGAGTTGATGGTGGTGCTAATACTTCTAATGTTTTACCAATGATTAAACAAGAGGTGATTATAATAGATGATAGAAATGATGGAGAACAACAACAACAACAAAATTCACAAGAAAATGCAATTTATAATCCAGATTCAAATTATAATACACAAAATAATAATAATCATAATAATAATTTACAATATAATGATATTGAATATAATTTTTTACATCATTATATTAATGGTAATAATAGTAACAATGGCACCAGTTCCCATGATTGGGATTTTACGGGTATGGAAAGACGAAGACGTCAACAACGTTTTTTATCGTCAACATCATCGTCAACGCCACCGTTACCACCCGATGATTTTATCATTGATGATTTTGAATAATAATTCCAATAAAATTATTTTTCTTCAAATTATTTTCTTCAAAATTTGGTGGGGGCGGGGGGGCGGGGGGTGGATTGTGGTTTGTCGTTTGTGGTTTGAAAATGGCGCTGCTGAAAATGGTGCTGCTGAAAATTATTAAGATTTTTCTCAGGAAGTGATCAGGAAATTATTTTTTTTTTAAAAAATAAAAATTGTGCAATTTGACATTTGTAAGGTTTTTCGCGATGGGATTTGTAGGGTTTTTTTTTCGTTTTTTTGTGGATTTTAATGTAAATTTTAGGTTTTAAGTCTAATGTAAAAAAAAATCGGGAATCGGAAATTTTTTAAAATGTGCAATTTGACATTTGTGAGGGTTTTCTCTGTGGAATTTGTAAGGTTTTTTCCATTTTTTTTAATTTATTTTTTAAGTTATTAATTTTAAGTCAATTTGGGATTTTTCTTCAAAACTAATATAAAAATCGGGATTTTTTTTTTTTAAATGTGCAATTTGACATTTGAAGGGGTTTTTTTTGTGCCATTTGATTGACATTTGAAAGATGTTTTTATTTTTTAAGTTATTAATTTTAAGTACATTAGTTTTTAAAACTAATATAAAAAAAAAAATCAAAAAATTTTGTATGTGCAATTTGACATTTGAAGGGTTTTTTTTGTTGTGCAATATGACATTTGAAAGGTTTTTTTTTTTTTTTTTTTTTTTTTTTTTTTTTTTTTTTTTTTTTTAAATTTTAAGTAAATTAGTTTTTTTAAGGGTTTTTGGCGAAAAAAAAAACCATTTTTTTTTTTTTTTTTTTTTGTATTGTATTGATGTTTTTTGTGTGTTTCTAAGGCGGTGGGGGGAGGGGGGAGGGGGGGAGGGATTGGAGACTGAAGAGATGGGTAGGGGGCAAGGACAGGCAAGGACAGGCAAGCAAGCAAGCAAAAAAAAAAACCAAGTACTCGAATTCGGAACAGGTTCGGAGTTCCACGGGTTCGGAGTTCCACGGGTTCGGAGTTCCACGGGTTCGGAGTTCCACGCGTCTTTGCTAAACAGTTTTTTTTTTATTTTGGTTTTTTTTTTTACGTGCTTAATACAAAGTTGTTTAAAAGACTGTGTGGAATGTTTTCACTAGCAGGATAATTTAAAGGAGAAAGTATTATCCTTTTAATTAAATGATATTAAAAAAAAATTAAATAATTAAAAATTAAATAATAACGTTGTAGCGTTTTGTAGCGGGTTTTCTAAACGATGTAGCGTTTTGCGGTACCTAGTACCATTTGTAGCACTTTGTGGCGCTGTGTAAAGGATGTAGCGTTTTGTAGCGCCCCTAAACCCTTTGTAGCGTTTTGTAGCGTTTTTCAAAAAAACCGTACATAACATTTATATATTAGAAGAACTTTAAATTTTAATCTTTTAAGATTCTCTTTTAGATTCTCTCTCTCTCTTTCACTATCTCTCTCTATCTCTCTCCCCATTCCAATAAATCTCTATATATATTAAAATTGTATAATCTCCTAAATTTGTTTCTTGTTGAATGTTTTTTTTTTTTTGTTTTATGATCAAAAATAAAAAATAATCTCATTCTCTTTGGGGTTTTTGTTTTATTTAAAACTAGCACTAGATTTATGTTATGTTATGTAGTAGAGTGTAGGTCTCACACATTAAAACATTAAAATTTTTAATATGTAAGATGTGTGTTGTTGTTGTTGTTGTTGTTTTTTAATAAATTCTCAAAACATTCTCAAAATAATTGTAAAAAAAAAAAAAAACGCTGAATTTCATTTTTATTTTATAATTTTTATAATTTTTAAGGACAGTTTTCTATGTTTTATTTTATTTTTTTTTATATATATTGATTTATTGTGTAAGGTGGTAATGTAATAAAAATATATATTTTTAAGGATAGGTTTGGGTAAAAAAGAGTAAAAAAAAAGATAAGTTAAAAATTATTTTATTGTTTTTTGTTTTATTTTTAAATTTTATTTTATTGAAAGATCGTAACCGTGAATGAATGAAGAAGAGAGAATCTTTCGGTTCTCTCTCTCTCTCTTTCTCACTATGTTTCTTTGCTCATTAACTTTGTGTTGTTTTTATTTTTGTGATTTTTGTTTTAGTTTTTGTTTTGTATTTTTAAAGATTTTATTTTTTTGGTTTTTTTTTTTTTTTTAGTATTAAGAAAATATTCTCTCTTATCTATTATCTATAAATCAATCAATCTCTCTCTATTTCTCTATATATATAATTATAGAAAGAACTCTATCTATAATAGAGTCTGTATAGAAGAGATAGAGTTTTTTTTTTTTTTGTCAAAATTAAATTTAATTTTAATAATTGATGTGGTGTTAATAAAATAATAAAAATTTATCCAAAAAAAACAAAACTCTTGTTGTTTTATTTAATTATTTCATTTATGGTGAATTTCTCCAAAAGAGGTCTATTTTTGAGCGGTGCGAGGGAGGTGGAGGGGGGGGATTTCTTTAACTGATCTTTTTGGTGATTTTTTAAGAATTTTCCTTATGGAATTTTGATTTGTGGTGAATTTCTCCTTAAAGAATTTTGATTTGTGGTGAATTTCTCCTAAGAAATTTTTATCTGTGGTGAATTTCCTTTAAAGAATTTTGATTTGTGGTGAATTTCCCTTACGAAATTGTGATTTGTGGTGAATTTCCCTTAAAGAATTTTGATTTGTGGTGAATTTCCCTTAAAGATTTTTGATTTGTGATGAATTTCCCTTAAAGAATTTTCATTTGTGGCGAATTTCACTTAAAGAACTTCGATTTGTGGTGAATTTCCCTTAAAGAATTTCGATTTGTGGTGAATTTCCCTTACGAAATTTTAATTTGAGGTGAATTTTCTTTAAAGAATTTCGATTTGTGGTGACTTTCCCTTAAAGAATTTTGATTTATGGTGAATTTCCCTTAAAGAATTTTGATTTGTGGTGAATTTCCCTTAGAGAATTTTGATTTGTGGTGAATTTCCCTTAAAGAATTTTGATTTGTGGTGAATTTCCCTTAAAGAATTTTGATTTGTGGTGAATTTCCCTTACGAAATTTTGATTTGTGGTGAATTTCCCTTACGAAATTTTGATTTGTGGTTAATTTCCCTTACGAAATTTTGATTTGTGGTGAATTTCCCTTACGAAATTGTGATTTGTGGTGAATTTCCCTTACGAAATTGTGATTTGTGATGAATTTCCCTTAAATATTTTTGATTTGTGGTGAATTTCCCTTAAAGATTTTTGATTTGTGATGAATTTCCTTTAAAGAATTTTGATTTGTGGTAAATTTCCCTTAAAGAATTTCGATTTGTGGTGAATTTCCTCTTAAAGATTTTTGATTTGTGATGAATTTCCCTTAAAGAATTTTGATTTGTGGTGAATTTCCCTTAAAGAATTTCGATTTGTGGTGAATTTCCCATATGGAATTTTGATTTGTGGTGAATTTCCCTTAAAGAATTTTCATTTGAGGTGAATTTCCTTTAAAGAATTTTGATTTGTGGTGAATTTCCCTTACGAAATTTTGATTTGTGGTGAATTTCCCTTACGAAATTGTGATTTGTGGTAAATTTCCCTTAAAGAATTTCGATTTGTGGTGAATTTCCTCTTAAAGATTTTTGATTTGTGATGAATTTCCCTTAAAGAATTTTGATTTGTGGTGAATTTCCCTTAAAGAATTTCGATTTGTGGTGAATTTCCCATATGGAATTTTGATTTGTGGTGAATTTCCCTTAAAGAATTTTCATTTGAGGTGAATTTCCTTTAAAGAATTTTGATTTGTGGTGAATTTCCCTTACGAAATTTTGATTTGTGGTGAATTTCCCTTACGAAATTGTGATTTGTGGTGAATTTCCCTTAAATATTTTTGATTTGTGATGAATTTCCCTTAAGAAATTTTGATTTGTGGTGAATTTCCCTTAAATATTTTTGATTTGTGATGAATTTCCCTTAAGAAATTTTGATTTGTGGTGAATTTCCCTTGAAGAATTTCGATTTGTGGTGAATTTCCTTTAAAGAATTTCGATTTGTGGTGAATTTCCCTTAAAGAATTTTGTTTTGAGGTGAATTTTCCTTAAAGAATTTTAATTTGTGGTGAATTTACCATACGGAATTTTGATTTGCGGTGACTTTCCCTTAAAGAATTTCGATTTGTGGTGAATTTCCCTTAAATATTTTTGATTTGTGATGAATTTCCCTTACGAAATTTTGATTTGTGGTGAATTTCCTCTTACGACATTTTAATTTGTGGTGAATTTCTCTTTTCTCGAGACTCGATTTCTATGAATTGTAACGCGACGCTTTCGCACCACGCACCACCATCTACACAAGGAACCTCCAGACCTCCAAAAAGTACCTTGGGTTCAGCTAAAGGGACCTGATTTCATGTGGCTAAAAGCCGATATTTTATTATTATGGGAAAGGCAAAAGGAATAAAAACAAATAACATTAATCGATTAGAATATAATAAAAACTTACTAACTTTATTTCAAAACACTTTAGAATTTACTTATAATTTACAATTTACTTTTACTAACTTATATTCATTTATATTCTTATTTATACTTATAATTAGTGTGAACTTAAAGGGCTTAAAGCCGTGTTATATATTTTAGTCGTTCCATATATAAAAATAAAACTACACACTTTTACTCTTGCGTACTTTATATTTATTACTGTTCTCTTTTCGTTAATTTGCATGTCGTATTTATATCATTATTGAATAATATGCAATTTTTGTTTATTTTGCATATTCAATAGTTTTCAATGCATTGTATATAATTGGTACATTATTATATTGTATATAATTATATTATATTGTATATTGGTTTAGTTAAAACTTAATATCTAATGATTAATAACTGCATAATAATGAATAATAAAGGGAATGTATTGATGGATAACTATAAAAAGGAATGAAATTATTGATTAACAATATAGGCAAATAAACTGATTTCGATTATGCATTTAGGTGTTTTGATTCTTTTGTTTATGCATCTATCCTTTTGCATCCCTTTATACATTCATATATATATATATATATATATATATATATTTAATAGATATCCATATATACATTTACATATCAGTATGTATATATACGAACATTGGATAGTAATAGTACTTTAAATAGTCTATTAATTATCCTGTTACATCCTTGTACACTTATTCATACAAATAGTGTCGCGCATACGCATTCATATTGAAAAGATCGTCATACTCTTGATATGCACCTATGCTTTTTCCGACAACCGTAGTTTCGTTCATTGAAACCACGGCTTTAGTATTTTTTTTTGCAATTGCATCGATTTACCTATGGTTTATATGGATTATTATATACAATAAAAATTCTGACATTTTGGTGTGAATTTTTATTGCGTTTGCTAATTAATATATATAACATATATACGGTTAGGTATACAAATTGTGTTCTTAATGTAATTGCATATTTTTGGTGACGATTTAAGTGCATATTTTACGTAGACATCCGGATGTATTATATTCAATAAAAATATATTTTTTTTGTGTATATACATATATTACATGTGTATGTGTAAATTTTGTATGGTTTGTTTGGTACAAAATATTACACATACATCGAAAAAAATATAATTTATGCAATTCAATCGGTAAAATTTTCATTTTTGTATGAAAAGTATCAATCGAACGCGTTTTGAGGTGAATAGCTTAAATCGTATAGAGTTTATGAACAAGCCAAACATTATAATTTTATTTGTTTATAATTAACGCAATATTTCTAAATGTATACTATTATATTTTAAATATTGAATTTTTTATTGAGTTAATTTAATTGCCAAAATGTATAATGTAATTATGCATTTTCTTATTTATGTTAATATAATTAAAATAAACAAGGAAAAATGTTTATGGCCAGGTTTCCTTCCCAACGGGCAATTAATAAAATATATTTGTTTAATGTGGGAATATGATTATGATTATTATTGTTGTTATTATTAATATTATAGTTTTGTTGTTGTTGCATTCTGCAATATGACAGGGGGAATTTTTTTAAGTGATCTCTTTGGTGATTTTTTAAGAATTTTCCTTACGGAATTTTGATTTGTGGTGAATTTCCTCTTAAAGAATTTTGATTTGTGGTGAATTTCTCCTAAGAAATTTTTATCTGTGGTGAATTTCCTTTAAAGAATTTTGATTTGTGGTGAATTTCCCTTAAAGATTTTTGATTTGTGGTGAATTTCCCTTGAAGAATTTTGATTTGTGGTGAATTTCCCTTACGAAATTGTGATTTGTGGTGACTTTCCCTTAAAGAATTTTGATTTGTGGTGAATTTCCGTTACGGAATTCTGATTTGTGGTGAATTTCCCTTACGGAATTTTGATTTGTGGTAAATTTCCCTTACGAAATTTCGATTTGTGGTGAATTTCCCTTACGAAATTTTAATTTGTGGTGAATTTCTCTTACGAAATTTTGATTTGTGGTGAATTTCCCTTACGAAATTTCGATTTGTGGTGAATTTCCCTTACGAAATTTTAATTTGAGGTGAATTTTCTTTAAAGAATTTCGATTTGTGGTGAATTTCCCTCACGAAATTTCGATTTGTGGTGAATTTCCCTTAAAGAATTTTGTTTTGAGGTGAATTTTCCTTAAAGAATTTTAATTTGTGGTGAATTTCCCTTACGGAATTTTGATTTGTGGTGAATTTCCCATACGGAATTTTGATTTGTGGTGAATTTCCCTTAAAGAATTTTGATTTGTGGTGAATTTCCCTTACGAAATTGTGATTTGTGGTGAATTTCCCTTAAAGATTTTTGATTTGTGGTGAATTTCGCTTACGGAATTTTGATTTGTGGTGAATTTCCCTTAAAAATTTCGATTTGTGGTGAATTTCCTTTAAGGCATTTTGTTTTGAGGTGAATTTCCCTTGAATAATTTTGATTTGTGGTGAATTTCTCCTAAGAAATTTTGATTTGTGGTGAATTTCCCTTACGGAATTTTGATTTGTGGTGAATTTCCCTTACGAAATTTTGATTTGTGGTGAATTTCCCTTGCGGAATTTTAATTTGTGGTAAATTTCCTTTAAAGAATTTCGATTTGTGGTGAATTTCCCTTACGAAATTTTGATTTGTGGTGAATTTCTCTTAAGAAATTTTGATTTGTGATGAATTTCCCTTACGGAATTTCGATTTGTGGTGAATTTCCCTTACGAAATTTTGATTTGTGGTGAATTTCCCTTAAAAATTTCGATTTGTGGTGAATTTCCTTTAAGGCATTTTGTTTTGAGGTGAATTTCCCTTAAATAATTTTGATTTGTGGTGTTGTATATAGATGCATATAGGTACATATATTAATGTACTTATGTTACATATATTATGTATATATTATGTATGTATTTTGCTTACATTATTAAATATCATATTCTTTCTTTTTGTTTTGTTTACATAAATAACTGCTTGTGCATATGATTATATTTTGATTCCCATAAATACTTTCTCACTAATTTTGTCGTACTTATGATTATTCAGCATAATTTATATTCTTTATATTCTTACTTTGTATTTTATATTATTGAACATTGTATTTCACTTTTGCGTTTTGGTAATGTACGTATGATTAGTAATATAATCATACATACACCAATTTTGCTGACAAATCTAAATCATATGTATATGCACGTTATTATATGAATATTTTTTATATTTATAATATATACAATTCTTAAAATTATATATATAACAATATACAATAATACAGTATATTATTTTGTACGAACTAAATTTAAGAAAAAATATAATATATAAAATTAATAAACGGAGAGTCGGTTTGAGACCTCCAGTGAACAAACAACTAAAATAAAAAACTGTTTTAAAATATCTGTTATAAACCAAAACACATTGGGAACTCCGGCAGCATTCCGAACTTACAACAGTGGTGAATTTCTCAGAAGGAATTTTGATTTGTGGTGAATTTCCCTTACGAAATTTTGATTTGTGGTGAATTTCCCTTAAAGAATTTTGATTTGTGGTGAATTTCCCTTACGAAATTTTGATTTGTGGTGAATTTCCCTTAAAAATTTCGATTTGTGGTGAATTTCCTTTAAGGCATTTTGTTTTGAGGTGAATTTCCCTTACGAAATTTTGATTTGTGGTGAATTTCCCTTAAAAATTTCGATTTGTGGTGAATTTCCTTTAAGGCATTTTGTTTTGAGGTGAATTTCCCTTAAATAATTTGGATTTGTGGTGAATTTCTCCTAAGAAATTTTGATTTGTGGTGAATTTCCCTTACGGAATTTTGATTTGTGGTGAATTTCCCTTACGAAATTTTGATTTGTGGTGAATTTCCCTTACGAAATTTTGATTTGTGGTGAATTTCCCATACGGAATTTCGATTTGTGGTGAATTTTCCTTACGAAATTTTGATTTGTGGTGAATTTCCCTTAAAGAATTTTGATTTGTGGTGAATTTCCCTTACGAAATTTTGATTTGTGGTGAATTTCCCTTAAAAATTTCGATTTGTGGTGAATTTCCTTTAAGGCATTTTGTTTTGAGGTGAATTTCCCTTAAATAATTTTGATTTGTGGTGAATTTCCCTTAGAGAATTTTGATTTGTGGTGAATTTTCTCTTAAAGAATTTTGATTTGTGGTGAATTTCCCTTGAAGAATTTTGATTTGTGGTGAATTTCCCTTACGGAATTTTGATTTGTGGTGAATTTCCGTTACGGAATTCTGACTTGTGGTGAATTTCCCTTACGAAATTGTGATTTGTGGTGAATTTCCCTTAAAGTATTTTGATTTGTGGTGAGTTTCCCTTGAAGAATTTCGATTTGTGATGAATTTCCCTTACGAAATTTCGATTTGTGGTGAATTTCCCTTACGGAATTTTGATTTGTGGTGAATTTCCCATACGGAATTTTGATTTGTGGTGAATTTCCCTTAAAGAATTTCGATTTGTGGTGAATTTCCCTTACGAAATTGTGATTTGTGGTGAATTTCCCTTAAAGATTTTTGATTTGTGGTGAGTTTCCCTTGAAGAATTTCGATTTGTGATGAATTTCCCTTACGAAATTTTGATTTGTGGTGAATTTCCCTTACGAAATTTTGATTTGTGGTGAATTTCTCTTAAGAAATTTTGATTTGTGGTGAATTTCCCTTACAGAATTTTGATTTGTGGTGAATTTCCCTTAGCAAATTTTGATTTATTATAAATTTTCCCTTTTGGAACAGCTAAATTTTTCCTAAATGTTTTCTAATTTGGATGAAAATTTGCATTGAAAGTGTAAGTAAACAAACAAACAAAAAGAAACAAAAACGCCCCAGTTAACGATAAATTATTTATTTATTTAAACTTTAAATTATACATTTTTTTTTTTTTTTAAATTAGATTAATTTTTAATAATAATAATAATATAAATAATTGAAATATTAAAATATATTTTTTTTTTTTGTTTTATTGTCTTTCATTTTTTTCTTTTTAATTAATTAATTAATTAATTGCAATTTGCTGGTTGGTTTGTGTTAAATTTTTGTTTTAATTATAAATATAATTAACAATATATAAAGAAAGAAGAGAGAAAGAGAGACGGAGAGACTTGGAGAATTGGAAAAAATAAATCTCTCATTTTTTGTTTTTTTTTTTTGTGTGTGCGACGGGCTCTCTCTTGTTCTTTTTCTACGATGACAGTGTGGCAACAATGGAAAATTCGTTTTGTGTTAATCAACAGACAACCGCGCGCCCCCTTCCTGTCCCGTCCCCCCCGTTCCCCCTCTCTCGCCCGCAAACTTCATCAACTCCACCATTCTCAATAAAAATGGTGAGATTTTCAAAAAAAAAATTCAGTCTTTTTTTTGTGTTTTTTGTGTTTTTTTTGTTTAAAGGAAAAAACAAAAAAAAAATTAATTCATATACAAAATAATAATAATGGAAATTGTGTGTGTGTTTGTGCGCATTCGCATAATATCTTTAACCCATTCGCGCGCGCGCCCCCTTATTTTAAAATTAATAAAAAAAATTCAACGTAACCAAAATTAAACAAGCAACGGACCAAACGAATACAAATAATAACCAACCGGTATGTTGAAATGGACTTTGATATTCATTTGGAATGCCATTACCAAGAATTTCCGTACAACGAGATCTGGCAATCCAAACTAATACAATTGGTATTAAATATTGAATGCCAGTGCCCGCATACGATCCAGTAAAACTCACCAAACTCGATAGACTATCCGTAAAATAGGTAACGGCAAACGGTGGTAAAATTGCCAACAATGGAAACAGTAAACGGGGACATAAATTTGATGTAGCGGTAAATTCATTATGACCACGGCCGCCGCCACTGCCACTACCCGATGACGATGACGACGATTTATTCCAAAATAGAGTTTGTAAATTATTTCGTAATGTTATGGCAATTATCGGAAAACTTGTTGAAAGCGTAAATACCGGAAATAATATTAAAAAATATGAAATAATCCAATTGAATGGTGTTACAACGGAATTTGGATCGTCCGTGTCCGATCCGGGTAAAAAATTTAATGTATATAAATCATCTAAATGGGTAAAGGCAAACGTACCCGTTAACGCCAAACACAAATAAAATAAACAAATTAAAATGTAATCAAATGAAATTAATGTATGCAATTGATGTTTATCACGGATCGGAGCCAATAGCGATGGCAATGAATGATGACACATAAATGAATAAACGCAAGCGCCGAATAATGCTGGAACACCATCGAAATTTGCCATTGGTGGATTATTAACGCGTCCATAAATTGTTAACCGATGAATGGCTATGAAAATCATTATTGAAAATGCTGTGATGTGCGAAAGGAAAAAAAATTAGAAAAAAAAAAAAAATTAACTAAAACTATAGAATAACGGGGGATGGGGGGCGACGAACGAACCAAAATTCAATTTATCTCTTCAAAAACTTTCCACTCAAACAAAAGTCTTTAGAATCGCTTCCGGAGGATTGAATTCCAATCATTTGGAAAATTTTCCACTCAAACAAAAGTCTTCAGAATCCCTTCAGGATTGAATTCAAATCATTTGGAAATTTTCCACTCAAACAAAAGTCTTCAGAATCTCTTCAGGATTGAAATCCAATCATTTGGAAAATTTCCACTCAAGCAAAAGTCTTCAGAATCCCTTCAGGATTGAAATCCAATCATTTGGAAAATTTCCACTCAAGCAAAAGTCTTCAGAATCCCTTCAGGATTGAAATCTTATTAATTGGAAAATTTTCCACTCAAACAAAGTCTTTAGAATCTCTTCTGGATTGAATACCAATCATTTGGGAAATTTTCAACTCAAACAAAAGTCTTCAGAATCTCTTCAGGATTGAAATCCAATCATTCGTAAAAATTTCCACTCAAACAAAAGTCTTCAGAATCGCTTCCGGAGGATTGAATTCCGATCATTTGGAAAATTTCCACTCAAACAAAATTCTTCAGAATATCTTCAGGATTGAAATCCAATCATTTGGAAAATTTTCCACTCAAACAAGTCTTCAGAATCCCTTCAGGATTGAATTCCAATCATTTGGAACATTTTCCACTCAAACAAGTCTTCAGAATCCCTTCAGGATTGAATTCCAATCATTTGGAACATTTTCCACTCAAACAAAAGTCTTCAGAATCTCTTAAGGATTGAATTCCAATCATTTGGAAAATTTCCACTCAAACAAAAGTCTTCAGAATCTCTTCGGGATTGAATTCCAATCATTTGGAAAATTTCCACTCAAACAAAATTCTTCAGAATCTCTTCCGGATTGAAATCCAATCATTTGGAAAAATTTCCACTCAAACAAAATTCTTCAGAATCTCTTCAGGATTGAAATCCAATCATTTGGAAAATTTCCACTCAAACAAAAGTCTTCAGAATCTCTTCCGACTATTGAATTCTAATCATTTGGAAAATTTTCCACTCAAACAAAGTCTTTAGAATCTCTTCTGGATTGAATACCAATCATTTGGGAAATTTTCAACTCAAACAAAAGTCTTCAATAACTCTTCAGAGGATTGAATTCCAATCATTTGGAACATTTTCCACTCAAACAAAAGTCTTCAGAATCTCTTCAGGATTGAATTCCGAGTATTAGAAAATTTTCCACTCAAACAAAATTCTTCAGAATCTCTTCAGGATTGAATTCCGAGTATTAAAAAATTTTCCACTCAAACAAAAGTCTTCAGAATCTCTTCAGGATTGAATTCCAATCATTTGGAAAATTTCCACTCAAACAAAATTCTTCAGAATCTCTTCAGGATTGAATTCCGAGTATTAGAAAATTTTCCACTCAAACAAAATTCTTCAGAATCTCTTCAGGATTGAATTCCGAGTATTAGAAAATTTTCCACTCAAACAAAAAGTCTTTAGAATCTCTTCAGGATTAAATTCCAATCATTTGGAAAATTTCCCACTCAAACAAAAGTCTTCAGAATCTCTTCCGGATTGAAATCCAATCATTTGGAAAATTTTCCACTCAAACAAAAGTCTTTAGAATCGCTTCCGGAGGATTGAATTCCAATCATTTGGGAAATTTTCCACTCAAACAAAAGTCTTCAGAATCGCTTCCCACGACCCACGACGGATAAGACCGAACCCCCCCCCCCCCCTGCTACAATTTTGTGCATTTTAAAAATTTGAATTTTGGTTCATTCGCCGGTCCGTCCGACTTTGTTTTTGAAGTTCAGCAAAAAAAAAAAAAAATTGTAATAGATTTAAGAAAAAACAAAAAAAAAAAAAAAACATACCCAACCATCTCAATGTAACGGTAAACATTTGAATATATTTTGTTTTTTGTATATTGAAAAATGTAAATGGTCCCATAACGGTAATGAATCCAATCAATGCCAAACGATAACAATCAAAACGTGTCAATGTATGACCCGGCCAACAAGGTTCCAAACGTCCCAATTGATCATCATCATCGCTATTATGATTTGTTTCATTGGACATTGTTTGATTTTGATAGCTAAACGAAAATCATTAAAGTGTCATTGTCAGAAAGTTAATCATTCAGTTTTTTTTTTGGTTTTAGCGTAAACTTACCAAACAATATTTCGTATTGTTTTGGCAACGGCCGCCGCATAAATACTTAAATCACCATACAAATAAATGGCAATGCATAAATAAAATAGAATTCGTCCAAAATCGGATAAAAATAAATCGGCCATTTCACCCAATTCCAATTTATTATCTAACATGTAATATCGATGACGTCCATTACTTATGCCATTTTCATCATCGCGATCATCATCGATTAAAATCGATCGGGATGTGGAAGCGCCACCGGCACTGGTTGATGAAGAAAATAACGGAGTTTGTTCAATATTTTCATTAAATTCATCGTAATTTTCATCATCATCTTCATCATCTTCATCATCATCATCATCGTCGTCATCATTCGGTTCAATTTCATCTTCATTAATATAATTTTCAACATCAATAATATCACTATCATTTTCTTCTCTATCATCCACATCCGAATCTTCATCCGCAATTAAATTTTGTTTATCTTCTTCAAATGGTTTTTCATTTGGATTTTTTCCAATCACATTCAAATTTCTATCTGCATTTGATTGAATTAAAGTTGAACCTAAACCTGGTTCTGATGATGATGATGACGCCGCCGCTGTTGCTGCCGCCGCTGCTGCTGCTGCTGCTGCAACATTTAACGTTGCCGTTTTTAATTTCATTCGTCGACGTCGTTGTAATTTGGCAGTTTTTTGATGATGACGTGATTTTTGATGATTTTTTTTTTTGTGGTTTTTTTGCATTCGAAATAGAGATTTCCATTTGATAATTGCATTTGCGCATGCCATCGTTTCAATAATAAACGTAACGGTAATATAACTGATAACGGCCAATACACAAATTAATATCAAACCAAGAAGCCAACCGGCACGACTAAATACCGATGGTAGAGTTAAAGCGCCCGTACCCACAATTAAATTAAATACAAAAATTAATCCAATCTGAAAGAGAAAAAATTCAATTCGTTTCGTTTCGTTTCGTTATACTTCGGAAAAGGTGAAATCTAAACAAAATGTATGCGTTAGACTTACCCATGATGGATATTCATCATTTATTGGATTAATTTGGGAAGTTGTCGTTGGCATTTTTGTTGTTGTTTTGGTGTTTTGTTCCTTTTTGGCTCGCGGCCGCTGGGGGGTTAACTTTTTTTTTCTTTCTTTTATTATTGTTTGTTTGTTTGTTTGTTTAAAGTAATTATTTTTTCACCACACAATCACAATTTTTATTAATCATTATTTAATTATTTTTTAAATCGCTACCGTAGCCGGAGCCGCCGTTGCTGCCCAATTCCTGCGGAGTCCTGCGGAATGGGGGTTTGGTTAATTTTTATGTTAAACTTCCCTTGGATGATTTTGATTTTGTTTTGGTGTCGTAAAAAAACAAAAAAAAAAACCTTTCAATCACCAAAACAAAAAAAAAACACCAAAACTTTTTTTCTTCGAAATTCACAAAACAGAAAAAAAATCCTTGAACCTTTTTCAAGAAAATAGGAAAACAACTTAATTAATGATTAATCAGACTCAGAGATTTAATTTTTTTCCTTTGTTTATTTTTATCACAATTTTTAAAGTTTTTATTTATTTATTATTTTTTTTTTGTAATGACGCGTGTTTTTTTTTGTTTTTTTTGTGTTTTTTTTGTTTTGTCCTCCGATTCATAAAGAAGAGGGCGAATTTACAAGCGTGTGTGCGCAATGGCGTCATGCTTTTCTGTCTTGTAATGGTGATATTCGGTACTTGATCGTCGTCGGTTTGACGTTTATATGAGGGTGGATGCGCAGATTCGCGCAAGACCGAATTTACATGTCGATAATACAGAAAATAGAATGGTAAATGAAAATCTTTTTTGTTTAGGGGGGGGGGGGGGGGGGGGGGGGGGTTTTTTATTTAAATATATAAAAATTCCTATAATACAAAAAAGAATAAATAAAATATAAAAAATTTAAAAGGTAAAAAAAAAAAATAAAACAAAATCATTTGAACAAAAATAAAAATACTGCAAAAAAAAAAAATGCTAAAAAATAAAATCTGAAAAAAAAAATTTGCAATGTACGTTCCCTCAACTTTCAAAGTCTTTTCACTGTCCGTTCCCTCACTTTTCAAGGTCATTTCAGTGTCCGTTCCCTCACTTTTCAAGGTCATTTCAGTGTCCGTTCCCTCACCTTTCAATGTCTTTTCGATGTTCGTTCCCTCACTTTTCAAGGTCATTTCACTGTCCGTTCCCTCAACTTTTCAAGGTCTTTTCACTGTCCGTTCCCTCACTTTTCAATGTCTTTTCACTGTCCGTTCCCTCACTTTTCAAGGTCATTTCAGTGTCCGTTCCCTCACTTTTCAAGGTCTTTTCACTGTCCGTTCCCTCAACTTTCAATGTCTTTTCAGTGTCCGTTCCCTCACTTTTCAAGGTCTTTTCAGTGTCCGTTCCCTCAACTTGCAATGTCTTTTCGATGTCCTTTCCTTTTGTACTAAAAAACCTGAAAAACAAACAAAAATTAAACCTGAAAAAAAGAAGATTAAACATAAAAATAAAATATACAAGTCATTGCAAGACAATTCTATTGCAAAAATAAATCTCACGGTAGAATTCAAGTCCACTTGAACGAATTTATTTATGAATTGGCTGTTAATTGATTTTCGTTCGACCTTTCCTTATCTTTTAAAGTGTTTTCGATGTTCGTTCCCTGACCTTTCAATGTCATTTCACTGTCCGTTCCCTCACTTTTCAAGGTCTTTTCACTGTCCGTTCCCTCACTTTCAATGTCATTTCACTGTCCGTTCCCTCACTTTTCAAGGTCATTTCACTGTCCGTTCCCTCAACTTTCAAGGTCATTTCACTGTCCGTTCCCTCACTTTTCAAGGTCTTTTCACTGTCCGTTCCCTCACTTTCAATGTCATTTCACTGTCCGTTCCCTCACTTTTCAAGGTCATTTCACTGTCCGTTCCCTCAACTTTCAAGGTCATTTCACTGTCCGTTCCCCGCACTTTTCAAGGTCTTTTCACTGTCCGTTCCCTCAACTTTCAAAGTCTTTTCACTGTCTGTCCCCTCACTTTTCAAGGTCATTTCACTGTCCGTTCCCTCAACTTTCAAGGTCATTTCACTGTCCGTTCCCTCACTTTTCAAGGTCATTTCACTGTCCGTTCCCTCACTTTCAATGTCATTTCACTGTCCGTTCCCTCACTTTTCAAGGTCATTTCACTGTCCGTTCCCTCAACTTTCAAGGTCATTTCACTGTCCGTTCCCTCACTTTTCAAGGTCTTTTCACTGTCCGTTCCCTCAACTTTCAAGGTCATTTCACTGTCCGTTCCCTCACTTTTCAACGTCTTTTCACTGTCCGTTCCCTCAACTTTCAAGGTCATTTCACTGTCCGTTCCCTCACTTTTCAACGTCTTTTCACTTTCGGTTCCCTCACTTTTCAATGTCTTTTCACTGTCCGTTCCCTCACTTTTCAATGTCTTTTCACTGTCCGTTCCCTCACTTTTCAAGGTCATTTCACTGTCCGTTCCCTCAACTTTCAAGGTCATTTCACTGTCCGTTCCCTCACATTTCAAGGTCATTTCACTGTCCGTTCCCTCACTTTTCAAGGTCATTTCAGTGTCCGTTCCCTCACTTTTCAAGGTCATTTCACTGTCCGTTCCCTCACATTTCAAGGTCATTTCAATGTCCGTTCCCTCACTTTTCAGTCTTGTTGAGCACTTTTCAGTCTTGTTGAGCGTCCCACTTCAGTCTTGTTGAGCGTCTCCAAATTTCTTTCTTTATTTTATTAACTATAAATTTTATTTTATTAAACTTCTTATATCTTATTACTTATACTTATTTCGAATACTTTATACTTATACTTAACAATAACGTTTTCACTTTTATTATTTTACTTTTTTCTCCTCTTCAAATTAAAATTGGTGTACTATTTATGCAAGTCATTCTATTGCAAAAATAAATCTCACGGTAGAATTCCAGTCCACTGGCACAAATTTATTTATGAATTGGCTGTTAATTGATTTTCGTTCGCTAGTATGGGAAATCAATTAGTCAAAATTGCATATTGTATCTATATGTGTATATATTTTTTCTTCAATTTTGTTAATTGTTGACACCGTACACCAATTAACAAAATTGCATTTATTATTTCCAAATGCATAAAAAAACGTACAATATATAATAATAACAAAAAAAAAAAAAAAACTTAATATCAAAAAACGGCATTATAATTTGATAACCGTGTATCAAAATTAAAATATATGTGGAATTTTGCGGTACATAAATTATATGGTATGGGAATTATTAACGTTATATATATGGTGAGATGAAGAATCTGTCATATAACAGTCTTTTCACTGTCCGTTCCCTCACTTTTCAATGTCTTTTCACTGTCCGTTCCCTCACCTTTCAGGGTCTTTTCACTGTCCGGTCCCTCACTTTTCAAGGTCTTTTCACTGTCCGTTCCCTCACTTTTCAATGTCTTTTCACTGTCCGTTCCCTCACTTTTCAAGGTCATTTCACTGTCCGTTCCCTCACATTTCAAGGTCATTTCACTGTCCGTTCCCTCACTTTTCAATGTCTTTTCACTGTCCGTTCCCTCACCTTTCAGGGTCTTTTCACTGTCCGGTCCCTCACTTTTCAAGGTCATTTCACTGTCCGTTCCCTCACTTTTCAATGTCTTTTCACTGTCCGTTCCCTCACCTTTCAGGGTCTTTTCACTGTCCGGTCCCTCACTTTTCAAGGTCATTTCACTGTCCGTTCCCTCACTTTTCAATGTCTTTTCACTGTCCGTTCCCTCACCTTTCAAGGTCATTTCACTGTCCGTTCCCTCACTTTTCAACGTCTTTTCACTGTCGGATCCCTCACTTTTCAATGTCTTTTCACTGTCAGTTCCCTCACTTTTCAAGGTCTTTTCACTGTCCGTTCCCTCAACTTTCAATGTCTTTTCACTGTCCGTTCCCTCACTTTTCAATGTCTTTTCACTGTCCGTTCCCTCACTTTTCAAGGTCTTTTCACTGTCCGTTCCCTCACTTTTCAAGGTCTTTTCACTGTCTGTTCCCTCACTTTTCAAGGTCTTTTCACTGTCCGTTCCCTCACTTTTCAAGGTCTTTTCACTGTCCGTTCCCTCACTTTTCAATGTCTTTTCAATGTCCGTTCCCTCAACTTTCAATGTCTTTTCGATGTCCTTTCCTTTTGTACTAAAAACCCGAAAAACAAACAAAAATTAAACCTGAAAAAAAGAAGATTAAACATAAAAATAAAATATGCAAGTCATTGCAAGACAATTCTATTGCAAAAATAAATCTCACGGTAGAATTCAATTCCACTTGAACGAATTTATTTATGAATTGGCTGTTAATTGATTTTCGTTCGACCTTTCCTTATCTTTCAAAGTCTTTTCGATGTTCGTTCCCTGACCTTTCAAGGTCTTTTCACTGTCCGTTCCCTCACTTTTTAAGGTCATTTCACTGTCGGTTCCCTCAACTTTCAATGTCTTTTCACTGTCCGTTCCCTCACTTTTCAAGGTCATTTCACTGTCCGTTCCCTCACTTTTCAATGTCTTTTCACTGTCCGTTCCCTCAACTTTCAATGTCTTTTCACTGTCCGTTCCCTCACTTTTTAAGGTCATTTCACTGTCGGTTCCCTCACTTTTCAATGTCTTTTCAGTTTCCGTTCCCTCACTTTTCAATGTCTTTTCACTGTCCGTTCCCTCACTTTTCAATGTCTTTTCACTGTCCGTTCCCTCACCTTCTAAGGTCATTTCACTGTCCGTTCCCTCAACTTTCAATGTCTTTTCAATGTCCGTTCCCTCAACTTTCAATGTCTTTTCGATGTCCTTTCATTTTGTACTAAAAAACCTGAAAAACAAACAAAAATTAAACCTGAAAAAAAGAAGATTAAACATAAAAATAAAATATGCAAGTCATTGCAAGACAATTCTATTGCAAAAATAAATCTCACGATAGAATTCAATTCCACTTGAACGAATTTATTTATGAATTGGCTGTTAATTGATTTTCGTTCGACCTTTCCTTATCTTTCAAAGTCTTTTCGATGTTCGTTCCCTGACCTTTCAAGGTCTTTTCACTGTCCGTTCCCTCACTTTTTAAGGTCATTTCACTGTCGGTTCCCTCAACTTTCAATGTCTTTTCACTGTCCGTTCCCTCACTTTTCAAGGTCATTTCACTGTCCGTTCCCTCACTTTTCAATGTCTTTTCACTGTCCGTTCCCTCAACTTTCAATGTCTTTTCACTGTCCGTTCCCTCACTTTTTAAGGTCATTTCACTGTCGGTTCCCTCACTTTTCAATGTCTTTTCAGTTTCCGTTCCCTCACTTTTCAATGTCTTTTCACTGTCCGTTCCCTCACTTTTCAATGTCTTTTCACTGTCCGTTCCCTCACCTTCTAAGGTCATTTCACTGTCCGTTCCCTCAACTTTCAATGTCTTTTCAATGTCCGTTCCCTCAACTTTCAATGTCTTTTCGATGTCCTTTCATTTTGTACTAAAAAACCTGAAAAACAAACAAAAATTAAACCTGAAAAAAAGAAGATTAAACATAAAAATAAAATATGCAAGTCATTGCAAGACAATTCTATTGCAAAAATAAATCTCACGATAGAATTCAATTCCACTTGAACGAATTTATTTATGAATTGGCTGTTAATTGATTTTCGTTCGACCTTTCCTTATCTTTCAAAGTCTTTTCACTGTCCGTTCCCTCAACTTTCAATGTCTTTTCACTGTCCGTTCCCTCAACTTTCAATGTCTTTTCACTGTCCGTTCCCTCACTTTTCAATGTCATTTCACTGTCCGTTCCCTCACTTTTCAATGTCTTTTCACTGTCCGTTCCCTCACTTTTCAATGTCTTTTCACTGTCCGTTCCCTCACTTTTCAATGTCTTTTCACTGTCCGTTCCCTCACTTTTCAATGTCTTTTCACTGTCCGTTCCCTCACTTTTCAATGTCTTTTCACTGTCCGTTCCCTCACTTTTCAATGTCTTTTCACTGTCCGTTCCCTCACTTTTCAATGTCTTTTCACTGTCCGTTCCCTCACTTTTCAATGTCTTTTCACTGTCCGTTCCCTCACTTTTCAATGTCTTTTCACTGTCCGTTCCCTCACCTTCTAAGGTCATTTCACTGT
Source organism: Dilophus febrilis (assembly GCA_958336335.1). Classification (NCBI taxonomy): domain Eukaryota; kingdom Metazoa; phylum Arthropoda; class Insecta; order Diptera; family Bibionidae; genus Dilophus; species Dilophus febrilis. Next base: position 1,010,759 of record OY284473.1, read on the forward strand.
CCGTTCCCTCAACTTTCAATGTCTTTTCAATGTCCGTTCCCTCAACTTTCAATGTCTTTTCGATGTCCTTTCATTTTGTACTAAAAAACCTGAAAAACAAACAAAAATTAAACCTGAAAAAAAGAAGATTAAACATAAAAATAAAATATGCAAGTCATTGCAAGACAATTCTATTGCAAAAATAAATCTCACGATAGAATTCAATTCCACTTGAACGAATTTATTTATGAATTGGCTGTTAATTGATTTTCGTTCGACCTTTCCTTATCTTTCAAAGTCTTTTCACTGTCCGTTCCCTCAACTTTCAATGTCTTTTCACTGTCCGTTCCCTCAACTTTCAATGTCTTTTCACTGTCCGTTCCCTCACTTTTCAATGTCTTTTCACTGTCCGTTCCCTCACTTTTCAATGTCTTTTCACTGTCCGTTCCCTCACTTTTCAATGTCTTTTCACTGTCCGTTCCCTCACTTTTCAAGGTCTTTTCACTGTCCGTTCCCTCACTTTTCAAGGTCTTTTCACTGTCTGTTCCCTCACTTTTCAAGGTCTTTTCACTGTCCGTTCCCTCACTTTTCAAGGTCTTTTCACTGTCCGTTCCCTCACTTTTCAATGTCTTTTCAATGTCCGTTCCCTCAACTTTCAATGTCTTTTCGATGTCCTTTCCTTTTGTACTAAAAACCCGAAAAACAAACAAAAATTAAACCTGAAAAAAAGAAGATTAAACATAAAAATAAAATATGCAAGTCATTGCAAGACAATTCTATTGCAAAAATAAATCTCACGGTAGAATTCAATTCCACTTGAACGAATTTATTTATGAATTGGCTGTTAATTGATTTTCGTTCGACCTTTCCTTATCTTTCAAAGTCTTTTCGATGTTCGTTCCCTGACCTTTCAAGGTCTTTTCACTGTCCGTTCCCTCACTTTTTAAGGTCATTTCACTGTCGGTTCCCTCAACTTTCAATGTCTTTTCACTGTCCGTTCCCTCACTTTTCAAGGTCATTTCACTGTCCGTTCCCTCACTTTTCAATGTCTTTTCACTGTCCGTTCCCTCAACTTTCAATGTCTTTTCACTGTCCGTTCCCTCACTTTTTAAGGTCATTTCACTGTCGGTTCCCTCACTTTTCAATGTCTTTTCAGTTTCCGTTCCCTCACTTTTCAATGTCTTTTCACTGTCCGTTCCCTCACTTTTCAATGTCTTTTCACTGTCCGTTCCCTCACCTTCTAAGGTCATTTCACTGTCCGTTCCCTCAACTTTCAATGTCTTTTCAATGTCCGTTCCCTCAACTTTCAATGTCTTTTCGATGTCCTTTCATTTTGTACTAAAAAACCTGAAAAACAAACAAAAATTAAACCTGAAAAAAAGAAGATTAAACATAAAAATAAAATATGCAAGTCATTGCAAGACAATTCTATTGCAAAAATAAATCTCACGATAGAATTCAATTCCACTTGAACGAATTTATTTATGAATTGGCTGTTAATTGATTTTCGTTCGACCTTTCCTTATCTTTCAAAGTCTTTTCACTGTCCGTTCCCTCAACTTTCAATGTCTTTTCACTGTCCGTTCCCTCAACTTTCAATGTCTTTTCACTGTCCGTTCCCTCACTTTTCAATGTCATTTCACTGTCCGTTCCCTCACTTTTCAATGTCTTTTCACTGTCCGTTCCCTCACTTTTCAATGTCTTTTCACTGTCCGTTCCCTCACTTTTCAATGTCTTTTCACTGTCCGTTCCCTCACTTTTCAATGTCTTTTCACTGTCCGTTCCCTCACTTTTCAATGTCTTTTCACTGTCCGTTCCCTCACTTTTCAATGTCTTTTCACTGTCCGTTCCCTCACTTTTCAATGTCTTTTCACTGTCCGTTCCCTCACTTTTCAATGTCTTTTCACTGTCCGTTCCCTCACTTTTCAATGTCTTTTCACTGTCCGTTCCCTCACTTTTCAATGTCTTTTCACTGTCCGTTCCCTCACTTTTCAATGTCTTTTCACTGTCCGTTCCCTCACTTTTCAATGTCTTTTCACTGTCCGTTCCCTCACTTTTCAATGTCATTTCACTGTCCGTTCCCTCACTTTTCAATGTCTTTTCACTGTCCGTTCCCTCACTTTTCAATGTCTTTTCACTGTCCGTTCCCTCACTTTTCAATGTCATTTCACTGTCCGTTCCCTCACTTTTCAATGTATTTTCACTGTCTGTTCCCTCACTTTTCAAGGTCATTTCACTGTCCGTTCCCTCACTTTTCAATGTCATTTCACTGTCCGTTCCCTCACTTTTCAAGGTCTTTTCACTGTCCGTTCCCTCCCTTTTCAAGGTCATTTCACTGTCCGTTCCCTCACCTTTCAATGTCTTTTCACTGTCCGTTCCCTCACTTTTCATTTCCAATCTCATTTGTCACTCCATCTTTATGTGGTTTTTTTTTTTCTTTTTTATTATCTCTTTGTGTTTTTTCACTGTCGCTGTCATGCGTTTTACTTTTTTTTTTTTATGGTTAAATTGGAATTTGAATTGAGACGGCGAGGCGAGACGAGGCGAGTCGGAGCGCGACTGTGGCGAAATTTATTTTTTTATTCACTTCTTCGCATGTGTTTTAAAATAACGCACGCAAGAAAGGGAAATGGAAGGGGAGATGGGGGGGGGGAGGAGGAGGAGATGTATTTTTTGTTTTGTTTGTTTTTTTTTTTTTATTCTATTTTATTTTAGTTTTTGATTCGAAGAAGAAAGAATCTGAAAAATCTAAAAAATCAATTCGAAATTTAAAAAAAAAAATAGAACAAATAAAAAAAATTGCTTTTTTTTTTTGTTTTTGTTTTTGTGTTTTTGGTTTTTTTTTGTTTTATTATTGTTTTTAATTTAAAGAATTAAATTAAATTAAATTAAAGTTTGTTTGTTTTGTTCGTTGGTCGTTGGTTTTTTTTAGAAAAATAAAGAAAAAAAACCTAGCAGTGGGAAAAAAACAGTGTAATTTTTTTCTTTTTCCTTTTTTTTTTTTTTTTTTGTGTCAAATTCAACGAGTTTTTACTCAAAAGGATTTATTTTTTATTGTTTTTGTTGTTGTTGTTGTTGTTTTTTTAAGGTTTTTTCCCAATTTTTCAATAAGAAACAAACTTAAAATAAAATAAAAAAAAAATGTGAGCGCGCTTAAAAAAAAAGAAGAAAAGGAAGAAAAAGAAGAAGGAAAAAAAAATGCTTAAGTGAAAAACAATTTCAAAGTGTAAAAAATAAAAAAAAATAAAAAAATCCGTAGGATTTTCAATCCTAAATTTCAATTTTCAACGTTTCAACGTTTCAATTTTCAATTTATTGTTGTTGTTGTTGTTGTATTATAAAACAAAAAAAAAACGTAAAAGAAAAAAAAACCTTGTGGAAATTTTCGTAATTGTTCTTATTGTTGTTGTTGTGTTTTTGTTTTATTTATCTGTTTTTTGCTGAATGACCATCAAAAAATTAGCAACAACCTCTCCAATACAAAAGAAGAATAGATAGATTCATTCATTCATCATTCATTCATTCATCCAAGGATCCAAGTGTCCATCATGTCCAAAATACGCTAAATTTTTTTCAAGGAAACAAAACAACAAAAGAAAAATTGGCATTGGACTGAAACGCACTGAAAAACTGTGTACTGAAAACATAAAAACAGTTAAAAAAATTTAGAAAATTTTGTTATTGTTTTTGTTGTAAACTAAACAACAAAACAAAAAACAAAAAAAAATCCATTCACAATTCATAATAAAAGTTTTGCTGAAGTGTGACGAAAAAAAAGTAAAAAAAAAAAAAAAGAAGTTTCTTTTTGTGTGTGTGAGTTTGTTTGGATTCATCATAAAATAAAACAAAACAAAACAAAAACAAATAAGTTATAGTTGGGGATAGTGACCAATCGAGACAATCGTGATCGCGATCGTGATCGTGGTCGCCGTGGTTGCCGTGGTTGCGGTCGCTGTTGTTGTTATGGTGGTGGATGGTGGAAGACTCGCTTATTCTGAACTACTCTGAACACAAACCCTTTTTTTGCTGGCAATATTCTAAATGTGAAATTCGTTCAAAGTGCGCGCACGCACATTCATTGAGTAGTGAAGAATTCACAACAAAAAAAAAAAAAAATTTTTAATTCTTATAACGGTTATAAATAACGGAATAGTTTGTGCGGGTTTTGTGACGGGCGGGCGGCGGCGGAGGGGTTTTTGTGCGGTTTTGGTGCCGTAGTGCGGATTTCATCTCCGGATCTGGATTTGGTCCAGTCCATAAGAGAGAGAGAGAGAGAGAGAGAGAGAGAGCGAGAGAGAGAGAGAGAGAGAGAGAGATAGAATCAGATAATTTTTAAATAACCAAACAACAAAACAAAAAACAATTTGTAAATCCAATTAAAAAATTTAAGACGAAGACAAAGAGGAAATAAAGAAATAAAGAAATTGCCAAGGAGTTGAAAAAAAAAAAAAGGTAAGTTAAAATTACAAGTTCGCCGCTTGGTTAAGATTTCCTGTGTGCCTCGGTCACACACACACACAATCGGGACTCGCATCCTTTTTCCCTTCCCACCACTCTTAAGACTTAAAAAAAAAAAAACGATAACGTCATGTAAAATATCTAATGGGAAAAAAAAAGTTGAGTGTTTTTATGAGTGGTTTTTTGAGTGGTTTTATGAGTGGTTTTTTGAGTGTTTTTTTTTAAAATCGGAAACACTAAAATAGAAAAATAATTTAGGGAACTTTTAGACCTGGAAATCTTCTGCAAAAAAACATTTCAACAGAGACACGGTGGTGGAGGGTGAGGGAGGGTGAGGGAGAGTAAGGGGGGGGGAGTGCTAAAGGAAGCGCTCAATTTTTTTTTCTGTCTTTTTTTTTTTTTATATCTTTTCGTATCTGTGGACTAAAATCCGAAAGTTATCACCTCCTCCTCCTCCTACTCCTCCTATCTATCATATATTGAAAAGAAAACCAATTTGACGTTAGTTTAACAGGAAAAATGTGCGCGCGCATCGTTTTTTTTTATTTTTTCTTTTTCAAGTCATCAAGTTCGTTGGACCGACAGAACAGAACGATTATGGAATAGTCTCCCTGCTCTAATTAATATTGTATTTCCTCCCTCCTCCCTCTGTACATTTTAACATTTTACAACATTTCATATCCTGAACATTTTTGCCTTCGGTCAAAGTTTTTTTCTAATGATCAGAATTCCAATGCTCTGAAAAGAGTTCCCGAACATTTTTCACTTCGGAAGTGGAAAGTGCACGCGCCGTTCTACAAAAGCAGGGATATGGTACAACAACACAACACCTTGATGGGTGAGACCTAATCTAACCCAGCCTAGCCGCGGGAAAAATGGATTAATTTTAACGAAACGATCTCATCAGAAAACGGAGGGGGTGGTGGGGGGGGGGGGGAAGAAGTAAAAAGAACAATCAGTAAACAATCTACTGGACTAAATCACACTGTAATTGAATTGAGAGAGTAGTCAAAAAAAAACCAATTGGGGGGGGGGGGGGGGGGGGGGGTTGGGAGTTGGAATGTTCTTGTCATGACCATGAGGCGGAACTATCAGGAAATTTGTGACTTTAGACAATTTGTGCCTGCTGGGGATGGGGATATGTTTGTGTTTATGGCTTCAGCGGGCATTATCTTATAGTATGGGAATGGAAAAATTCTTTTTATGATGGATGTTAGACTATAGTGTCTTTGATTTGGTTTGGTCAAATCCGGTCCGGTTCGGTTCGGTTCGGCTCTTTTTGGTGAGCATCAGAAGGAAGAAGAGGACGAGAAGAAGAGGAAGGAGGATAACCGGACGTTCATTACTACTCCTCCTCCTCCTCCTCCTCCTCCTCCTCCTCCTCCTCCTCCTCCACCACCACCACCACAGCGAGAATGAGACGGGGGAATGAAATTCCCTTTAAAAAAAAAAAAATGCTTAAGATCACGTCGGACACACTTTCCACTTTCCACTTCCACAATATATTCGATATGACCGATGATTGGGGGAAACCCCCGAGTCGGGGATGTCAAATGGCAAAAAGACACTGTGTTAATAGGTGTCTCAATCGAATCGAATCGGATCGGATCGGATCGTCGTGGTCTGGTACGAAAAGGGGGTGTCGGGAACGAAAAAACGGAGTCTGGTCTGTTGGTTCGAATCATCGCAAATACCACGCAAATACCGACGAAAGGAAGAGCGGTTCGTTTCGTTTCGCGCGATCACATCACAGGAATATAGGAATCTTCTGACACAACCCCCTTGTTGTGATGTCTGAATAGATAGGGCGTCTTATCTTATGTAAGATAGATTTCCCCCCCCCCCCCCCCCCCCAATAAAACAAATTAAAATGCAAATAATATTTGAAAAACTCTCATTTACCGCGGTCTAGATTTGATTTTTTCTTTTCGGGTCGAAAAGGTCTTTTCGGGTCGTCAACAACAACAACAACAACAATAATAATATTAATAATAATCAGGTGCGGTCCTACCAAGGAGTATTTCAATCGGAAAAAAAAAACGGGACAGGCAACCTCACAACATTTCTGGGAACGCTTCTGTAAACTTTAAAACCTAATCTTAGTTGAGGAATAGACCTTTTTTTGGGGGGGGGGAAGGGGGAGGGGTCGGGTGGGGGTGGAGGTGTGGGTGGAGGTGGAGGGGGGCTACTTCGTTCATGAGAAAATGACTATAGGAAAAAAAAAAAAAATTTGGAACCAGGCGGTCAGAATTGGTTAGAACCGGGCCTGATGATAATAATCTTAATAATAATAATAATAACAACAACAGATGTTGTGTGTGGTGCGGTGCTGCGTAAGATCAGTTATTTTTTTGTTGTTTTGTTTTGCATTTACTCAACATAAAACTAAATATCGATCATTGACCGATTGATCTTCTTTTTTTTTTTTTTATTATTATTATTATTAATCTAACATCAAATAGAAATTAGAAGAAGATGAAGAAGATGAAGAAGATGAAAATGAAAAAGAAAAAGAAAAGAAAAAAAAAAAAAAGCCGTTTCAAAACTGTGTTATCATTGGAATGTTTATTTTTCTGCTATTTGTGTTATTCTTTTTCTTTTGCTTCTTCGTCGTCTTCTTGGTCATCTTCTTGGTCTTGGTCTTCATTAGTATAGAGAGAAAAAAAAACTAACTAACGCTCAAAAAATTGAGTTCAACTTTCTTTTTATCTTTTCATCGATAAATTATAACTGATCAAAAGAATATTTTTATTAATATATGTTTATTATTAAATTTAATTAATAACGCAGAATCGCCGTTGCAAAAAAAAAAACCAAAAAAAAACACTCATCTTTTAATTCTTCTTCTTCATCATTAATTCTTTCTTCATTTATCTTCTTCTTCTTTTTTGTTTTTTTTTTTTTTGTTTGTTTCAACGAAAATCGATCGCAATTTCATTCATTCATTCATTCATTCATTCAATTTTCGTTGTTGTTGTTGTTGTTGTAATTCAAGAGAAAATTAACAAAAAAAACCGGATGACCTCATTTTTTTTTTAACATTTCTTTGCTGATGATTATGACCAAATACGAATATTATTATTATTATTATTATTAATAATTCAAAGTTTTCATTTCAAGAAGAGTCAAGTGGATTAATTAATCTATTTATGGTTTTATTGTTTTTAATGTTTCCTATGCGATCATATTTTTTTTTTTTTACTTTTGTTTAAATAAATTTATTTTTTATTAGTAAAAAAATTTTATTAACTGTTAAAATCTCTCATAGAAATTCTGTTTGTTTCTTATCTTAAAGACTGTTTATCTGTTTATCTTAAACACCACAAAACGGAACGAAACTAAACCGGGCGGGGCGGGGCGGAGCGGAACGGAGGGTGGGTGGGAGAGGGATACGAAGATAAAATTACAATGGGCGCTACAATGGGTAAAAATGGTGGTACATTATTGGATTCATTACCATCGACACAGGGTACTTTGCATATTGTTATGTTAGGATTGGATTCGGCTGGTAAAACAACAGCATTATATCGTTTAAAATTTGATCAATATTTGAATACGGTGCCGACAATTGGTTTCAATTGTGAAAAGGTAAGTAATTTTAAAATAAAGTGTAAAGTAAAGTCATTGAACTGACATTGCAAAAAAATTGTTATAATAAAATTATTGTTTGGTGGTTTTTGTTTCAATTTTTTCAAAAAGGTTCGCGGTGCCGTTGGACGGGCAAAAGGAGCACAATTTCTTGTATGGGATGTTGGTGGCCAAGAGAAATTAAGACCGCTATGGCGAAGTTATACACGGTAAGTTGTGGTTTTCCGGTTTCCTTAAACCTTCAAACGTACTTTTTCTCATAGATTACACTTAAAATTTCACCCAGAAGGAAAAAATCTTCAGGAAAACTCTTCGGGATTGCAAACACAATAATTAACAAAATTTCACTCACAAAATTTCACTCAAGGAAAAAATCTTCATGGAATCTTCACGATTGAATTACAATAAATACCAAAAAAATTTCACTCAAAAATTCACTCAAGGAAAAAATCTTCAATGACTCTTCGGGATTGAATTCCATTCATTTTTTAAATTCCACTCAAAAAAATCTTCAACTCTTTAGGATTGAATTCCAATAACTAATAAAATTTCGCTCAAAGAAAAATCTTCAGTGACGCTTCAGGATAGAATTCCAATCATTTGGAAAATTTTCCACTCAAACAAAAGTCTTCAGAATCTCTTCAGAGGATTGAATTCCAATCATTTGGAAAATTTTCCACTCAAACAAAAGTCTTCAGAATCGCTTCCGGAGGATTGAATTCCGATCATTTGGAAAATTTCCCACTCAAACAAAAGTCTTCAGAATCTCTTCAGGATTGAATTCCAATCATTAGAAAGTTTTCCACTCAAACAAAAGTCTTTAGAATCTCTTCAGGATTGAATTCCAATCATTTGGAAAATTTTCCACTCAAACAAAAGTCTTCAGAAACCCTTCAGGATTGAATTCCAATCATTTGGAAAATTTCCCACTCAAACAAGTCTTCAGAATCTCTTCAGGATTGAATTCCAATCACTTGGAAAATTTCCCACTCAAACAAAAGTCTTCAGAAACTCCTCAGGGTCGAATTCCGGTCATTAGAAAACTTTCTCCGAGGGGAAAAATGTTCAGAAACTCTTAAGGATTGAATTCCAATCATTAGAAAAATTTCCACTCAAACAAAAGTCTTCAGAATCTCTTTAGGATTGAATTCCAATCATTTGGAAAATTTTCCACTCAAACAAAAGTCTTTAGAATCTCTTCGGGATTGAATTTCAATCATTTGAAACTTTTCCACTCAAACAAAAGTCTTCAGAATCTCTTCAGGATTGAATTCCAATCATTTGGAAAATTTCCACTCAAACAAAAGTCTTTGGAATATCTTCAGGATTGAATTCCAATCATTAGAAAAATTCCCATCAAAGCAAAAATGTTCAGAATCTCTTCAGGATTGAATTCCAATCATTAGAAAATTTCCCACTCAAACAAAAGTCTTTAGAATCTCTTCAGGATTGAATTCCAATCATTTGGAAAATTTTCTACTCAAACAAAAGTCTTCAGAATCTCTTCAGGATTGAATTCCAATCACTTGGAAAATTTCCCACTCAAACAAAAGTCTTCAGAAACTCCTCAGGGTCGAATTCCGGTCATTAGAAAACTTTCTCCGAGGGGAAAAATGTTCAGAAACTCTTAAGGATTGAATTCCAATCATTAGAAAAATTTCCACTCAAACAAAAGTCTTCAGAATCTCTTTAGGATTGAATTCCAATCATTTGGAAAATGTTCCACTCAAACAAAAGTCTTCAGAAACTCTTCAGGATTGAATTCCAATCATTTGGAAAATTTCTCACTCAAACAAAAGTCGTTAGAATCTCTTCAGAGGATTGAATTCCAATCATTTGGAACATTTTCCACTCAAACAAAAGTCTTCAGAAACTCTTCAGGATTGAATTCCAATCATTTGGAAAATTTTCCACTCAAACAACAGTCTTCAGAATCCCCTCAGGATCGAATTCCGGCCATTAGAAAACTTTCCCCGGGGGAAAAATGTTCAGAAACTCTCAAGGATTGAATTCCAATCATTTGGAAAATTTTCTACTCAAACAAAAATCCTTCAAGATTGAATTCCGATCATTTGGAAAAATTTCCACTGAAACAAAAGTCTTCAGAATCTCTTCAGAGGATTGAATTCCAATCATTTGGAAAATTCCATTCAAGGATATGTTTTCAGAAATTCTTCAGGGAACGAATTTTCTTTATTAACAAAATTCCACACAGGGAAAATTCTTAAGGAACTCTTCGGGATTGAATGCCATTCATTAAAAAATTCCACTCAAGAAAAAAAAATCTTCAGAAACTGTTCGAGAATTGAATTCCAATAATTAACAAAATTTCACTCAAGAAAAAATTCCACTATACTACTGCACGTATACTCTCAAAATTGAGTTTGGTTTGGTTCGCCCGGTTTGCCGTGTTTTTTATCACTATATCTTTCTCTCTCTCTCTCTCTCTCTTCTCTTTTTTTTTATATAGCTGTACGGATGGTATTGTTTTTGTTGTTGATTCCGTGGACGTTGAACGAATGGAAGAGGCTAAAATGGAATTAATGCGAACGGCAAAATGTCCAGATAATCAAGTAAGTGTTTTAACAAAAAAAAAAAAAAAAAAAAAACCTATCAAAGTAATATCTTTAATACTAAAAAAATTGTTTTGCTTGTCTCCAACTAATCAAAATAAAAAAAAAAAAACAGGGCGTTCCCGTTTTAATATTAGCAAATAAACAAGATTTACCGGGTGCTGGTGAACCAAAAGAATTGGAAAAATTATTGGGTTTACATGAACTATCCCCGTTATATTCGATTACATCATCTGCATCATCATTTCATCATTCAAGTGGTGGTAATTTGAAAAAAAAAAAAAAAACCTCTCAATTTTATTCTTATTAATTATTTTTTGTTTTTTTTTTTCGGAATTAGTTTCAAATCAATCAGCGGCGGCGGCGGCGGCGGCGGCATCAACTGGAGGAGGAGGAACTGGATCAGGAACACCACAAACATCTTCATCAACATCATCATCATCATCCTCAACAACATCATCAACATCATCATCATCGTCATCAACAACAACCAATTCATCATCATCATCAACATCATCTTCTACAAATTCATCAAATTCATGTCAATCACAAATAGGAAATAGTCAACAGCAACAGCAACAGTCGCAGCAACCACAACCATTTAAAGGATGGTACATTCAACCGGCTTGTGCAATTACCGGTGAAGGATTACAAGAAGGTTTAGAGGCACTCTACGATATGATTATAAAACGTCGTAAATTAAATAAAGCGTGTAAGAAAAAACGATAAGTGGATGGAACGATGGAAGATAGAAGACGACGAAAAAACGATATATTAATTGTAATTTATTTATTTACGTGACTGGGGAGACGGGCCTAGGGAGGTAGAGGAGGCCAAGGAGACTGTGGTTTGTAGTTTATAAGATTGTTTTTGTGTAACATAAAAAAAAAAAACTAAAAAAATTTTTATTATATCGCGTTCAATTTGTATTGAGGGAGGGGGGAAGGTGGGCGGGGTAGGGAAGCTGGTGGAGGGGATGGGGGCGGATTTGGAGTGAAAGTTGACTGGGCATTATTTGTGATACGAGTTGAATGTATATTTGTAAGGGGCAGTAAGTGGACGATGAATGAATGAATGAATGAATGAATGAATGAGAATGGGCGAAAGTCGTCGTCGTCGTCTGGTTTGATCTGGTCTCGTCTCGACAAAGCCGTCTTTTGGATTGTTGGACGCAAAAAAAAAAAAAACAATTCAGACGGTTGAAATAGTTTTAATAATAATCATAATAATAATAATAATTGTTTTTTTTTTTTATTTGTCATAAGCGCTCCATTTTTTTTTTTGATTCACAAGACAATAAACAAAACAAAAAAAACACACGCGCGCATGTGATAAAAACAAAAAATGAGTAATTATTAATTTAAAAAAAAAAAAAAACAAAAATACAGGGTGGTTTTTAATCGTCCCGCACGGGGATCGACCACTCGGGAATTACACATAATCTAACAAGTCTAAGGGACCGGAATTCAGACCGGGACCAATTTCCAGCAGTAAAACTGGAAAAAAAAAAAGTACTCAACAAAAGTCGCGTCACGTCGCGTTCCATTCTCAATTACCAGAGTAGAGAGTAGATAAGAGTAGTTTTTTTTTTTTTTTTTTTGTTCTATTCCGAACTACTCTTTGCTACGGACGGCAGTACGACGGAGTAGTTCGGCAAAGAAAATGAAAAGATTAGATTTTTTTTTTTACATTTAATGGCGAATTTTCTATAGATTGGAATTCCATTCGTGTGAAGAGATTCTGAAAGGTTTTTTGTTTGAGTGGAAAATTTTCCAAATGATTGGAATTCAATCCTGAAGACATTCTGAAGACTTTTGTTTGAGTGGAAAGTTTTCTAATGATTGGAATTCAATCCTGAAGAGATTTTGAAGACTTTTGTTTGAGTGGAAAATTTTCCAAATGATTGGAATTCAATCCTGAAGAGATTCTGAAGACTTTTGTTTGAGTGGAAATTTTCCAAATGATTGGAATTCAATCCTGAAGAGTTCCTGAAGACTTTTGTTTGAGAGGGAAATTTTCTAATGGTTGGAATTCAATTCTGAAGGAATTCCGAAGACTTTTGTTTGAGTGGAAATTTTTCAAATGATTGGAATTCAATCCTGAAGAGTTCCTGAAGATTTTTCGTTTGAGTGGAAAATTTTCTAATGATTGGAATTCAATCTTGAAGAGATTCTAAAGACTTTTGTTTGAGTGGAAATTTTTTCAAATGATTGGAATTCAATCCTGAATATATTCTGAAGACCTTTGTTGAGTGGAATATTTTCTAATGATTGGAATTCAATCCTGAAGAGATTCTAAAGACTTTTGTTTGAGTGGAAATTTTCCAAATGATTGGAATTCAATCCTGAAGAGATTCTGGAGACTTTTTGTTTGAGTGGAAAATTTTCTAATTATTGGAATTCAATTTTGAATGGATTCTGAAGACTTTTGTTTGAGTGGAAATTTTTCTAATGATTGGAATTCAATCCTGAAGAGATTCTGAAGACTTTTGTTTGAGTGGAAAATTTTCTAATGATTGAAATTCAATCCTGAAGAGATTCTTAAGACTTGTGTTTGAGTGGAAAATTCTCCAAATGATTGAAATTGAATCCTGAAGAGATTCTGAAGACTTTTGTTCTAGTGTAAAATTTCCAAATGATTGGAATTCAATCCTGAAGAGATTCCGAAGACTTTTGTTTGAGTGGAAAATTTTCCAAATGATTTGAATTCAATCCTGAAGGGATTCTGAATGATTTTTGTTTGAGTGGAAAATTCAAATTACTTTTATCTACTCTACAACGTGGACAGTTAAGGTTATAAAAAATTCTACATACACCCTGTATAATATATTTAGTAATTTTTAAAATAAAATAATTTATTCTAGTGACAGTTTTATTAAAAAACAAAAAACAAAAAAACCAAACCAACCAAACAAAAGAAGAAAAAGAAGAAGCAGAAAAAAAAGACACTCACACAAAAAATGGACCAACAACATTTCGTTTTTTATTAATTTTATTAATTAAAAATTAATATGCTTAAGTATTTATAAACAAAAAAAAAACACTCACTCACACACACACACACACACACACACAAATTTATTAAATATTTTAAAAATTAGTTTTTAAGAAAACACAATCACCGGGGGTGAGGTTCGGTGAGATTAAAAGGAAAAAAAAACTGCGAATAATAAAAAACAAAAAATTAGATGGCGTTGAAAACAGAAGAAGAAGAATTTGATCAGGAGGAGAGGGAGAGGGAGAGTGAGAGAGAAGACGAAGAAGATCCAATACATAAAAAGGAAGATTTTTTTGTTTTTATGAAACATTTGAGAGAAAATTCCCAGAGAGAAAGTTGAGATTGAGAGAGCGCTAATTAAAAAGAGATTTTATAACTTAATTTAAAAAAAAAAAAAAGATAAAAAAAAAAAACATAATTAAATTAATTAAAAAGTAGATTAAATTTTATGTTTGTGTTTTTGTTTGTGTTTGTTTTGTTTTTTTTTTTATCTATTTTTTTTTCTTTTATCTATTTTTAATGCACAAGAAAAAATTATCTATTTATATTACTAGTTTTTATTTAAATTTGTAATTAAAAATATATTTTATTAATTAAATTAAATTTAAAAAAAAAAAAGAGAGCAAACAAAAAAAAAACAAAACAATTTGAAAAACACAAAAAATAAAAAAATTGTTATATTTTTTTTTAGATAAAAATTTAAATTAAAAAGATAAATAGAAAAAAACGATTTAATTTTTTTAATTAATTAATTAATTCTCCCCCCCCCCCCCATTCAATGTAAATAAAAATACTTAATTAAAAATAAAAATAAAAAAAAAAATACCAAAAATAGATAAAAAGATAAAAAAAAAGATAATTGTTAAAAAATTTTATAGATAAAAAAAATTTAAAAAAAAAAAAAAAACGTTAAATTTTTTATTACAAAAATTAATTAAAATTAATAAAAAAAAATCTGCCCGGTTTCGAAATTATCTATTTATTTTTTAAAATTAATTATTTTAAGGCAATGTTTTTTTTTTTTCTTTTTTTTTTTTTTTTTGCGAATTTATACGAATTTATTAATTAATTAAAATTATAAAAATATAAAAATAAATGATAAAAGAATTCAATTAAATTTTTAAATTTTAAAATTAATTAAATATAATTTTAAATGAATGGGGAAAAGCAAAAAAAAAAACAAAAAAACAAAACAAATTTTTATGATTGCGTCATTGTTGAATTTTTTTTTTTTTTTTTTTGTTAATTTTAATTTTATTTATTTTTTAACAAAAAAAAAAAAAAAAACAAAAACAAAATTAATTATTATTATTATTATAAATAAATAAAAGAGAGAAATGAAATGAAAATGAAATGATTTTGAATGAATTAATCTTTTTAATTTTATTTATGATGGAAATTTTCTTTGAACTTTGGGTCAGATCGAAAATGCAGAGCGGATCAAGAGATTCTGAAGACTTTTGTTTGAGTGGAAAATTTTACAAATGATTGGAATTCAATCCTAAAGAGTTTCTGAAGACTTTTGTTTGAGTGGGAAATTTTCCAAATGATTGGAATTCAATCCTGAAGAGATTCTGAACATTTTTGCGTGAGTGGAAAATTTTCTAATGATTGGAATTGAATCCTGAAGAGATTCTGAAGACTTTTGTTTGAGTGGAAAACTTTCTAATGATTGGAATTCAATCCTGGAGGGATTCTGAAGACTTTTGTTTGAGTGGAAAATTTTCTAATGATTGGAATTCAATCCCGAAGAATTTTGTTTGAGTGGAAAATTTTCCAAATGATTGGATTTCAACCCTGAAGAGATTCTGAAGACTTTTGTTTGAGTGGAAATTTTCCAAATGATTGGATTTCAATCCTGAAGAGATTCTGAAGACTTTTGTTTGAGTGGAAATTTTCCAAATGATTGGATTTCAATCCTGAAGAGATTCTGAAGACTTTTGTTTGAGTGGAAAATTTTCTAATGGTTGGAATTCAATTCTGAAGGGATTCTGAAGACTTTTGTTTGAGTGGATAATTTTCTAATGATTGGAATTCAATCCTGAAGAGATTCTGAAGACTTTTGTTTGAGTGGAAAATTTTCTAATGATTGGAATTCAATTCTGAAGGGATTCTGAAGACTTTTGTTTGAGTGGATAATTTTCTAATGATTGGAATTCAATTCTGAAGAGATTATGAAGACTTTTGTGTGAGTGGAAATTTTTCTAATGATTGGAATTCAATCCTAAAGAGATTCTGAAGACTTTTGTTTGAGTGGAAAATTTTCTAATCATCAGAATTCAATCCTTTAGTGATTCTTAAGACTTTTGTTTGAGTGTAAAATTTTCTAATCATCTGAATTCAATCTTGTAGTGATTCTGAAGACTTTTGTTTGAGTGTAAAGTTTTCTAATGACCGGAATTCGACCCTGAAGAGATTCTGAAGACTTTTGTTTGAGTGGAAAATTTTCTAATGATTGGAATTCAATCCGGAAGATATCCCGAAGACTTTTGTTTGAGTGTAAATTTTTCTAATGATTGGAATTCAATCCTGGAGGGATTCTGAAGACTTTTGTTTGAGTGGAAAATTTTCTAATAATTGGAATTCAATCCTGGAGGGATTCTGAAGACTTTTGTTTGAGTGGAAAATTCTCCAAATGATTGAAATTCAATCCTGAAGAGATTCTGAAGACTTTTGTTTGAGTGTAAAGTTTTCTAATGATTGGAATTCAATCTTGTAGTGATTCACAAGACTTTTGTTTGAGTGGAAAACTTTCTAATGATTGGAATTCAATTCTAAAGGGATTCTGAAGACTTTTGCTTGAGTGGAAAATTTTCCAAATGATTGGAATTCAATCCTGAGGAGATTCTGAAGACTTTTGTTTGAGTGGAAAATTTTCTAATGATTGGAATTCAATTCTGAAGGGATTCCGAAGACTTTTGTGTGAGTGGAAATTTGTCTAATGATTGGAATTCAATCCTTAAGAGTTTCTGAACATTTTTCCCCTCGGAGAAAGTTTTCTAATGACCGGAATTCGACCCTGAAGAGATTCTGAACTTTTGTTTGAGTGGAAATTTTCCAAATGATTGGAATTCAATCCCGAAGAGATTTTGGAAGATTTTTGTTTGAGTGGAAATTTTCCAAATGATTGGAATTCAATCCTCTGAAGAGACTCTGAAGACTTTTGTTTGAGTGGAAAATTTCCAAATGATTGAAATTCAATCCTGAAGAGATTCTGAAAATAAGATTTTAAAAATAAAAAATAAACAAACTAAAAATTAAAAAATTAATCATTCAAAAAAACATTTTTGTTTTTTGTAAATTTATAATTTATTTTATTTAAATATTCACAATAATAATATAATACAATAATATAATTTTTTTTACATTTTATTTGTATCCTCTATCTCTCTCTCTCTCATTCTCTCATCACTTTCTCTCATCTTTTTTTTTAATTTCTCTCATCATCATCAATTTCTCATCATCCACATCATCCACATCATCATCCATCATCCATCAAAAATAATGATTTTATTTCACTTTTCAACCTGCCTAGTAGTCTACTACTAAATCCATTGTGTTATTAAAATTTCTTTTTTAAAAAAAATTATGGAATAGGCTCTCAGTGAGTGTGAAATATAGACACACAGAGAACTGAGAGAGAAAATTGAGAGAGAAAGTTGAAAAATG
The DNA here is from genome assembly GCA_958336335.1 of Dilophus febrilis. Lineage (NCBI taxonomy): Eukaryota > Metazoa > Arthropoda > Insecta > Diptera > Bibionidae > Dilophus > Dilophus febrilis. The sequence goes on from OY284473.1 coordinate 1,028,023, forward strand.
AAAGAAAAAAAAAACAATTAAATTTAAATAAAAAATAATACTTTTTTTGTGTGTTGTTTTTTTTTTTAGGGGAAGAGAAACAAAAATGAAAAACGAAAATGAAAAACAAAAATGTTTGTAATCTTACGTCCGTTAGTTAACCGGTCAGAACCGGCGGAACGTGACGAGATTTATAATAATAATAAAAATAATAATAACAAAACAACAAAACAACAAACAACAACAAACAACAACAACAACAAACAACAATCATCTAAATAAAATAAATCTTTTCAATTCTACTACTAATAAAAAAAAAAAAAAAAAAAAAACTACGAAACAAAATTTATTTAAATTAATTCATGATTTTGAATTTTTATTTTGCAAACGGAATGACAATTGGAATTTTATGATTTTTTTTTTTTTTTTATTTGTTTCTTCTTTCTACAAACAAAGGCGCAGTTCCCAAACGGAAGCCAAGCGCCCACACCACACTCACACCGCGAATCAATTTCTGAAAAAAAAAAAAATAAGGGGGGGGGGGGGGGTTTGTGACCAAATTCAAAATTAAAAAAAAAAACAAAAAAAAACAAACAAAAAACTAAACATTTCTATATACAATTAAATAATTTTTTTTCTATCCGTCCTCATCCTCCTGCTACACTGTCGTCACTGTCTTTTTTTTTTTTTTTTTAAACAAAATATCGCTCTGTCTCTTTTTCACTCAACAACACACTCAAACACACTCAAACACACGCATACGCATTCATACACACATTAAACTACACCTGATCAAAATGCAGCATCGCACACCTCAACCAACCAACCAGCCACAACTTCATTTTTTTTTTTTTGACCAAAATAAATCATTTCATTACATTGTTGTTGTTGTTGTTGTTGTTAAGGGGGAGGTCTGTGCGGATACGAATACAAAATCATTTATTCGGCAACAGTCACAATAATTGTTTTACCCTTTGGATCATCAAAACGATCCATTGTACGAATGTCCATGATCCAAGTTAAACCAACCGATAAAATTGATAATAATAAAATTGTAACAAATAAACCACCCCAAATACCGGCACTGGTAAATCCAACACAATCCCATGGATCACCGAAACGTCCTAACGGTGCATCACCATAAACGGGTTGTAACTGTTATAAAATATTGGAGGAAGGTGGGGGAAAAGGGGAGATGGTAAAAAAAAATGATAATTTAATTTAATTTGTTTTTCATTGCATAATTTCAGGGGGGCGGAGGCGGGTTTTTCAACGTTTATAAAAAAAAAATCTCACCTGAATACCTTCCCAACCGAATGCCAAATTATTACCCGAATAGAATTTTATCAATGGTGAACAACGATAAGAGAAATTACCATTTGCACCGATCGATTCAAGTGTTCTCAATGGAATATTATTAAAATATGGACTTTTAACGGACCAACGACCGGCAACCGTATGTATTTCAAAACCAAATGTATTCGCTGACGATGATGTTGACGTAAAATTCACAGAAATTACATTTGTTTCCGGGTTACGCGATGACGCAATTGTTTCGAATACAATCGGAATCGGATCGGAACCGGCCGTATATTGATAGGTGGCCGTTGTATAAACGATAACCGTTGATTCATCAAAAAATTGTGTTGGCAATGGTTCTTGTTGTTTCGTCGATGGATTTGATACATTTTGTTGTTGTGGTTGTGGTTGTGGTTGAATTGCACCGGGTGTTGCTGGAGCCGCTACTGCTCCTGCTGCTCCTGGTACTGCCGCCGCCACTGCTTCACGTACATAACGATTATTTTCCGTTGTATCTTTACCCGTATAAATGAATAACGTACGAATTTTATCATTTGTCATTGTCAAATGTTCTGTTAATTCTTTCATTAAACGATCATTTCCACTTTTATCCATTTCTGACAATTCAATAAATAGAAATTGTCCGGCAATGGGTAAAATTTCATTAATTTTTATTGTTGAATCGGCTTTAACCACCCATTGGTGGTTGTCTGCTGCTGTTGTTGCTCCTGTTTGAGATTTGTCCGATGCATACGCAATTGATTTTAATATTTTTATGGGATTTTCAACATTTGACAAATACACAATTTTATTATGTAAACTTTGTAATTCTTTGTAACATGAAACGCTGGTGGTTGAAGCGCTGTCATCGTTTAATTTCGTTTTTGTTGTTGTTGTTGTTATTTTACAGCTATTAAGATCTTCGGTGGTTAACTAAACGTGATGTGACGTGACGTGACGTGACGTGACGCAACGCAACAAAGTAATATAAGTAATAAGTAAAAAAAAAATTAAAGTCACATTTTTTTACAGACTTAAGTCACATTTTTACAAACTTAAGTCATGTGACTTAAGAAAAAATTTATTTTTTTTTTTCAAAAACAATAAAAAAAACTTACAACTTTTTCGGTAAATATAATTGTAAATAAATTTTGTTGTTGTTGTTGATCTTCCTTTGTTGTCAAAATATTTCGTCTCATTAATTTACTAAATTCAATTTCTGTATATGATTTTAAGGCATTCGATTCCAAACTATAAAATTCGTATTTGGATTTGGATATGAGGGGGGGGGGGGCGAATTCGGATTCGGATTGATCGGGGGGACGGGGGGACGGACGAACGAACGGAGACAAAAACGATAAAAAAAAAAAAAATAAAAATAGAATTTTGATTATTATTTTTTTTTTAAGAGACTTTTTTCTTTTTCTTTTCTTTATTTTAGGGATTTCTTTTAGGGATTCGGTTAGGAGGTAGGAGGAATTTATCAATAGTTTTTTTTTTTCTTTTGACTTGGTTTTTACTCACTCATTGAAAACAGCACTTCCTTTTGCATTATCCCATAATAAAACGGGAACATTACTTGAATTAATTGAATTTATGGTAAAACTACCAATTACAAAAATATAAATTAAAAGTAATTTCATGATTTCTTCGTTTGTGTTTTTGTGTTTTCTGTTGAATTTGTTTTGCGTTTGTGTTGAATTTGTTTTGTTAACTTATTATTATTATTATTGTTATTGTTATATTTGGAAGTTGTTGTTGCTATTTTTTAAATTTTTTAAACAAACAAAAAAAAATATAAATAAAATTTTCCGAAAATTAACAAAAAAAAAACAAGGAATAAAAAAAAACCCTTAAAAAAATATGATTTTTTTAAAGTCACGAGTTTTTTTTTTTTTGTTTTTTTTTTTCCTTAATCACAATCACTCTCTGAACTGAACTGAATGAATTTTAAGTAATAAATGAAAAATGAATGAGTACAATACAAATAAAAATTCAAAAAAAAATAAAAATACTATTCGTCGTCGTCGTCGTCGTCGTCAGAAAAACTGAAAGAGTAATCGTGAACAGAAAGAAAGAACGAGCGATTAAATGAACGTACAGACGGACGGACAGACAGACGGACGATTGACGGATTGACGGACGGACGATTGAATCGACAAACGACTGAAGATTATTAAGCGCTGACCATACACCTCACGACCGCCCGATTTTCGTGCAAATTTTTTCGTGATGTAGATAGGTCACACGGTCATAAAATAGTCGTCGTCCGACGATTGCCGAATATACAGTTTAGCGGACCTTGAGCTAGGACATATTGGGGATACCTTGGGGCAATCGAAAGCCTATGTTGCACAGACAAAATAACCGTTATAATTTTTTGGCGGTCACCCACCCCCCCCCTTCCGGAGATCAGAATCTCTCCCAGGATTGCATTCCAATCATTTGAAGAATTTTCCACTCAAACAAAAGTGATCAGTATCACTTCAGGATTGAATTCCAATCATTTAGAAAATTTTCCACTCAAACAAAAGTCTTCAGAATCCATTCAGGATTGAATTCCAATCATTTGGAGAATTTTCCACTCAAGCAAAAGTCTTCAGAATCCCTTCAGGATTGAATTTCAATCATTTGGAAAAATTTCCACTGAAACAAAAGTCTTCGGAATCCCTTCAGAATTGAATTCCAATCATTAGAAAAATTTCCCTCTCAAACAAAAGTCTTCATAATCTTTTCAGGATTGAATTTCAATCATTTGGAACATTTTCCACTCAAACAAAAGTCTTCAGAATCCCTCCAGGATTGAATTCCAATCATTAGAAAAATTTACACTCTAACAAAAGTCTTCAGAATCACTACAGGATTGAATACTGATGATTAGAAAATTTTCCACTCAAACAAAAGTCTTCAGAAACTCTTCAGGATTGAATTCCAATCATTAGGAAATTTCCCACCCAAACAAAAGTCTTCAGAATCCCTTCAGAATTGAATTCCAATCATTAGAAAAATTTCCACTCAAACAAAAGTCTTCATAATCTCGTCAGAATTGAATTCCAATCATTTGGAGAATTTTCCATTCAAACAAAAGTCTTCATAATCTCTTCAGAATTGAATTTCAATCATTTGGAACATTTTACACTCAAACAAAAGTCTTCAGAATCCCTCCAGGATTGAATTCCAATCATTAGAAAAATTTACACTCAAACAAAAGTCTTCAGAATCACTACAGGATTGAATACTGATGATTAGAAAATTTTCCACTCAAACAAAAGTCTTCAGAATCCCTCCAGGATTGAATTCCAATCATTAGAAAATTTTCCACTCAAGCAAAAGTCTTCAGAATCACTACAGGATTGAATTCTGATGATTAACAAATGAAAAATAAAAATGAGGGGGGGGGGGGGGGGGGTGACCGCCAAAAAATTATAACGGTTATTTTGTCTGTGCAACATAGGCTTTCGATTGCCCCAAGGTATCCCCAATATGTCCTATAGCTCAAGGTCCGCTAAACTGTATATTCGCCCACCGTTTTAATACTACCAATCGCGTAGCCAATCAAATTCGGATTCGGATTATTTTTTTAAAAACTACTTCAAACGCATTCATTAAATGCCATTCATTAAATCTTCCCTGATATGAACTGTGGTGTTTTTTTTAGAAACCATGTCTTTACAAACCCCTCCCCCCCTCCCCCGCCATAGATAAAAATCTAATGGTATGAGGTCTGGTGTGACCGTGGTGGCCATTAAATAATGGGGCCATTTCTTCCAATCCATCTCTATGACCAAATGTGTCATTTAAGTGTGTTCTCTTACACTTTGTGAACGATGATGTGGGGGTACACCGTCATGTTGAAAATGAATGAATCGCAAATCAGTTAAATTAACATCATCATCATCATCGAGTAAATCGAATAACCTATTTCGCAAAATAACTAAATATGAATCCACTGAATCCGCAGTCGCCCAGTTAGAAACCAACCAGGACCAATTAATTGATTTCCAATCTTTCCTGCCCATACATTGACTGCTATTCGTTCCTGAAATGCGTGTTGCCGAACTGAATGTCGGTTTTCCTTTAACCAATAGTATTAATATTAAATATCCCTTAACGTGTGTGATGTGAACATTATTGCTTCATCCGTATATAAAATTTAATTTAATATCATGGGGATCTTGTGTTCATAACAACGAATCACCCAATCACAAAAAGTTATTCACGGGGTGGGGGGGGGGGGGGGGACGTAGTTTATTTAAGTGCTTTAAATTTTTTTTTGCAAACCGATAAGGAGATGTAAACCAGCGCAGCCTTCATTCTGCACGCCAAGCATAGTTTTTACTGTAGTTGCTACGTAATTGCATTATTTTCGTCATATTTCAAAATATTATTTTCGTTATATCTCTCTAGAACGCGTTGACATATTTTAAAAATTTTTGTACATCAAATTAAAGCTAAAAAAACATCAAAGAAGTTTTTTTCATAAAAAACCGACAGCTGATATACATTACATAAAAGTTCTATAGTTCTCGGTTTGCAAAATAACAAAAAATTTTTGAGACCGTTGAAATTTTCTTGTGTTTGACCAGCATGAATAGCATGAAAACGGGTTATCGTCGATGTTTGTATTATTCGAAAGAGTTAAAGATAGTTAAAATTAAACCTTTCCAACAAGGTTATTGGATTATTGGATCCACCGATAAGTGGTTGCTGAGATATGATAAATAACATCTACGTACTACTACCTTGAAAACTTCAACGAAAAATCGTTTTTTTCGGGCTCGAGCTCGAAAACCAGATGGACAGATAGACATGGGGTCGCCATACATTTTTTTGTGATTGGAAATGAGGTGTAGAACTTGCCTGTTTCGGGTTGGCACTCATCTGTACTGGGTTGGCACCCTGTATTAATATTTATTATATTAATTCGTTTTCGTATGAATCATTCGTATTTATGTTTATTACGAGAAATTGAAGAAAATCATTTGCACGAAAATCGATCGGTCGTGGTGACGTGGTGTATGGCCAGCGCTTAATCGTCAACAGAAAGAAAGAACGAGCGATTAAATAACGTACGGACGGACGGACAGACGGACGATTGAAGGATTGACGGACAGACGGATTGACGGACAGATTGAATCGACAAACGACTGAAGATTATTATGCTGAAATGAAATTTCTTAGAATCTGAATAATGTTTTTTTTTTTTTTAAATGCTGTGAGATCGAAAAATCAATTAATTGATCATCCAGCAGAAAGAAAGAAATCAAAAATTCAATTCATTTCTCTAACAACACTAACACGCAAACGCACACAAAAAAACTTTCTCTCTCTCTCTCTCAATGGCGAACTCACTCAGCACTCACTAACTCACTCACACACACAACAATCGCTCATCGACCATGGCCAATAAACAAATGGAAAAGTAATCTAATAATAATAATAATAATAATAAAAACAAATATCCGAATATGCAATCACGAAATTTAAATCGTCGTCGTCGTCGTCTGTGCGTCTATCTGTTTGTGCGTCTATCTGTTTGTGCGTCTGCGTGAGTGAGACTGAGTTTCTAAATTAGAAAATTTGTTTGTGATTTGTGACTTGTGACTTGTGGTGACTGAATGAAGGTTATTTTATATTATTTGTAACACACAAATAAAAAAAACACAACAACAACAACAACGAAAAGAAGCAGCTGACTTGAAAAAGATTTTTTTTTTTTAACTTTAAATATTTAACCCTTTTATTAAAAAAATAATTTGATAAAAAACCCCCTTTGACCAAAAAAAAAACCCGCGCGCGCAGATTTCTTTAAAAGGAAACCAAAAAAAAAACAAAAAAAAAACCAAAGAGTTTTTTTTTTTTTTTATCTATCACGTGAATGTTATGATTTTATAATAATAATAATAATAATAATAATAATGAAAAACTACCTAACAAATACTAGATTTTTTTACGAGTCACACACAAAGTTATTGATGCACGATAAACTACTAACTACTACACAATAATAATAATAATAAATGACTATTAATTACTTAACCGCAGTCAGTCACTAGTCAATCAATTTAATTCAACTGGTGGTGGTCTGGTGGTCGGTCAACTCTCAATACTCAACTCAACTACAATTCTAAAAAAAAAAACTTAACTTGAATTGAATTATTGAATATATGCTTGACGGTGTGCGTGCGTGAGTGCGTGTGCGCGCTGATGATCAGACGACGACTTGTGTTGTTGTTGTTGTGTATTGTATAACCAAAAAAAAAAAAGAAAAAAAAAAAAAAAAAATGACGATTTCTTTTCATATAGGTAAGGGGGGCACACCCACCCACCCATCACAGTGTAATTATTACACCGTTAAAGTGTAGTGTGTAAATAGTGTTGGATGATGTTAAAGTTAAAGTTAGCGGGAATTTAACCATTAAAAAAACAACAACAAAAACAATAAAAAATTCTTATTCTTTTTCACATATTCTTTTTCTTTACAGTAAAAACCCTCCCGAGGTCCAATCGACCTCATCCCCAAGTTATAATATTGATTTTTTTGGGGGATTGTCCCCCGTTTAAGTTAAGTTTAAGTTAAATTTAAGTTAAATTAAAGTTCCATAAAAGTATCTTAAAAATCTAAATAAAAAAAAAAACCCATTACCAAAAATAATTTTTTAACAAAAAAAAACTCACCAACCAGTCCACAACATCAAGAACAATTATATATATATATATAGTGTTAGTTATTTGTTAGTTATGATGATGAGGATTGAAGATCTTGTTGATGATGATGTTAGAGATGTCTTGAATGATGATGATGATGATGATGATGATGATGATGATGGATGGATCCTTTGAGATGTGATGCTGTTCTTGTGTTGTGGATGCAGAGCAAACGATGATGTTGAATTTGATTGATTGATGGGTAATGAACAGGAAAAAAATAAAAAAAAAACACAACCACCAAAAAATTGGATTAATTTAACACTTCACTGCGGTGGTTAATTTAATAATAATAATAATAATAAATGGCCATATTTTTGATAAGGGAATTTATCCCTTATTTATTTTTCTTTTTTTTTTTTTTTTTTTATTTTCATTTTTATAATTAAGAAAAAAAAAAAAAAAAAAAATTTTCAAAAACACTAAAAACACTTGAAAAAAAAATATTTTGAATTTTTTTTTTTTATTTTTTTTTTTAAGGGGAAAAAACCCCTTTTATTTTTTTTTTCTATTTTTTTTTATTGACAATTTCCCTTTTTTTATTTTTTATTTATTTATTTTTTTTTTTTTAATGAGGGAAAAAGAAAAACCAAAAAAAAAACACTACGCGCCCGAATATAAATTTTTTTTTTAATTAATTAATTAATTAATAAATAGATTACAAAAACAATTAAATGAAATTGAAATTTTTTATTAAAAAAAACACTTGAACACAGCATACAAAAAAAACAAAAAAAAAACAAAAAATAAAAATAAAAAAAAAACCAAAAACACTTTAATTTTAATTTTTAATTTAACGATTAGCGATTTTTTTTTTCACTGCGTCACTTTTTATTAATAATTTTTTTTAATTTTTTTTATTTTTAATTATTTATTTTTTTTTTTTTTTAATTAATAAAATTTTATTTAAATAATTTCTAATAAATTATTATTTAAATTTAATTAATTAATAATAAAAAAATTATTAAATCGGCAAATTTCTTATGATTATTTCCATATTTATTTTTTTTTTTCGTTTGTTTACAAAAAAAATAAACACAACACCAAAAAAAAAACAAAAAACAATAACATTCAAAATGGCCACACACAAAATAAATGTGTTGTTGTCATAACTCGTCGTAAGTAAAAAAAAACCGAGTGAAAGTCAAAAAAAAACGAGTGAATTCATTTTTCATACAAAGAGAATATAAAAAAATACTCAAACACATTTTAAGATAAATTTTTTGTTTTTTTTATATGAATTTTTATCTAATACACTGTTTTTTGGATTTCTTTGCATTTTTTTTTGAATATTATCTATTTTTTGAAAAAAAAGATATTTTTTTTTATTTTTTTCAAATTCAAATTTTTTATTTCAAGTGATTTTGTTTTTTTTTTTTTTTTTTGATATCAAAAAAAACAAGCTATTTTTTACAGACAAAAAAATTTTTTTTTTTTTTCTATTAAATTTTTTCACGTTTTTTTTCTATTAATTTTTTATAATAAAATTTATGATAAATTTATTTAAAATTTAATTAGTGTTAATTAGTTAAATTAATTGGAAAAAAATTTTTACTATTAAAAGTTTTTTTTTTTTTACTATAGAAAAAATCGCACACACTCGAAAAAACAATTTTTTTTTTTTTATTTAATACACTTGTAATTTTTTTTTTAATTTTAATGTTTTTTTTTTTTTGCATTACTTAATTAATAATTAATAATTTTTAATTTAATTGCAAAAATTACCTTTTACTATTTTTTTTTTACTATTGAATATTTTATCCGCTGCCATTTTTCTTTTTTTTTTACATTTGCACACTTTAAACGTCGTCATCAAACTGAAAAAAAATACTGTTGCATGCACATTTTCATACATAAATTATTTACTCCACCCACACACACAATGCAATTTCTTATGTCTGTTTGTCTGATGTCGGTTAATAACTCTCATGCATTTTTTTTATATGGAAGATTTTTTGTGTGTGGGTGAGCGCGGGTGTAAATTTTTTTCTATAGTAGATTTTTTTTTTTAACAACGGGGGGACTTTTTTTTAATCACTGATTATGTTATTAAAAGTTAAAGGATTGTTCCAAAAACATGATAATCCTTTAATTTATGATCCATTAGAAGGATTCCAATGAAAATTTGGCCAGAATACAGTAAATTTTGTACCGAAAATCGTGATTAAAAAAACCATTTCGTTGTCAGAATGAAAATCATTCCATGGACAGTAAAGATTTTTTCAATTGAAAAGTTTTATAAGAAATAATTGATTAATTTGGTTAAATCCACTTGGAATTTGTTCATAAATGTCCATATTTTATCCTCCTTTAGATGAAATTTCCATAAAATATTGGAAATATAGGAAATTTTTATCAAAAAGTGGCCAGTCTCATATGATTTTTTTTTATATGAAGATTTTCTATTGAAATATGACGACATTTTTTTTCTTTTGTATTACGTCGGTTGTCTTTTGTCTATTCACTCTCATACATTTTTTATTATATGGAAGATTTTTTGTGAGTGCGAGCGCGGGTGTAAATTTTTTCTATAGTAGATTTTGCCCATGGGGGGATGTTTTTTAACAAAGGGGGGCATTTTGAATCACTGATTTTCCTATTAAAAGTTAATAGATTTTTCCAAAAACACGATAATCCTTTAAAATACGATAAATTAGGAAGATTCCCATGAAAATTTGGCCAGGATACAGTGGATTTTGTACCGAAAATGGTGATTAAAAAACCAGGCCGTTGTCAGAACACCACACTCTTTTGTTCATGGACGATAAAGATTTTTTCAATTGGAAAGTTTTTATATAAATAATTGATTAATTTGGTTAAATCCAATTGGAATTTGTTCATAAATATCCATATTTTATCCTCCTTTAGATGAAATTTCAATAAAATACGGGAAATATAGGAAATTTTCATCAGAAAGTGGCCAGTCTCATATGATTTTTTTTTATATGAAAATTTTCCTTTGCACTGTGTCGGGTGACGCTTTGTCTGCTGCTGCCTCTCATACATTTTTTTTTCATATAGAGTTTTTTTTATATAGAGTTTTAGTGTGTGTGGGTGCGCGGGTGTAAATTTTTTCTATAGTAGTTTTTTTTTAATAAAGGGGGGCATTTTGAATCACTGATTTTCCTATTAAAAGTCAAAGGATTGTTCCAAAAACATGATAATCCTTTGATTTATGATCAGTTAGGAAGATTCCCATGAAAATTTGAACAAAATACATTGAATTTTATACCGAAAATGGTGATTAAAAAACCCGGCCATTGTCAGAAACCCCAACAACACTCTTTTGTCCATAGAAAGTGGAGATTTTTTCAATTGGAAAGTTTTTATATAAATAATTGATTAATTTGGTTAAATCCAATTGGAATTTGTTCATGAATATTCATATTTTATCCTCCTTTAGGTGAAATTTCAATAAAATACGGGAACTATAGGAAATTTTCATCAAAAAGTGGCCAGTCTCATATGATTTTTTTTATATGAAGATTTTCTTTTGTACTGTGTCGGGTGACGCTTTGTCTGCTGCTGCCTCTCATACATTTTTTTTTCATATAGAGTTTTTTTTATATAGAGTTTTAGTGTGTGTGCGTGCGCGAGTGAAAATTTTTTTTATATGAAGATTTTTTCATTGGGAGATTTTTTTTACAAAGGGGTTTTTTTAATCACTGATTTTCCTATTAAAAAGTCAATAGATTTTTCCAAAAACACGATAATCCTTTAATTTATGTTCCATTAGTAGGATTCCAATGAAAATTTGACCAAGATTCAGTGGATTTTGTACTGAAAATCGTGATTAAAAAACCCGGCCGTTGTCAGAAACCCCAACCACACTCTTTTGTCCATAGAAAGTAAAGATTTTTTCAACAGGAAAGTTTTTATATAAATAATTGATTAATTTGGTTAAATCCAATTGGAATTTGTTCATAAATATCCATATTTTATCCTCCTTTAGATGAAATTTCAATAAAATATTGGAAATATAGGAAATTTTCATCAAAAAGTGGCCAGTCTCATATGATTTTTTTTTATATGAAGATTTTCTATTGAAATATGACGACATTTTTTTTCTTTTGTATTACGTCGGTTGTCTTTTGTCTATTCACTCTCATACATTTTTTATTATATGGAAGATTTTTTGTGAGTGCGAGCGCGGGTGTAAATTTTTTCTATAGTAGATTTTGCCCATGGGGGGATGTTTTTTAACAAAGGGGGGCATTTTGAATCACTGATTTTCCTATTAAAAGTTAATAGATTTTTCCAAAAACACGATAATCCTTTAAAATACGATAAATTAGGAAGATTCCCATGAAAATTTGGCCAGGATACAGTGGATTTTGTACCGAAAATGGTGATTAAAAAACCAGGCCGTTGTCAGAACACCACACTCTTTTGTTCATGGACGATAAAGATTTTTTCAATTGGAAAGTTTTTATATAAATAATTGATTAATTTGGTTAAATCCAATTGGAATTTGTTCATAAATATCCATATTTTATCCTCCTTTAGGTGAAATTTCAATAAAATATGGGAAATATAGGAATTTTTCATCAAAAAGTGGCCAGTCTCATATGATTTTTTTTTATATGAAAATTTTCCTTTGCACTGTGTCGGGTGACGCTTTGTCTGCTGCTGACTCTCATACATTTTTTTTCATATAGAGTTTTTTTTATATGGAGTTTTAGTGTGTGTGCGTGCGCGGGTGTAAATTTTTTCTATAGTAGATTTTTTAACAAAGGGGGACTTTTCAAATCACTGATTTTCTTAGTAAAAGTCAAAGAATTGTTCCAAAAATATGATAATCCTTTAATTTATGTTCCATTAGAAGGATTCCAATGCAAATTTGACCAACATTCAGTAAATTTTGTACCGAAAATCGTGATTAAAAAAACCATTTCGTTGTCAGAAATCCCAACCGCACTGTTTTGTTCATGGACGATAGAGATTTTTTCAATTGAAAAGTTTCTATAGAAATAATCCATTAATTTGGTTAAACCCATTTGGAATTTGTTCATGAATATTCATATTTTATCCTCCTTTAGGGCAAATTTCCATAAAATATTGGAAATATAGGAAATTTTCATCAAAAAGTGGCCAGTTTCATATGATTTTTTTTATATGAAGATTTTCTATTGAAATATGACGACATTTTTTTCTTTTGTATTACGTCGGTTGTCTTTTGTCTATTCACTCTCATACATTTTTTTTTATATGGAAGATTTTTTGTGTGTGGGTGCGCGGGTGTACATTTTTTCTATAGTAGATTTTGCCCATGGGGGGGTTTTTTGGTACAAAGAGGGGCTTTTCAAATCACTGATTTTCCTATTAAAAGTCAAAGGATTGTTCCAAAAACACGATAATCCTTTAAAATATGATCAATTAGAAGGATTCCAATGCAAATTTGACCAATATTCGGTAAATTTTGTACCGAAAATCGTGATTAAAAAACCAGGCCGTTGTCAGAAACCCCAACCACACTCTTTTGTCCATAGAAAGTGGAGATTTTTTCAATTGAAAAGTTTCTATAGAAATAATCCATTAATTTGGTTAAATCCAATTGGAATTTGTTCATAAATATTCATATTTTATCCTCCTTTAGGCCAAATTTCAATAAAATATTGGAAATATAGGAAATTTTCATCAAAAAGTGGCCAGTTTCATATGATTTTTTTTATATGAAGATTTTCTATTGAAATATGACGACATTTTTTTCTTTTGTATTACGTCGGTTGTCTTTTGTCTATTCACTCTCATACATTTTTTTTTATATGGAAGATTTTTTGTGTGTGCGTGCATGGGTGTAAATTTTTTCTATAGAAGATTTTCTCCATAGGGGGATGTTTTTTAACAAAGGGGGGCATTTTGAATCACTGATTTTCCTATTAAAAGTTAATAGATTTTTCCAAAAACACGATAATCCTTTAATTTATGATCAGTTAGGAAGATTCCCATACAAATTTCAATAGGATTCAGTGGATTTTGTACTGAAAATCGTAATTAAAAAACCAGGCCGTTGTCAGAATGAAAATCATTCCATGGACAGTAAAGATTTTTTCAATTGGAAAGTTTTTATTGAAATAATCCATTAATTTGGTTAAATCCAATTGGAATTTGTTCACAAATATTCATATTTTATCCTCCTTTAGGCCAAATTTCAATAAAATATTGGAAATATAGGAAATTTTCATCAAAAAGTGGCCAGTCTCATATGATTTTTTTTATATGAAGATTTTCTATTGAAATATGACGACATTTTTTTTCTTTTGTATTACGTCGGTTGTCTTTTGTCTATTCACTCTCATACATTTTTTTTTATATGGAAGATTTTTTGTGTGTGCGTGCATGGGTGTAAATTTTTTCTATGGAAGATTTTCTCCATAGGGGGATGTTTTTTAACAAAGGGGGGCATTTTTAATCACTGATTTTCCTATTAAAAGTTAATAGATTTTTCCAAAAACACGATAATCCTTTAATTTATGTTCCATTAGTAGGATTCCAATGAAAATTTGACCAACATTCAGTAAATTTTGTACCGAAAATCGTGATTAAAAAAACCATTTCGTTGTCAGAAATCCCAACCGCACTGTTTTGTTCATGGACGATAGAGATTTTTTCAATTGGAAAGTTTTTATAGAAATAATTGATTAATTTGGTTAAATCCAATTGGAATTTGTTCATAAATATTCATATTTTGTCCTCCTTTAGGTCAAATTTCAATAAAATACGAGAAATATTGGAAATTTTCATCAGAAAGTGGCCAGTCTCATATGATTTTTTTATATGAACATTTTCTTTACACTGTGTCGGGTGACGCTTTGTCTGCTGCTGCCTCTCATACAATTTTTTTTCATATAGAGTTTTTTTTATATAGAGTTTTAGTGTGTGTGCGTGCGCGAGTGAAAATTTTTTTTATATGAAGATTTTTTCATAGGGAGATTTTTTGTACAAAGGGGTTATTTTAATCACTGATTTTCCTATTAAAAAGTCAATAGATTTTTCCAAAAACACGATAATCCTTTAATTTATGTTCCATTAGTAGGATTCCAATGAAAATTTGACCAACATTCAGTAAATTTTGTACCGAAAATCGTGATTAAAAAAACCCGGCCGTTGTCAGAACACCAACCACACTCTTTTGTCCATAGAAAGTGGAGATTTTTTCAACAGGAAAGTTTTTATTGAAATAATCCATTAATTTGGTTAAATCCAATTGGAATTTGTTCATAAATCTCCATATTTTATCCTCCTTTAGATGAAATTTCCATAAAATATTGGAAATATAGGAAATTTTCATCAAAAAGTGGCCAGTCTCATATGATTTTTTTTATATGAAGATTTTCTATTGAAATATGACGACATTTTTTTTCTTTTGTATTACGTCGGTTGTCTTTTGTCTATTCACTCTCATACATTTTTTTTTATATGGAAGATTTTTTGTGTGTGGGTGTACATTTTTTCTATAGTAGATTTTGCCCATGGGGGGGTTTTTTGGTACAAAGAGGGGCTTTTCAAATCACTGATTTTCCTATTAAAAGTTAATAAATTTTTCCAAAAACACGATAATCCTTTAAAATACGATAAATTAGGAAGATTCCCATGAAAATTTGAACAAAATACATTGGATTTTGTACTGAAAATCGTGATTAAAAAAACCCGGCCGTTGTCAGAACACCAACCACACTCTTTTGTTCATGGACGATAAAGATTTTTTCAATTGGAAAGTTTTATAAGAAATAATTGATTAATTTGGTTAAATCCAATTAGAATTTGTTCATAAATATCCATATTTTATCCTCCTATGGATGAAATTTCAATAAAATATTGGAAATATAAGAAATTTGGATCAAAAAGTGGTCAGTCTCATATGATTTTTTTTATATGAAGATTTTATGACGTTTTTTTTTCTTTGCACTGTGTCGGGTGTCTTTTGTCTGTACACTTTCATACATTTTTTTTTTTTTTTTTTATATAGAATTGTTTTTGATTGTGTGTGAGTGAATTTTTTCTATGGAAAGTTTTTTTTTTCTTCAAATTTTCTATAGAAAAATGTTAATTAATTACACCGCATTTAACTATTTAATTAATTAAACCAAACAATAAATTAATTATTAAAATTAAAATCAAACACCTTGTACGGGTTAAAAAGTCTTTGTAAATGATAAACTTTCCGTTGTGGGTTAAAAATGCCATTTTCCTTGTATGGTTTTTACACTAAAACACACACTTTTACACTAAACATACACTATAAAAAGTCTTTATTTCATTTATTCACTAATAATTAATTAATTAATTAAATACTACCACTATTCACTAATACAACAACAACAACAACATCGTTTAATTATAATAATTATATGTAAATTTATAAGGAAAAATCTAAAAACGAGGTCTTTTTTTTTATTTATAAATCAACAAAAACAAAAAAAACCTTGAAATTCAAAACACCCCGCAAAATTTCATTGGATTTCTTAACATAATTTTTCGTTTTCCCTTTTTTTTCTATACAAAAGGAGACACGAATTTCAATATAATTGGAGAAAAATGAATGAAAAATGGGAATTTATCCCAAATTTCTCCAGATTTTATTATACCATTTAGTATTTTGGTAGCCTAAATACAAAAAAAAACCCATTTCTTCATATAAAACATTTGAAGTGGTTTTTTCTTTACCCATAGAATAATATCCAAAAAACATTTGGGTGTAAAAAATAAAAAAAAACAAATGAAATCTACACACCACATTTTAAAAGTGTATGTGAGTGAGTGAGTGTAAGTGCGTGAAGGTTTAATGAATATATCCAACGATACAAGGAAAAAAACAACAACATAAAAAATGGTCATATGAAAAATTGAAGGACGTCACATTTCTGATGAAAATTTCCTATATTTCCAATATTTTATTGAAATTTCATCTAAAGGAGGATAAAATATGGATATTTATGAACAAATTCCAAGTGGGTTTAACCAAATTAATGGATTATTTCTATAAAAACTTTCCTGTTGAAAAAATCTCCACTTTTCGTGAACAAAAGTGTGTGGTTGGTGTTCTGACAACGAAATGGTGTTTTTAATCACGATTTTCGGTACAAAATCCACTTTGTCCTGGTCAAATTTTCATGGGAATCCTTCTAATGGAACATAAATTAAAGGATTATCATGTTCTTGGAAAAATCTGTTGACTTTTAATAACATAATCAGTGATTAAAAAAGTCCCCCTTTGTTAAAAAATCTACTATAGAAAAAATTTACACCCGCGCACCCACACACACTAAAACTCTATATAAAAAAAACTCTATATGAAAAAAAAATGTATGAGAGGCAGCAGCAGACAAAGCGTCACCCGACACAGTGTAAAGAAAATTTTCATATAAAAAAAATCATATGAGACTGGCCACTTTCTGATGAAAATTTCCTATATTTCCAATATTTTATTGAAATTTGACCTAAAGGAGGATAAAATATGGATATTTATGAACAAATTCCAATTGGATTTAACCAAATTAATGGATTATTTATATAAAAACTTTCCTGTTGGAAAAATCTTTACTTTCTATGGAAAAAAGAGTGTTGTTGGGGTTTCTGACAACGGCCTGGTATTTTAATCACGATTTTCGGTACAAAATCCAATGTATTTTGTTCAAATTTTCATGGGAATCTTCCTAATTTATCGTATTTTAAAGGATTATCGTGTTTTTGGAAAAATCTATTAACTTTTAATAGGAAAATCAGTAATTCAAAATGCCCCCTTTGTTAAAAAAACCCCCTATGAACAAAATCTTCTATAGAAAAAATTTACACCCATGCACGCACACACAAAAAATCTTCCATATAAAAAAAAATGTATGAGAGTGAATAGACAAAAGACAACCGACGTAATACAAAAGAAAAAAAATGTCGTCATATTTCAATAGAAAATCTTCATATAAAAAAAATCATATGAGACTGGCCACTTTCTGATGAAAATTTCCAATATTTCTCGTATTTTATTGAAATTTGACCTAAAGGAGGACAAAATATGAATATTTATGAACAAATTCCAATTGGATTTAACCAAATTAATCAATTATTTCTATAAAAACTTTCCAATTGAACAAATCTCTATCGTCCATGAACAAAACAGTGTGGGTGGTGTTCTGACAACGAAATGGGTTTTTAATCACGATTTTCTGTACAAAATCCATTGAATTCTATTGAAATTTTTATGGGAATCCTTCTAATTGAACCTAAATTAAAGGATTATCGTGTTTTTGGAACAATTTTTTGACTTTTAATAAGATAATCAGTGATTAAAAATGCCCCCCTTTGTTAAAAAATCCCCCTATGCACAAAAACTTCTATAGAAAAAATTTACACCCATGCACGCACA
Source organism: Dilophus febrilis (assembly GCA_958336335.1). Classification (NCBI taxonomy): domain Eukaryota; kingdom Metazoa; phylum Arthropoda; class Insecta; order Diptera; family Bibionidae; genus Dilophus; species Dilophus febrilis. Next base: position 1,046,372 of record OY284473.1, read on the forward strand.
CACAAAAAACTCTATATGAAAAAAACTCTATATATAAAAAAAATGTATGAGAGGCAGCAGCAGACAAAGCGTCACCCGACACAGTGCAAAGGAAAATTTTCATATAAAAAAAAATCGTATGAGACTGGCCACTTTTTGATGAAAATTTCCTATATTTCCAATATTTTATTGAAATTTGGCCTAAAGGAGGATAAAATATGGATATTTATGAACAAATTCCAAGTGGGTTTAACCAAATTAATCAATTATTTATATAAAAACTTTTCAATTGAAAAAATCTCTATCGTCCATGAACAAAACAGTGCGGTTGGGGTTTCTGACAACGGCCTGGTTTTTTAATAACGATTTTCGGTACAAAATTTACCGAATCTTGGTCAAATTTGCATTGGAATCCTTCTAATTGATCATATTTTAAAGGATTATCGTGTTTTTGGAAAAATCCTTTGACTTTTAATAGGAAAATCAGTGATTTGAAAAGCCCCTCTTTGTACCAAAAAACCCCCCCATGGGCAAAATCTACTATAGAAAAAATTTACACCCGCGCTCGCACTCACAAAAAATCTTCCATATAATAAAAAATGTATGAGAGTGAATAGACAAAAGACAACCGACGTAATACAAAAGAAAAAAAATGTCGTCATATTTCAATAGAAAATCTTCATATAAAAAAAAATCATATGAGACTGGCCACTTTTTGATGAAAATTTCCTATATTTCCCATATTTTATTGAAATTTTATCCAAAGGAGGATAAAATATGGATATTTATGAACAAATTCCAAGTGGGTTTAACCAAATTAATGGATTATTTCTATAAAAACTTTCCTGTTGAAAAAATCTCCACTTTTCGTGAACAAAAGTGTGTGGTTGGTGTTCTGACAACGAAATGGTGTTTTTAATCACGATTTTCGGTACAAAATCCACTTTATCCTGGTCAAATTTTCATTGGAATCCTTCTAATGGTACATAAATTAAAGGATTATCATGTTCTTGGAAAAATCTGTTGACTTTTAATAACATAATCAGTGATTAAAAAAGTCCCCCTTTGTTAAAAAATCTACTATAGAAAAAATTTACACCCGCGCACCCACACACACTAAAACTCTATATAAAAAAAACTCTATATGAAAAAAAAATGTATGAGAGTCAGCAGCAGACAAAGCGTCACCCGACACAGTGCAAAAGAAAATCTTCATATAAAAAAAATCATATGAGACTGGCCACTTTTTGATGAAAATTTCCTATATTTCCAATATTTTATGGAAATTTCATCTAAAGGAGGATAAAATATGGACATTTATGAACAAATTCCAATTGGATTTAACCAAATTAATGGATTATTTATATAAAAACTTTCCTGTTGAAAAAATCTTTACTGTCCATGGAATGGTTTTCATTCTGACAACGGCCGGGTTTTTTAATGACGATTTTCAGTACAAAATCCACCGAATCCTATTGAAATTTGTATGGGAATCTTCCTAATTGATCATAAATTAAAGGATTATCATGTTTTTGGAACAATCCTTTAACTTTTAATAACATAATCAGTGATTAAAAAAAAGTCCCCCATTGTTAAAAAAAAAAATCTACTATAGAAAAAAATTTACACCCGCGCGCACCCACACACAAAAAATCTTCCATATAAAAAAAATGCATGAGAGTTATTAACCGACATCAGACAAACAGACATAAGAAATTGCATTGTGTGTGTGGGTGGAGTAAATAATTTATGTATGAAAATGTGCATGCAACAGCATTTTTTTTCAGTTTGATGACGACGTTTAAAGTGTGCAAATGTAAAAAAAAAAGAAAAATGGCAGCGGATAAAATTCAATAGTAAAAAAAATTAAAAGGTAATTTTTGCAATTAAATTAAAAATTATTAATTATTAATTAAGTAATGCAAAAAAAAAAAACATTAAAATTAAAAAAAAAATTACAAGTGTATTAAATAAAAAAAAAAAAATTGTTTTTTCGAGTGTGTGCGATTTTTTCTATAGTAAAAAAAAAAAAACTTTTAATAGTAAAAATTTTTTTCCAATTAATTTAACTAATTAACACTAATTAAATTTTAAATAAATTTATCATAAATTTTATTATAAAAAATTAATAGAAAAAAAACGTGAAAAAATTTAATAGAAAAAAAAAAAAAATTTTTTTGTCTGTAAAAAATAGCTTGTTTTTTTTGATATCAAAAAAAAAAAAAAAACAAAATCACTTGAAATAAAAAATTTGAATTTGAAAAAAAAAAAAAAAGATATCTTTTTTTTCAAAAAATAGATAATATTCAAAAAAAATGCAAAGAAATCCAAAAAACAGTGTATTAGATAAAAATTCATATAAAAAAAAAAAAATGTATCTTAAAATGTGTTTGAGTATTTTTTTATATTCTCTTTGTATGAAAAATGAATTCACTCGTTTTTTTTTGACTTTCACTCGGTTTTTTTTTTTACTTACGACGAGTTATGACAACAACATTTATTTTGTGTGTGGCCATTTTGAATGTTATTGTTTTTTGTTTTTTTTTTGGTGTTGTGTTTATTTTTTTTGTAAACAAACGAAAAAAAAAAAATAAATATGGAAATAATCATAAGAAATTTGCCGATTTAATAATTTTTTATTATTAATTAATTAATTTAAATAATAATTTATGAAATTATTTAAATAAAATTTTATTAATTAAAAAAAAAAAAAAAATAAATAATTAAAAATAAAAAAAAAAAAAATAAATAAATTAAAAAAAAAAATAAAATAAAATAAAATAAAAAAATAAAATAAAATAAATAAAAAAAAAATTAAAAAATTATTAATAAAAAGTGACAGTGAAAAAAAATCGCTAATCGTTAAATTAAAAATTTATTCTAAGTGTTTTTGGTTTTTTTTATTTTTATTTTTTGTTTTTTTTTGTATGCTGTTCAAGTGTTTTTTTAATAAAAAATTTCAATTTCATTTAATTGTTTTTGTAATCTATTTAAAAATTAATTAATTAATTAATTAAAAAAAAAATTTATATTCGGGCGCGTAGTGTTTTTTTGGTTTTTCTTTTTCCCTCATAAAAAAAAAAAAAAAATAAATAAATAAATAAAGGGAAATTGTCAATAAAAAAAAAAAAAAAAAAAATAAAGGGGTTTTTTCCCCTTAAAAAAAAATAAAAAAAAAATTCAAAATATTTTACAAGTGTTTTTAGTGTTTTTGAAATTTTTTTTTTTTTTTTTTTAATTATAAAAATAAAAATAAAAAAAAAAAAAGAAAAATAAATAAGGGATAAATTCCCTTATCAAAAATATGGCCATTTATTATTATTATTAAATTAACCACCGCAGTGAAGTGTTAAATTAAATCAATTTTTTTGGTGGTTGTGTTTTTTTTTTATTTTTTTCCTGTTCATTACCCATCAATCAAATTCAACATCATCGTTTGCTCTGCATCCACAACACAAGAACAGCATCACATCTTTAGCCATCCATCCATCATCATCATTCAAGACATCTCTAACATCATCATCATCATCATCATCAATCATCAACAAGATCTTCAATCCTCATCATCATCATAACTAACTAAAAAAAAAACTAACAAATAACTAACACTATATAATTGTTCTTGATGTTGTGGACTGGTTGGTGAGTTTGTTGCATGTTTTTTTTATTTATTTATGATTATTTATATAAGAACCATACACAAAAATAAACACATTTGTCTCTGATAAGAGGTTGAGGTTTTTCGTTATCTAAAAATATTACTTATTAACTTTGTTCATAAAATTTATATTAACTTTGTTTCAAATTTATATTAACTTTGTTTCAAATTTATATTAACTTTGTTCATAAAATTTATATTAACTTTATTTTTTATTGGCTATTTGAAGATCCGAACTCGAAAAATGATAAAAAAAAAAAATTTTTTCTTGTAGTTCTGGGTCTCGCCAATTGCATAAAAAAAAATTATTGTTTATTTTTATATATTGACTTTGTTTTTCACAATTAAATTTCGTTCGTTTAATAAACATTTTGTTTTTTTAATGGCTATTTGAAGACCTGAACTCGAAAAGTTTTTGCTTTTCTTGTAGTTCGGGGTCTCGCCAAACATACACACACATAAAAAATTTGTATACTTATGGGGAGGAGGGGGGCGGGCGGGCGAGCGGGCGGGTTCCGACCGAGATTCCAAATATCCAAGTTCCAAATGTCTGTCATCCAATCCATCGATCCGTTCCGTTCCGTTCCGTTCACAACCCTTGAACAAATAATTTTTATATTTATGGGGATGGGTGGACGAAGCAAGAGGCAAAGCCAAGCTAAGCTAATCCAAAGCCAAAGGTTCCAAAGAGCAAAAATTGATTTTCCAATACAATTTTTTTTTTTTTTTTTCAAATTATTTTTATTTATTTTTTTTTTTTTATTATTTTCTTTTTTTTTTCTTCATTTTTTTTTTTTTGGTTTTTTTTTTTTTTTTTTATTTTTTATTTTTTATTTAATTATTTAATATTTAATTTGTTTTTTCTGTTTTAATTTTTTATTTATTTTTTTTTTTTTTTTTTCGTTTTTTTTTTTATATTTATTTTTTATTCACAACAATACAGAAAAAAAAATAAAAAAAAATTACAATTTCTTTTCTTTTTTTTTTTTATTTAAATATTTTATTAATTTTAAAATAAAAAAAAAAAAAAATAAAAATAAAATAAAAAATGTCTATTTCTTTTTTAAATTCTTTTTTTTTTATGTGTGTGTTTTTATTTTATTTTTTATTAATTATTTCTTTTGTTGTTGTTGTTGTTGTTGTTGTTGGGTTTTTGGATTTCTTAAATATTTTATTTATTTATTTATTTATTTATTTATTTTTTTTTGTATTTATTCTAATAAATAATTTTTTTTTTATTTGTTTGTGTTTTTTTTTCCGGTTTCGGTTAATTAAAAAAAAAAATTAATGATTTTTTTTTTATTTCTATTTATCTAGAATTAAATTCTTTTATTTATTTATTTACCGTTGTTTTTTTTTTTTTTTTTTTTTTTTTTTGTATGTATTTGCAAAAAAAAAAAATTAAAAAATTAATTTGGCTGCCATTGTATTTTTTTTTTTTTATTTATTTATTTATTTATATATTTATTTTTTTAATTATTTAATTTTTTATGGTATTTAAAATAAAATAAAAAAAAAAATTAAAAAATAAAATATTTTTTTAAAATTATTATAAAATAATAAAATTTGGCACTTTCATTTTCCATCTGCTTTCAATTTTCAGCTTCTGACACAAAAAAGAATATTTTTGTAAAAATAAAAAAAAATAAAAAATAAAAAATAAAAAATAAAAATAAAAATAATAAAAAATAAAAAATAAAAAAAATAATAAAAAAAAATTTATTTAATTTTTAAAAATAATTTTTTTGTTTTTTTTTTTAATAATAATTTTGATTTTTTTTTAATTATAGAATTTTTATTTTAATTATAGAATTTTTTTAACTTTTTTTGTTTTTTGTATTTAATTAATAAAAAAATAATTGAATTTAAAATTTGTTTTTTTTTTTTCTTTTTTTTTTAACAATTAATTTTATATTTAATTTAAAAAAAAAAAAAAAAAAATGTTTTTTTCCCCCGAATTTTTCCGAATTTTATTTTTTTGTATTTTATTTTATTGTATTTTATTTTTTATTGTATTTTATTTTTAGTAAAAAAATAATTTTTGTGCTTTTTTTATTGTTTTTAATTTTTAATTTTTAAATTTTTAATTTTTAAATTTTTAATTTTTAATTAACCCTTTTTTTTTTTTTTTTCTTTGCGTTAATAAAATTTTTTATTTTTGTTGTTTTTTTTTTATGTTTTATTGAGCGCGCGGCGGCATATTTTTTTTAATTTTTTTTTTTAATAAAAATAAAATAATTTTAAAAAAAATATATATATTTTTTTTCTGGTTTTTTTTTAATTTAAAAAAAAAAAAAAAAAAAAAAAAAATGTTTTCAATGTTTTTTTTTAAAATTTTTTAAAAATTATTTATTAATAAAAATAAAAAAAAAAAAAAAAAAAATTGGGGAAAAAAAATCGAGCAAAAAAGGGGGGTGGGGGGGAATAAAAAAATAAAAAAAAATTAAAATAAAATGGCAAATATTTTTTTATTTTTTTTTGTTGTTTGTTCTATCGCTCTTTCTTTCTCTCTCTCTCTCACTCTCTGTATCTATCTATTTGTTTTTTTTTTTTTTTTTTATTTCTATCACTCTAATTTACATTCACTCACTCACTCACTCACTCACTCACTCATTTATTTATCGTCGCCCATTTTATATTTTAAAGATATTCGGCTTATGTGCTAAATTTTTTAATTGATTAATTATTGGTTTTTTTTTTTTTTTGTCTTAATTTTATTTAATTAATTTTAATTAATTATTTAATTTTAATTTCGTCAATTTTTTAAAAAAAAATTAATTTTTTTGAATTGTTTGAATTTTTATAATTAAAAATTCAATTTTTTTTTTATATGTTTGTTTTGACTTTTATATTTTAATTGTTGTTTATTTTTTTTTATTTAATTATTTAAATTTAATTAATTTCTGATTTGTTTTTTTTAAAATGTACGTTAATTAATTAATTCTTAAAAATGTAAATATACAATTTTTTTTTTGTTTTTTTTTTAATTAAATTCTAAAAAAAAAAAATTTCTAGAATAAAATATTTGTGTGTGTGTGTGTGTGTGTGTATTGTAATTTTTTTTTTTTTTTAAATATAATTAATTAAAAAAAAAAAATAAAAGAAAAGAAAAACAATTATATTCTTAACAATTTTTTTTTTTTTTAAAGATATATCACATTTTTTTTTTTTTTATTATATTTTAATTTTAATTTTTTTTTAATTAATTATAATTAATTAATTAATTTAATTATTTAAAAATTTAATTAATTAAATTTAAATGTGTGAATTTTTTTGTTTTTTTTTTTTTATATTTTGATTTATTTTGTGTATGTTTTGCTTTTGCTTCGTTTTTTTTTTCCATTAGAAGACTTCCGTTAATTAAATTTATATTAATTCTATTTTTAAATTAATTAATTAATTAATTAGTTAGTAAAAAAAAAAAAAATTAAAAATTAAAAATACTTTTGTTTTATTAGTTTAAAAAAAAAAATTTAAATTTTCTACTCAAAATCAAAAACTAACCAAAAAAAAAAAAAAAATACAATTTTAATTCTATTTTTTTAAATTAATTAATTAATTAATTTTTTTTTTGTGACGTTTTTTTTTTTTTTTTTACTTACTTAATTAATATTATTATTATTATTATTATTATTATTAGTATTAGTAGTCAAATTATACTTTTATTTCTCTTTTATAATACACAATTAATTAATTCGTTTGTTTGTTTGTTGCGCGCGCGCGGTTTTTTTTTTTTTTTTTTAAATTTGTTTTGAGAGTCCGCCGTCCGAACTCCGCCCGCCGCCCGAACTCCGCCCGCCGCCCGCTACCTTTCGAGTTAATTTTTAAATTGGAAAAAAAGAAAAAAAGGTTTTTGGAACAAACAAACACAAAAAAAAAAAAAAAAACAATCTCAATTGGGCTCAAATCTGATTGATTTTGTTGCTGCTGACTGGGTGCCGCCCCATTCGTCGTCATCTCCTGCTGCGTCATCTAAAGCTCTGTTCGTTAACGTACTTACTTTTCTAAATAGGCGTTCCCCTCTTTTCGTAACCTGTTCTCTTCATTTTTGTAACTTGCCCTCTCTCTCTACATTTTCGTAACTTGCTCTCTCTACATTTTCGTAACTTACTCTCTCTACATTTTTGTAACTTGCTCTCTCTCCATTTTTGTAACTTGCTCTCTCTCCATTTTTGTAACTTGCTCTCTCTACATTTTCGTAACCTGCCCTCTTCCCTGCCTTTCTCTTAACCCCCGTTCTCTTGGTTTATTATTCAACGGCAGTTCTGTTGGGTTTTAAAAAAAAAAAGAAAAAAAAACAGAGCTAAATGAAGCTCGCTCAATCGCTCACTCTCTTGTGTGTTACTTTTGTGTGTGAAGTTACTTTTCATATTAAACGTTTAAAAAAAAAAAAAAAAACATATGAGCTGACTTTTTGTTTTAGTATTTTCAATTTTTTATCAAATTGAGCTCTCCTTTTCTGAACTCTCTATGAACTCTCTCTCTCTCTGAACGCTTTGAACTCTCTCTGAACTTTCTGAAATGTCTCTGAACTTTCTGAAATGTCACTGAACTCTGTGCATTCAACAGTGGTTTAGGTTTAGGCACGCGCACACCCATCAGTATAATAATAAATTCCTTTCCTTTCCTCTCCTCTCTACACTACATATACAAAAAATAATTCACCCAGTACCTTTTGACAGTTGTGGTTGGTTATGCCATTCAAAAAAAAAAAAATCTTTCTCTCTGTCTCTCTCTCATACTGAAAAAAAAAAAACAAAAAAAAACATGCTGCGCCTCTTTGCGCGTACGCGATAAATCAATACCGACGACCGACGGATCGACCGTCCGAACGACAAACCGACCGACCGACAGACCGACCGACCGACCCGGCCCGCTCAATTGTAATTGTTTTGTTGTTGTTAGGTTTTTTTTTTTGTGTGTGTGTTTGCTAGATTATTTTTTTTTGGGGAGAGAATCGATCGCAAATGGGTTCAAAACGTCATTTTCTTTTCTTTTCTTTTTTCTTTTTTATGGTCATCAACAACAAACTCTCTAATTCTTAACATTATTCTTATTCTTATTCTTATTCTTATTCTTATCCTAATTAATATTAATTTTAAACTTTTTATTACTATTATTGTAATTATTATTATTATTAATACAATGATGATGATGATGATGTTGATGATGTTGATGATGTTGATGATGTTGATGATGTTGATGATGTTGTGGATGTTATGGATGACGATTATGGGGGCGTATTGTTATGTAACGCTAATCGCATTATTATTTGTAGTTGCATTAGTTTGTTGTTGTTGTTGTTGCGGTTGTTTTTGTTGGGATGTCGTTGATGATGGGATTGTTTGTGCTGCTACTTGAGATGCAGTTGAGGCAATAGCATTGGCTGAAGAAGAGGCTCCGGCTATTGATGATGATGATGATGATGATGCCGATGCCGATGCCGCTGATGATGATAAAGAACCCAATGAAGATGATAATAAATTATTACCTATTAAAATTTTAATTTGGAATAAAAACATTAAATTTCGTTCATTAAACTAAAAACAAACCCCCCCCCTTAACCCCCCTAACCCCTTCTTTATTATTACCCGTTAATGATGATGATGATGATGCCGACGATGCCGATGATGATGATGAAGCTGTTGTCGATGTACGCCGTTGCAACTGCTGCTGTTGTTGTTGTTGAAGATGATGATGATGAAATTGTTGTAATTGTTGTTGTTGTTGCAATTGATGATGAAATTGTTGCAATTGTTGTTGTTGCTGTTGTTGTTGTTGTTGTTGTTGCAATTGTTGTTGATGATGTTGTTGCTGCTGCTGTTGCAAATTATGAAAATGTTGTAAATGTTGCAAATGTTGATGTTGTTGCTGCTGCTGTTGTTGCTGATGATGATGATGATGATTTTGTTGTTGTTGTTGTTGTTGTTGTTGTTGTTGTTGGTGTTGATGTTGCAATAACGCTGTTATTGTTGAGTCTACTTGAGATTGTGTTATTGGGGTTTGTGGTAAAGCAGCAACATTATTTGATAATTCAATACCAATTGAAGAAGGAATACCACTGTTTATTGTTGACATTCCCGCTACTGCTGCTGCTGCTGCTGCTGCTGATGATGCGGATGATGCGGATGATGATGATGATGATGGTGATGTTGTTATGGTTGATTGTGGTGATGGTGATTGTGATACTGAAACAGCCGTTGCCATTGCCTGTAAATGTTGTAAATGTTGATGCATTAATGCAAAACTATTATGAGAATTTTGTTGTTGATGTTGTTGTTGCTGCTGCTGCTGTTGCTGCTGTTGATGGAATTGTTGTTGTTGTTGCTGCTGCTGATGCTGTTGATGCTGCTGAAGATGTGATGTTGTTGAATTGTTAAACTGCTGCTGTTGCTGCTGCTGTTGATAATGTTGTAAATGTTGTTGTAAACTATGTTGAAATGAAATTGTTGTAAAATCATTTGGAGATAATTTTGATAGAAATTGATGTTGAGCGGCAGCGGCGGCCGCTGCCGCAGCAGCAGCAGCAGCAGATGCAAGTGATGTTGATGTTGTCGAAATTGTTGCTGATTTTGTTGCCAACGATGATTGAGAACGTAAAGATGATGAATGATTAGAAGTAGAAGTAGATGATGGTGGAGGTGGAGGAGGAGGAGGAGGTGGTGGTGGTGGAGGAGCAGGAGCAGGATCAGGAGGAGGACACGCCACTGGCGATCGAGATTGTTGTTGCAACATTAATTTTAAATTGTCATTATTTGTCATCAATGTAATTCCACCATTGACCATTTGACCATTTTCATTAACACTTTGACACTTTCCTTCGTTTCCATGATTATTTAATAAATTATTATTATAATGATGCTGATGATGATGATGATGATGATGAAGTTGCGTCTGTTGATTGCTATTGCTATTATTATTATTATTATTATTTAAATAATCTCTTTTTGTCAATTGATTAATACTTAATGGATTATTAATGTCACGTGGATTTGCACCAACTGGATTACGTATAATTTTTTCAAAAAATGTATCATTCGTTGATGTTGTTGTTGTTGTTGTTGTCGTCATCGGTAGTACCGATCCAATTGAGTTTGTTGTTGTTGTTGTTGTTGTTGTTGAGGTGGAGTTTGCCGTTGTTGCCGTTGTTGCCGCCTGTTTTTCCGATTGTGACGTTAATGATGGATGCACAAAATTTGACATTGAATTTAATAGACCCTGTTGATAATGATGATATTGTTGTTGTTGTTGTTGTTGTTGCATTTGATGATTATTAGTACCCAACAACAATGATGAATGATAATGTTGTTGTTGTTGTTGTTGCTGTTGTTGCTGATATCTTGATGGCATCATTGATTTATTATTATTATCAAATTGTTGATGAAAATATTGATCGTTTGTAGGACGACCAGCACCACCGTTGCCATCACCATTGCCACCAAAAAATCTTGTTGCTCCCAATAAATTTCCTAATGTCATTGAAGTTCCCGAACTGCCACCGCCATTGCCACTGTTACTGTTACTTGAAGCCGACGTTGCCGTTGCCGTCGCCGCCGCTGCCGCTGCCGCTGCCGCTGCTGGTGAAACAGCAGCCGATGATGAAGCAGATGATGATGCAGATGATGATGCAGATGACGATGCAGATGATGAAGATGACGCCGAAGATGATGACGAAGATGATGACGCTGAAGATGATGATGATGATGATGATGATGAATTAGCAGCCGCTGATGATCTCGATAAATGATTATTGATTATTGTTGGATTATTCGAAATTGTTGCGGACGATGGCAATTGCAAAGATAATGAAATTGCAGGAGGTGGTGGAGGTGGAGGAGGTGGAGGAGGATGAGCTAGAGGTTGTAATGATGGTGATTGTGATTTTTGATTATTATGATTATTCATCATCATCATCATCATTGTTGTTGTAACATTCATATTTTGTGTTGGATATTCGTTAAGCGTATGATTTTGTAATACTGTTGTTTCTGATCGTCGATCTGTCGATACTGTATCTGTATTAATACTAGCGGACGGTATTAATTTTGTTGTAGTTACAGTTGCAGTTGTAGTTTCTGCATTTGGTGTTGGTGTTGGTGTTGGTGTTGTTGTTGTTGTTATTATTGCACTATTACTATTTTTATCATTATTGAGCTTCTTTTGTAAATTATTACTAATATTTAAATCATGATTATTATTATTATTATTATTATTATTAGTATTATTTATATTAATATTAATATTTATATTTAAATGTTGTGGAATAACGGATGATGATGATGATGATGATAATGATGATAATTTCGTTGTTGTTGTTGCTGTTGTTGTTGTTGATGAATTTAATACCGATGGAGTTGAAGGATTTGATGGCGGTGGTGGTGGTGGTGGTGGCGGTGGCGGTGGCGGTGGTGGTGGCGGAGGAGGAGGTGCCGGCACCGGCGGTGATGTTCTTAATTTATTTTGAATATTAAATTCAGATGGCGGTGATGGTGTTGCTGTTGTTGACGATGATGCCGATGATGTGGTTGATGATGATGATGATGATGATGATGATGAAGCTGACGATGAAGATGAAGATGAAGATGAAGATGCAGATGCAGAAGCAGATGCTGAAGCTGTAGCTGACATTGTCATATGTGATGGCATTCCTTTGTTGTTGTTGTTGTTGTTGTTGTTGTTGTTGTTGTTATGATGACCTGAAGAATGTATGATTGTATTTGAACTTGAAATTGAACTTGTGACCGTCATTGAATGTTGCGGATCGATAAACATCTGCGTTGTTGAATCATTATTTTGTAAGCATTGTTGTTGTTGTTGTTGTTGATGTTGTGAATTATTATTATTATTATTGGACATTGTTACGGAACAGACGTTGGTTGATGTTGGCGTTGCGGGACTTGCCAATAATTGCAATGGTGATGCTAAGCTATTCGATGGACTTTGTAAACTTGATAAACCGCTTAGGCAACCGGGACTCGATAATGAATGTGTTAACGATTCATCATTTTCATCATCATCGTCGTTGTCGTTGTCGTTGTCGTCGTCGTCCGTCATCCCTTGATTTATTCTATGATCATGATCATTTAGGCTATCACAACTACCACCCAAATTATCATCACTACCATCAATTTGACCATCAATATCACAATTTCGAATTCTTCTGCTACCGCCGGTGCCACCGGTGCTGCCGCTTCCTCCACTACCTCCACATCCTCCACTTCCTCCACCTCCGCCGCCGCCGCCGCTTCCACCACCCATACCTCCGAGTCCTGCCATTCCCGTGGGATCGTCACCTTCCTGTTCCATATATCGAATACATTTCTTTTTGCGTCTGCGTGTTTTTGAAACAAAAACAAAAACCAAATCAACCCATCAATTCAGTCCAATAATCCATCAATTCAGCAATTCAACATCCCAAAAATAAAAACAAAAAAAAAAAAACGAAAAAATAGAAAAAATAGAAAAAAGAAAAAAAAAATGGATGAATTAATTTAAAAAAAATAACTATTAAAAAATATTTAACAATTAAATTATAAAATTATCATTCGCTAAAATAACAATACAACAAAAAAATCAAAAAAAAAAAACGGAAAACTTTCAGCGCTTGCTTGCTTGCATTCGCCGTTGCATTTGACGCCCTAGTGCTAGAGCTCTAGAGCTAGAGCTAGAGCTAGAAGAGAGCTACGGCATTAATTTTTATTTTAAATTATTAAAAATCATAACATAACCTAAAAAAAAATTAAATTAAATTAAAAATATCAATTCAAACAAAAACAGAAATCAATTGTCAATTGTTCAAAAAGTAAAAAAAATCAATACAAAATTAACAAAAAAAAAAACATGCTCAGCAAATTTTTTTTTTTTTTTTTTTCAATTTTATTCTATAATAACAACAACAACAATAATAAATTAAAAAAAATATTAATAAGAAAAAAAAAAAAACTGAAATGGTGGCGTTAATCATCGTCGAGAGGGTCTTTATTAATTTTTGTATCTCCAATCTCCAATTTCCTGTCTCTGTCTCTGTCTCTCTTCATCTCTCTCTCTCTTCATCTCTCTCCATTTTTCTCCATGTCCTTTGACTTTTTCGATTCATTTACCATTCTCTATATATAGAAGGGATTTCGCGTTTTTTTTTTTCTTCAAAAAATTCAGACACAAAATCTCTGGCAATTGGAATTCTTTTCACTTTTGTGTTCAAAACTTGTTGAATCATCATCGAATATATATATATATAGTAACAGAGCGCATGAGAAGAGAAGCATCATCACGGTGAGATACAGAGAGATGGAGACGGAGAGAGAGAGAGAGAGAGATACGGCGGAGAAAGAAAACAAATTATATTCTGTTATAAGTTAAAAATTTTAAATGTTATTTTCTTTGAATGAATTTCAAATTCAATTAAATTAATCAAAATTCATCAAATTTGATCGCTAATCTCTCTCCCCTCCCCCTCCCCCCCCCTCCCCAAAAAAAATTAAAATAAAATAAAATGAAAAAAAAAAACAAACAAAAACAAAAACAAACAAAAATAAAAACAAACAAATATAAAAAACACATAAAAAATTTAATTAATTTCTCACAAAAAAATTAAAAAAAAATCTCTAGAAAATGAGTACAGGTTGCGCAAGGTATACACAAATGGGTTGTTGCTAACAATGAATACGCCAAAATTTATACTATATTTCAAATTACGTTATCGCATTTCTCCGTTTTTACGCTTAAATTTACGTAATTAATTAATTTTTTTTTAATATCCTTATTAAAAGGATTATACTTCCTTTTTTCCATTATCCATCAAGTAAAAACGTTCACCCGGGGTTTTTTCATGAACTATTTTTTTTCTTTTTATCACGTACAAAAACCAAATTTGTGGAGTACAGGTTCGGAGTTCCTGGCTGCGTTCTTGGCTAAAAAAATATACTTTTGTATGATAAACGCCAATAGCATGTATACTATTTGAATTGAAATGAATTTATCCCATTTTTTAGGTTTTACGACAAAAAATATTACATTATTTAATTTTTTTTTAATATCATTTAATTAAAAGGATAATACTTCCTCCTTTAAATTATCCTGCTAGTGAAAACATTCCACACAGTCTTTTAAACAACTTTTGTATTAAGCACGTAAAAAAAAAAACCAAAATAAAAAAAAACTGTTTAGCAAAGACGCCGTGGAACTCCGAACCCGTGGAACTCCGAACCTGTTCCGAATTTGTGTACCTTACAACCCGTGTACGTTCGAACCCATCCCCCCCCCTCCCCCGTAGAAAACAAAATAAATCCATAATATAAAAAAAATATATATCTACCATGGAATGGAAAATATTCCATGGAATGAATGAGCGAATCTTTCTGAGGAATTTTGTGTGTTAAAACACCAAAAAAAACATCCTTTCCACACACATTCAATTATTATGGAAAATTATTCAGAAAATTCAATTTTGAAAGTTTCTCTATTGATGACGTTCTTTATTTGAAATGTTAATGATGAAAATCATGCCATGGAATTCCTTTGTCCCGTTAAAAGACCCGAAAATTCTTATGACGTAATTGTTTTTTTTTTCCCTTTATGACAATCATCACAATAGAACATATTCAATGAATACGAAATGAATGTGGAGAAAATCGTAACGGGAGAATTAAATCTAGCAATCTAAAAACAAAAATAATATTCCATGGAATTTTTTGACTACTGCTGTTGCGCAAACAACAAAAAAAAATGATTCTATTTTAAATTCAAAATCAAAATACCAAAATTAAAAAAATAAAAAATGATTTTAAAAACAACAACAACAACAACAACAAAAAATAATAACAAAACAAAATAAAATGGGTTTTTTTGTAGCGCAAATAAAACAAAATTAAACAACAACAACAACAATGAAAACAATAAATTAATTAAATTAAATTAAATTTAAAAACTCTTAATAAACAAAAAAAAAACTCTAAAAAAATCTTTCAATCAACAAAATAAAAAAAAAATCGCATCGCAACACTAAAAAAATTAAGTAATTAATTAATTAATAAAACAAAAACAAAAAAAAAAAAAAATGGCGATTAATTAAATAAAAAAAAACAAAAAAAAATTGCTTTTTTTTTTATTGTGAGTTGAATGTTTTTTCCACTGACTTTTTGACATTCCTATGTTTTTCCTCCGGTGGTTTTCCTCGTCTTCTTCTTCTTCTTCTACATCTTCTACGAATCTTCTACGAATCTTATAGATCTTCTATGAATCTTCTACGAATCTTCTAGATCTTCTACGAATCTTCTACGAATCTTCTAGATCTTTTGAAATTCTTGTTCTTCTTCTTCTTCTCCTTCTCCTTCATTTGAATTCAGTTCTCTTTTATTTTTGTTTTTTTTTTTGTTTAAGTAACAATTTTTTGATTCCTTTTATTTTTTTGCGTAATTCCCTTTTAAATTTTTTTTTGGTTGGGTTCTTCTATTTTCCTGTTTTTTTTTTTTCTTCTTGATTCTTTATCATCATCCGCATCATCATCCGTATCATCATCATCATCATTTCTTTATCACATTACCCCGTTGCATTAATTTCAGCATTAATTTCCATTATTTATGATAAATTTTTCTGTTTGTTTTGTTTTGTACATCAACACACTTCTTTTTTTTCCGTTTTCGTGCGACTTGGGTTTTTTTTTGGCGGCGGCGACCCAAGTAGCATTTTTTTTTTTTTTTTTTTTTTGCATTTTTTCTATTATTAAACTATTATTCGAACGAACAAAAAAAAAAAAAAAACTAAATTCAATTATTATAGATCCAACTATAGATTAACGTATGTTGGTGTGACTTGTTGTTGTTGTTGTTGTTGTTGTTGTTGTTGTTGTTGGGGAGATGATTGTTGTTGAGTACTGCCATGATTTAAATTCGATTGTTGATGTTGATGTTGTTGTTGTTGTTGTTGATGACCAACTGAATTTGAATTTGAATTGGAATTTGAATTAACAACTGAAGACAATGATGGATTGGAAGACAACGATGATGATGATGATCCTGATCCAGATCCAGAACCAGAAGATGATGATGAAGAGGATGAGGATGAGGATGAGGATGAGGATGTAGAGGAACATGAAGATGATGTTGATGATGGTGATGATGATGATGAAGACGTTGATGAAATTGATCCCTGTGATGATGAAGACAAAGATGATGATGATGATGATGATGAATTGGATGAGGAAGACGAGGAGGTTGATGATGGGGGAGGCAATGTAGTAGGAGGTGGTGGTTGTGGTGGTGGTGGTGGTGGAGGTGGAGGAGCGGGCGGCGGCAGCGCCACTGCCGGATGATTTGGTGGAATTACAGGAACAATAGCATTCGCATTCGGCGATTCAGAAGACAGTGACATGGAGGGAGATAATGTGGTGGAAGATTGAGATGATTGAGGTGGAGGTGGAGGCATTGGTGGTGGTGGTGGTGGTGGTGGTGGAGGAGGCACTGTTGACGACGAAGACTGTTGTTGCTGATGTTGATGGTGATGATGTAAATGTTGTTGTTGTTGTTGTTGTTGTTGTTGCTGTTGATGATGAAGTTGTTGTTGTTGTTGTTGTTGCTGTTGCATTTGTTGTTGCTGCTGCTGCTGCTGTTGATGTTGCTGATGTTGTTGATGATGATGATGATGATGAAGATGAAGTTGATGTTGTTGTTGTTGCTGCTGCTGCTGCTGTTGCTGTTGTTGTTGATGAAGTTGATGTTGTTGCTGCTGTTGCTGTTGCTGTTGCTGCTGATGATGTTGTTGATGGGCTGAATGAGCAACAGCAGCAGCAGCTGCAGCTGCAGCAACTAGCGATGATTGGGCGGTTAACGATGAAACTTGTTGGGATAATGAAGCGGCTGCCGCAGCAGCAGCAGCAGCTGCCGCTAATGGTGAAGACGTTGAACACGATGATGATGATGATGATGATGATGAGGATGATGACGATGATGATGATGATGATAATAATGATGATGATGATGATGATGATGATGATGTTGGTTGCGCCGGTAATGGTGGTAATGGCGGTAATGGTGGTAATAAAGATAAACCACCGATAGATGTCGTCCCAGTTAATATTGGACTGAAGAATTGCATTGCATTTTGTTGTTTTTTTTTTTTTTTTTTTTGTGTATTAATTAATTAATTTATTTTAAATAATTGAGAATTTTTTTTATTTTTTGAGGGCATTTAACAGTTGTTTTTTGTGTTTGTTTTAACACAATAATAACAAAAAAAAAAAAAAAAAAAGAAGAGGGCGGGCGGGCAGGGTCGAAGGTCGGGAATTTTGTTTTTTTTTTCTTTTTCATTTTTTTTTTTATTTTTGTTTGTTTTTTTTTTTTCATTTTTTTTTAATTTTATTTTATTTTTTATTCATTTTTCAATTCAAAATTATAGTGCTTTTAAAATAACAAAATAATTTCTGTTATAATTTTTGGAGGGGGGGGGGGGTAGTGGAGTGGAGTGGAGCGGATGAGAGGATAAGGATAAGGTACATAATTTGTGTTATATCTCAATAAAAAAAAATAACATAGACTTTGACGTTGACACAAAACAAAACAAACAAACAAAGGACGAAAACAATCAAAAAACATAAAAAAAAAATGGAATAGAAAGAGAGACAAAACACAAAAAGAGAAGACCCAAAAGCAAAAAAAGAGAGGACGAGATAACACAGTCACAAAACCCAAAACAAAACGAAAATAAATAAATAAATAAATAGAAAAAGCCAGCAAAACCAATCAAATTTTTTTTTTTTTTGTTTTGGTACAATTCGCCATTCTATATTTTCTTTCCCTTTTACCAACCATCGGAAGGTAGGGTTGACCTCCTACCTTCCGACCTTCTTCCGACCTCCTTCCTTCCATTCATATATTTCATCCATATATTTCATCGATCAATTCAATTCCATTCAATTGTGTGTTCATCACGGGTTCACCACACACACACACACACACACACACACACACACACACACACACACACACACACACACACACACACACAACATTCATCAATTTCAATCAATCAAAATCCTTTGCTTTCCCCCACTATAAACCATATAAGACAACAATCAAATCAAATAGGATTGATGAAACTCACTCATATTCAATTCAATTCAATTCAATTCAATCGATTTCGATCAGTCGGTCGGTCGGTCGATCAGTCGATCGATCGATCGTTGTTTGAGAACAATTAATTAATTAAGAATGTTGTTTTTTGTTATCAAAACATCCATCCTCCGAAGGGTGGTTGAGCGGTTGAGCGGTTGAGCGGTTTGGGGCGGTTTTGGGGCGGTTTTGGGCCGGGTTGGGCCGGGTTGATGGGTTAGTAGTAGGTGGATAGTGGGTGGTGGGTTGGTTAGGATTAATTTATTTATTTTTTTTTTAAATTAATTCATCATTAATTTAATTTTATCGATTTATAATTATTATTATTATCTATTAATCTATATAATATTATATTATATAATTTATAATTTCTAACAAAAAACCATTTAAAAACAAAAAAAAAAAAAGTAAAATATCCATGACTCTTACCTGCAAGGTTTACACCATTGATGTTGTTGATCCAATCCAAATCGTGCTCGACACTTTTTCATATTATTACCTAAATGAAAATTTTTTTTTTTGGTTTGGTTTGGTTCGGTTATGTTCAGCAGCGTCCATTTTGAATATTCCAAATTGATTCCAAATTGATTCCAAATTGATTGATGTCACATTGCATCGTAACGCATCGTGTTTTCATGATGAAGATGAGGCGTTTGTTAGTTAGTTTCCACACATCATTTCCGTTCCGTTCCGTTCCGTTCCGTTCAGTGATGAATAAAAAAGATAGTAAGGGTAAGGATAGAGAGTGAATGATTGAGTGATTGAGTGAGTGAATGAGTGAATGATAGAGATAGATAGAGAGAGAGAGAGAGAGTGAATGAGTGAGTGTGAATGAAGTGAAAATGAAAGGAATATTAAGGTTTTAGGATTGGATTGTTAGAGGATTGTTTTGTTTTGTTTTTTTTTTTTTTTTTTTTTTTTTTTTTTTTATAAAACAAACAAAAATAAATGATGATGAAAAAAAAAAAATAAAAATAAAAATAATAAAAAAAAAAAAATTAGAAAAATAATTAGAATATTATTTGGATTAATTAATTAATATTTTTTATGATTTTTTTTTTAATTTTATTAATTAAATAAAAAATTATAGAGAAATAATTAATTAATATTGAAAGAGATAGAAAAAAAACAAAGAGAGAAAGAGAGAAAGAGAGAAAGAATAGTAAAATAAAAAAAAAATCTTATTCAAAAACTATAAAACTATAAAATTAATTAAAAAAAAAAAATTAATTTTTTTGGGGTTTTTTTGAAAAAAGAAAATTTAAATTCAGAGATATTAATAATAATAATAATAATAATAATAATAATAATGATAATTTCGTTTTGTTTTAATTTTTAAATTTTTAATTTTTAAATTTTTAATTAAATTAATTAACACTTTTGTTTGTTAATTAATTGTTAATTAATTAATTGAGAGAGAGAGAGTAGTTTTTTTTTTCTCGTTCATTTTTTTCGGTTCTGATCAATTCCTTATATTTGTTTTTGTTTTTAATAAATAATAATTTAAAAAAAAAATTAATTAATTAATTAAATTAAAAAAATAACAACAACAACAACAACAACAACAATAAAAAAAAAATAAATGCAATTAAAATACAAAAAAAAAAATGGTTTTATGCACAGAATGAGTTTTTTTTTTTTTTTAATTTTTTTAATTTTTTTTTAATTAAAAATTAAATTAATTAATAAAAAAAAATAAAAAATTTCAAAAATTATTTTTTTGGCTTGGTTTTTTTTAAAAATTATTTTTTAATTAATTTTTAATTAATTTTTAATTAATTTTTAATTAATTTTTAATTAATTTTAAATTAATTTTAATTAATTAATTTGTGTTTTGTTCATTTTGTTTTTTAATTTTTTTTTTAATATCTACCTCCATCTGTCGGATCTTGTTTTCGTTTCCGCTTCTTGCCACGCGATGCATTTGTGCGCGAACTCCAATCCGGATACATTTGCATATGCAATTGTCGTTCGCGTCTAGCAAGTTCATAATATTTGGCTTGCTCCTCTCGGCCAAGTGCATGCCACTGAATTATTATTATTATTATTGGTATATTCACAACAGATTTATTGATTTATTTAATTAATTAATTATGTATTTAATTAATTAATAATTTTTTTTTGGTAATTTTAATATTTTAAAATGTGAGTGTGTGTGTGTGTGTTTTTTTTTTTTTTTTTTTTTTTTTTTAATAATTTTAAAAATTAATTAATTGGTTTTTTTTTTGGTTGGTTGGTTGGTTTTTTAATTGATTGATTGATTGATTGGTTTTTTGTGGTTTTGAAAAAAAAAAAAATTTTTTTTTTGTATTTTGGGGGAAATTGAAGGAGTTTAAGGCGTTTAGAGGAGCGACGGGGAAGTCGACGACGGGGAGAGATAGAGAGAGAGAAAGAGAAAGAGATAGAGAGATGGGTTTTTTTTTTATATATATATATATGAAAATTGAGCGAAGGGTTTTTTTGTCATTTTCATTTTTTGAGAGCATCTACGATCTAAATAAGAGACAAAATAAACACAAAAAAAGAAGAGGATATATTCTAAAAAAAAAAAATTTTTAACCTTTTCACATCCATCTTCCTTTTACTATCGCTCGCTCTCTCTCTCTTTATCTGGCTCTCTCCCTCTCTCTTTTTTCTACTTAAAAAACCCTCACATTTTCATATTTTTATATAAATAAAATTAACTAATAACTAACAAAGAAATAAATGGGAATGGGAATTTTTGGTAGGATGGTGATTGTGGTTGGTTGATGATTATTTTTATGTATTGGGATGTATAGGCCTTAATGAAAATTAGGAAACTGTTTATGAAACTGGCTAATCAGTCAGAGAGAGAGAGAGAGAGAGAGAGAGATCAAATCAAATCAGATTATACAAAAAAAAAAACAAATACAAAATGGTAAATGGCAAAAATTGACGAACGCGACAGAATGGGAAATGCGAATGCGAATGTGCACGAACGAACGAACGAACGAACGCACAAACGAACGCACGCACGAATTAATAAGAAACCTGACGCGCTTGACCGTGTGTTTGTTGGCTTTACCGTCGCTGTTTTATATTTTTTTTTGATTCTTTGTTGTTGATAAATCACGATCACGATCACAACGACGGCCGCGATATTCGGGCGGTAATACTTTTTTTTTTTTTACATCTTTTTTTTTTTATTTTATTATATATTTATTTAAAAAAAAAAAAAAAACAATTAATTCTAATAAATTAATTAAACCAGAAAACAAAATTAATAATACTAATAATAATAATAATAATAATAATAATAATAATAATAATGATAATGAAAAAAAAATAAGAATTAATTAATTAATGAGAATTTTTTTTTAAATAAAAATGTGCGATGCTGGATTTTAGCGAGCTAGTGTGTGTGTGATAGACGACAGCGATAGATAGAGAGAGAGAGAGAGATAGAGAGAGAATGAAAGAGATGGTTTTTAGTTCTATTGTCTTATAATCTTATACAAAAAAAATTAAAAAAAAAAAAACCATTCTTCCATCAGTTCTCCAACCCTGTCACTGCATTATTTCTATTTCTCTCTCTCTCTCTCTCTCTCTCTCTCTCTCTTATTTTATCTCTATCTCAAATTCATTCTTTACTTTATCAACAAAAAAAAACAAAAAAAAATAAGCAATTAAATACAAATAAATTAAAAACTAAAAAAGCCCCCGAAAAACCGCCACCTACCAAAAAAAAACCCAACCCTCACCCCGCTCACACGCCCCCCCCCCCCCACCTCTGTACCGTTTTTATTTTATTTTTTTCGAACGTGCCCCCCGTCGATAAAAGCCCCCCCCCCCTTCGCCCCTTTCCACCCCCCTCCCACACACACACACACACAAACAACAAACGATTTTGAATTAAAAAAAAAAAAAATTAAAAAAATACGAAAAAATTAATTTTTTCAATTAATGCCAATTTTCTTTTTTGAATTTGTTTTTTGAATATGTTATGTGTGTATGTGAACGGGAGAGAGAGCGAAAGAGAGAGAGAGAGATAGAGAGACAGAGAAGAATTTAGTTTAGGGTGGGTAGATTTTTGTAATTTAATTAACTGCTTATTCGCTAATAATTAATCGCTTTAATACAGAAAAAAAAACTTCTCTTTCTCTCTCTCTCTTCTCTCACGGCGACGACTCACATTTGAATGACATTTGAATAGTGAGTGACATAACGAAAGAGAGTCTTCTTGAAAGAGATAAGGAAAAATAAGGACATTGTTATAAGAATTAGAATTCCACACGGAGAATGAATAAAGTAGAAAGACAGAGATAGAGAGAGAGAGAGAGTTCTAGAAAATTTTTTTTTATCCATTTTTATCTTCTCTTTCTCATAATATCATAATCTTTCTTAATCATGCACGGCCAAGAGAGACAGGGACAGACAGGACAGTTAAGTCAGATAAGGTGAGGGAGGGAGGGAGGTAGGGAGGGAGGGAGAGGAGGATGATTTTTTTTTTTATCTTCTTTTATTAGAATTGTTTTATTAAATTTTTTTTTGTGTTTTGTTTTTATGTTTTGTGATTTTTGTTTTAAATATAATTTTGAAAAATAAAACCAAAAAAACCAAAAAAAAAATCTTAATGATATAAAAAAAAAATTAATTAATTAATTAAATAAAATTAAAAAAAAAAAAAAAAAAATATTTTCATCAATAAAATTAATTAATTTGTTTGTTAAATTTTTTTTTCCTTATTTTAATTGCTGAATTGAAAATTTTGTTTGTTTTTTTTTAAACACTCTCGGGTTTTTTTTCTTTTTTTTTGCCATCTCGCTTGCTTGCTTGTCTGCCGCCTATTTACTCTCTGTCTCTCTCTCTCTCTCTCTCTCTCTCACTAAATCTCACTCACTCACACGCTCTTTTTTCTCTATCTGTTTTTGTAAGGTTTTTTTTATTTCAATTGTTTTTGTTTTGGTTTTGTGTGGGTGTAAAGCCAGTAAAGAATATTTTTTTTAACGTTTAATGTCATGGGCGGGGCGGAGAGAACGGAGAGAACGGAAAGAATAATAACAATAACAATATAAAAACAACAACAACAACAACAACAATTTAAACAACAACAAAACACCAAAATTAAATATAATAAATTAATTAAATAAATTAAATAAATAAATGAATGAATGAATGAATAAAAAAAGTAAAAAAATGGACGGCTTTCAGAGAGCAGCAGCAGCAGCGGCGAGTGTGCGCGAGAGTGTTTTTTTTTTTTTAATTATAATTTTAATTTTTAATAATTGTTTTTTTTTTTTTTTTTGTTATTATTAATAACTAATTTTTAAATTTTAACATTAAAATAAAAATAATAATAATAATAATAATAATAATATTAAATTAAATTAATAATTAAAAAAAAAATCCCATTCTGTTGCATTAAAATAAATTAATTTTAATTTTAATTTTGTCTGTGCCTTTTTAATTTGTTTAATTTGTTTTTTAAATTTTTTTTCTTTTAATTCTAATTTTTTAATTTATTTATATTTCTAATTTTTTTTTTCTCTATTACAAAATAATTTTGATTTAGTAATTAATTAATTAAAAAAAAAAAAAAAACCAAAAAAATAAATTAAATTAAATTTTAATAAATACAAAAAAAAAAAATTAAAAAGCAATAAAAAAATAAATTAAAAAAATAAAATAAAATAAATTTGTCTGTCTGTCTGTCTGTTTGAGCAGAGCCGCCCCCCCCCCCCCAAAAAAAAAAATATGAGAGAATTTTTTCAATTTGGGTAGGGCCGCCGCCGCCGCCGGAGCCGGAAAATTGTTTATTGTCCGGTACAGGCAGGCAGGCAGGCAGGGCAAATTTGGAAGGAGGAAATTTTTATTTTTTTTTTCATTTCTTTACGTTACATTACATTGTTTTTTTATTCAATTCAAATTCAAGCGTTTACAGAAAAATAGAAAAAAAAAAAACAATAAAAAAAAAATAAATCAAAGGATTTTTTTCTCTAATTAAAATAATAACTAAGAAATTATAATTAAAATAATAATAACGGGAAGAAAGAAAGGGATGGGATGGGATGGGATGGGAGAGAGTGAAAGAGAAAGAAAGAGAAATAAGGATTTATTTGGATTAGATAGGAAAAAACAAAAAAAAAATGATTAAGGAAAAGTTTTACAAATGTTTAATGTTTTCAAAGCCTCCACAAAGCCTGCCAAAAAAAAATTGATTTTTTGCAAGAGGAAAAAAAAAAATTTTTTGTTTAGAATTAATTGTTTAGGATTAATTTGGATTTGGATTTGGATTGGGGGTTAAACTTAAATTTTTTTTTCTCTCTCTATTTTGACTGTTATTGTTATACCGCTCCGTCATCATCATCATCATTATTATTATTATGAATAATTATTATTAATTATTATTATTATTAGGAAAAAAAAAAAAAAAAAAAAATAAATAAATAAAATATAATAAAGCAGAAAAGAAAAAAAAAAAAAAAAAAAAAAAAAAGTAATAGATTTTTTTTTTTTTGTTAAAAAAAAAATAGTAATAGATTTTTTTTTTTTTTTGTTAAAAAAAAATAGTAATAGATTTTTTTTTTTTTTTTTTTTTTAATTTAAATTAAGTGTTATTATTTTTAGTATTTAGTTTTATTTAATTTATTATTAATTTTTTTTTTTTTTTTTTAAAAGTAGTACCTCCCGAATCCGCGGGCGATCGATCTTTTTTCCGTTTCTTTTTTTTGGATACATAGCCGTAGTTGTCGCGGGCACTCCAACCGGGATATAATTCCATATGAATTTGACGTTCTTGTCTTGCCTTATCATAATATTTACTTTGTTCTTCACGGCTGAGCGAATGCCACTGTTTTTTTTTTGGTATTGGTATTGGTATTTTTTTATATGAATTGTTTTATTGTTTTTTTTGTTTGTGAATTGGGGAATTGTTTTTTTTTTTTTTTTTTTTAAATTATAATAAAATTTGTTTTTTTTTTTTTTTTTTTTTGTATTTTTTTGTGATTGTGTTTTTTTTTTTTTTTTTGATGAAAAAATAATAAAAAAAAAATAATTAAAAAAAAATAAAATATGTTAATTTTTATAAACAGAATAAAGTAGTAGAGTCTTATGTTAATGACGACGACGACGCGCCTTAATGACATTTTTCATAATCATCACCTTTTTTCACTCTATCTCTATCTCTCTCTCTCTCATTTTCTCTATCATTGTCAATCCTTTGGACTGTTGGGGGGACCATTAAAAAAAACCATAAAATCAAATTGCAGTAACGCATCCGAACGCTATATAGAAAGAAAATCTAATACTCTTAACGCACAAATAATAATAGCCATAATAATAATTGGGAGAGTTTTGCTCTTTTAGAAGTTTTGCGCTCATTCGTTCGTTCGTTCGTTCGTTCGTTTGTTTGAATTTTTGTACAAATTTTTACAAATTTCTTCATTTTTTTCACACTCTATATATAATAAATATAATTTTTTAAATTTAAATTTAAATTAATTAAAATTAAAATTAAAATTAAATGTAAAAAAAGGAAAAAAGGAAAAAAAAAATGGCGTATTTTTTTTTTTTTTTGATTTTTAAGCAAAAACTAAATAATTAACAATTTCCGGTTTTGTTTTTTTTTTAGAGTGCCAAATTATTTTTTCATAAAAGAGAGAGAGAGAGAGAGAGTGAGAGAGAGAGAGAGAGAGAGAGAGAGGGTTTTTAATTCATTTTCATGTGTTGGTGTGTGTTTGGTTTAATGGGGTTTATTCGTTTGGTCCTCTTCGGTTCTTCGGTTCGGTTCTGTGGTTTGTGTGCGCTTTTTTTGTGTGATTTTGCGTGATTGCGATTGTTTTTGTCTTAATTCTCAATGTTAACTTCTCTCTTTCTCTCTTTCTCTCTCTCTCTCTCTCTCTCGGGTATGTGAAAAAAACTCTTTATTATATTAATATAACAAGGTTATGGAGTAGGATTTTTTTTTTGTTTTTTGATAGGTGCAGGAGTTGGGGGGGGGGGGGGGGAATGGGGGACTGGAGAAAGGAAAAAGGGAAAAGAGGGTTAGGAGAGAGGGCAAAAAGAGTAACGAAAGTAACAGTTTTTCGAAAGTTCTTCCGTTTTCGTACGTTTACGGTTGTTGAGATCAAGAGAGTACGGTTGAGATCAAGAGAGTACGGTTGAGATCAAGAGAGTGTTTAAGATCAAGAGAGTGTTTGAGATCAAGAGAGAGAATGTCTTAGAGAGTATCTTAGGGAATAATAAGAGAATATTCAAGAGAGAGAGGAGGTTTCGAGAGAACAAGAGAGAGTTCAAGAGAGAGAGAGAGGGATAGAGTGATATATTGTTTTGTAAAATTTCTGCTCTGCTTTTTTTTTTTTTTTTCTTAATAAAAATTTTTTTTTTTTTTTTTTTTGTAAAAAACAACAAACACAAAAAAAAATAACAAAAAAAAATTAAAAACCAATAATAAAATTACAAAAAAAATAATGAAGAATAGCCAACAAAATAACAAAAATAACAAAAAAATTTGTGTGTATTTTTTTTTGAAAAAAAAAAAAAAAAAAAAACACTATCCAAGTTGTTGTATCCAAAAGTCAAAATCGAAATCAAAATCAAAAAACTTACCCGTCGTCCAAGTATTTGATTAATGGCCGCCGATTCTTTTAATGTACATTCGGCCACAACTTTTGCTCTCATCTCTTTCATATACAACATAAATGCATTTAATGGTTTTTTAATATGTGGTTTCTTTTTCTCATTTATTATATCCTGTTTATCCGATTGTGATTGTGATTGTTGGGAATTTTTTTGATTGTGTTGTTGTTGTTGTTGTTGTTGGTGTTGTTGTTGTTGCTGGTGTTGCTGCTGGTGTTGTTGTTGTTGATGTTGTTGTTGTTGTTGTTGTTGTTGTTGATGAGGATGTGGATGTGGATGAGAATGAGGATGCTGGGAATGAGGATGCTGTGAATGATGTGAATGCGGATGAAGATGTGAATGTGGATGTTGATGGGGATTTTGTGAATGTGAATGTGAATGTTGATGGTGGGGATGTGATTGATGTGGTTGTTGATGTGAATGTGATTGATGTGATGAATGTGAATGGGGATGTTGATGATGTTGTTGTTGTTGTTGTTGTTGTTGTTGTTGATCAATTGACGATGATGTCCTAAGAAGAGATAAACAAAAACAAAAACACACAATTAATTTTATAGTTATTAATGAATTCCGGTTTAATATTTATTATAGGAGGATATGGAGAAATGTCAGATGGGTGTTTTGGTTTGTGTGATTGGCTCAAAGGGTTCAAATGGGTTAATATTTTTGTTAAGTTAATTTTGTTTATATATATAAAAAAAATAAATTTTTGTATGTGAAATTTTTTATAAATTCTTTATGATAAAATAAATACGAATCTCTCTCTCTCTCTCTCTCTCTCCCTCTCTCCGTCTCTCTCTCTCTCTCTCTTTCAAAACAAAAATAGAATAAATAAATAAATAACAAAATCGATTAAAACCCATTCGATTCTGACCTTTGCTGTTGCTGTTGCTGATGTTGAATTAAATCAAATTGTTGTGGTTGTTGTTGTTGTTGTGATTGTTTATTGGTTAAACCACTTTTAGATCGTTGCTTTACACCACCACCACCACCACCACCACCAATAGATGGCGTTGTTGTTTTTAATATGGACGGTGGTGATGATGATGATGGTGATGTTTTTGGTGTTGTTGAAAAAAACGTTAATGGAGAAGATAAAGAGGATGAATTGGATGAATTGGATGAATTGGATGATGATGATGATGATGAGGAATATGTCAAAAATGGTGGTGATATTGAATTGATTTTAATTAATGTTGATGATGATTGTAACGGTGACGGTGATTGTGATGGTGATGATGAATAAATTGGAAATTCATCGGATGTTTCTTGATGATGATGCTGATGATGATGATGATGCGATTGTTGCGTTTGTTGTTGTTGTTGTTGATAAAGATGTTGTTGTTGTTGTTGTTGTTGTTGTTGTTGTTGTTGATAATGATGAGATTGCGGAATATTTTCTATAATTCCCCCAATACCGCCACTTGAACCACTTTGTTCATTAGAAATTCCATTTCCATTTCCATTTCCATTCATTGAGTAATTTTTTGTTGTATTTTTTATTTGTTTCAATTTATTTGTTGTTGATTTTTTTAATTTATTCAATTTATAATAATTTTTTTGTTTTATTAATTCGGTCGATTCAATTGTAGATGGCCTTGTGGTAGCGGCAGCCGCCGCTGCTGCTGCTGCTGCCGCTGCTGCTGTCATCATCATAACATTTAAATCATCATTGTAAGGATGTTGTTGTTGTTGTTGTTGTTGTTGAATTGCATTGTTATTATAATTACCGTTATCATAAAATGTTGTTGTTGTTGTTGTTGTATTATTATTATTATATAAATCTATTGTTGATAAATGATCTTGATCGGTGGCCGTCGTCGTCATGGCACCATCAATACTTGAGATTCCATCAAAATTATTAATCATTACCGCCGCCGCCGTCGCCCCCGATTGTCGATGATTACCGATTATATCAAAATAATCATTTTCCAATTTTATTGTAACATTTTGTTGTTTAATCATAGATGGCGGCGATGATGATGATGATGATGATGATGATGTTGATGTTGATGAAGTTGTTGTTGTTA
Organism: Dilophus febrilis; assembly: GCA_958336335.1. Classification (NCBI taxonomy): domain Eukaryota; kingdom Metazoa; phylum Arthropoda; class Insecta; order Diptera; family Bibionidae; genus Dilophus; species Dilophus febrilis. The sequence continues at coordinate 1,075,741 of OY284473.1, forward strand.
TTGAATTTGGCGGCGGTGATGAACATTTGTTTCCGAATAATGAAGAAACAATCATCGGCGATGGTGGTGGTGATGATGATGATGATGAATTGGCATCGTTGATCACATTTGTTGTTGTTGTTGTTGAGGATAAATTAGAAAAAAGACCAGTGGCGGCGGCGGCGGCTGCACCGGCTGATGATGCGATTTGTGTCAATGGACAAAAAGCGGCTGTTGCTTGTTTAAAATAATATTCTGATAAATTATTTTGTTCTAATAATTTATTTATGATTGCTATTAAATTATTTGCTGCCATTTTATTTGTTAATATATTCGTTTGTATTAAATTATTTACTTGTTCGTCATTTGTTGGCGAACAATTTATGGCCGTTGTTAATTCTAAATATTGATTTGTATATCGTAGATAATGTTCTAAATGGGTTTTGGCAATGTCCAATGATTGTTGTTGATTGAAAAATGTTGATAAAATTGTTGTTTGTTGTTGTAATTGTTGTAAATCAAAGGAGGCGGCGGCGGCCGTTGATGACGTTGACGTTGACGTTGATGACGTTGATGACGTTGATGATGGAGGGGTTTTGTTGGATGAATGCACCGTTGAGGGTGAATTATTTGATTCGTTTATTAAAAAATTTTGTAATGTTTGTTTATTATCCATTAATTCGGTATTTTCTCGATTCAATTTTGATTCATCGAATGGTGATGATGGTGATGACGGTCCTTCGATGACCTCAACCTCAATTCGTGGTCGTGGTGATGATGATGATGGTGATTTTATTTCTGCTGCTACAATTGATTGTGATTTTGTCATTGATTGATTAACGGTAATTTGGATGGAATCATTGAATTCGTCATCGTCGCGGTCGTTGTCGCCGTTGTCGCCGCCGTTGCCCTCCTCGCCGTCCTCCAGGTCCTCCTGGTCACAAATTGTTGATTGAGTATTTTTTTTTGATGGTGAATTTGATGATATAAAAATATTTTCATTTTCATATTGATGTATTGAAGGTGTTGTTGTTGTTGTTGTTGTTGTTATTGTTGTTTTTGACAGTGGCGGCGCTGTTGGTGGTGTTGGTGTTGTGGGTGTTGAAGGACTCGGTGATTTTGGTGACATTGGTAATTCCATTTGTTTTTGATTCGCATTCTCCGCTGCCGCCATCCTCCTTCGATCCATTTGATTAAATTTGTCTTTTTGTTTACTATCGATACTGGTTTGAGTTTGATTGAGAATTGCCACTTTTGAGAAAGAATCATTAGGATCCTGAGGAACGTCATCTTCCTCATCATAAACATTCTCATTCTCATTCTCATTCTCATCGTCATCTTCATCTTCATCTTCATCTGCATCGTCGTTTTCGTCATCGTCTTTGTCTTTGTCGTTGTCTTTATCTTTGTCGTTGTCATTGTCCTTTTCCTTATCCTTGTCGTTATCAGCGACATCTTCATCATTATTTTTATTATTATTATTATTATTATTATTAATATTTTTATATGATCTATTTGTATTTTTATATTGTTGTTGTTGTTTTTGTTTTCCTTGATAATTATCATGATGTGGATGATGACGTTGATGATGATTTGGATGATGATTTGGATGATGATGATGATGAGGGCGACGACGATGATTGTTTTGACTTTGACTGTGACTATGACTGTGACTTGATTCATCAGAATGTTGTTGTTGTTGTTGTTGTTGTTGTTGTAATTCTAATTCTTCTTGATTTTGTTGTTTATTTATAAAAGTATTTTCTGCGTATTGAAATTGAAGGTGATGTTGACGTCGAATTGAATCGAATTGAGATGAATTTATTGAATTTGTTTGTGGTGGTGCTGATGCTTGTGCTGATGCTGATGCTGGTGATGACGATGATGCTGGTGATGATGATGATGATGATGATATGAATGGTGTCGGTGGAGGTGAATATGATGTTGATGATGATGATGATGATAAATGATGATGATTTTCATTAAATAATGACGACATTCCCATTGTTGTTGTTGTTGTTGTTGTTGTTTTAAATTCGTTATTTTTTGTTTCATTGTTTAAGGATTGAAATGGAAATTCAATTGGATTGGATTGCGGTTTTAATAATAATGATGATGATGATGATGATGATGATGATGATGGTGATCTTGACGGTGATGACGGATGACTTTTTAATTGTTGTGATCGTTCATTGATTAATAATAATGGACTTTGTGATGGATGTTGAAATTTTTTATTTATTGTTAAATTTAACGGTTCATTATTTAAATTATTTGAATTATTTGAATTGCTAGTATTATTATTGTTATTATTATTATTATTATTATTATTGTTATTATTGTTATTGTTATAATAATCATCGTCCGTCATTGTCATTTTTTATTTTATACAAATTTTATACTGTTTTAATATTTAAAGCCTATTTAATGGCTTTTGTTGTTGTTGTTGTTGTTGTTGTTGTTTTTTTTCTTGTTGATGGTAATTTTAATGACGCCGGCGTCGGCGCGCCGCGCAATAACGGCAAATTTTAGCATCATTTTGCCAGATGCCAGAACAAAAAAAAAAAAAACACTAACTTTTTTTTTTTAACTTAACTTAACTTTTAAAGGTCATGTGATTAACAAATAGAAAAAAAAAAAACAGTTTTTTTTCTATTTTCTCTCAAAAAAAAAAAACTCACTCAATTACTCACTCACTTACTGACTCACTCGCAATGAAATGAGTTGTGCGCCGTCCCTGTACCGTTCGTTCTTGTGCATTCGTTCAACAAAAATACCTATAGAAAATGTTTTTGTTTTTGTTTTTAACAATTGATTTTGTTTTTTTTTTTTGTTTGTTTTTTGTTTATTCCTGACTGACTGATCCTGACTTCCTTTTGAGAAGAGATTCAAAACATATTTGAATTAATTTATCACGTTTTTTTTTTTTTTTTATTTTGTTGGAGGATAGTTGGACTATGTTTTTGAGGCTTAATTTTCAAGATAATCACTCACAAAAACTCACTCTTTTAGAAACACAACAACACAAAAACAATTAAACAATCCACAACTCAAATAAATAAATAAATAAATTAATTTTTTAACTTTTTAACTTTTACAATAAATTAATTTAGAATGTAAATGAATGATGATGACTTCTTCTTCTATTCTCTATTCCTTTTTTTTTTTTTTTATGTTTTATGTTTAACATCAACAACAAAAAAAAAAAAATCTCAAATGAAAATCTCAAATGCATTCATTTTCAATCCATTCATTCATTCAACCACATCCAGTAGAATGTTTTGCATTTTGCATACAGACACAAAAAAAAAAAAAAAAATTCACCCACACAAATAAATACAAAAAAATTAAAAAAAACCCCCAAAAAAAAAACATAAAACATAAAAAGGAAAAATCAAAGGCCTTTTCTGTTTTTGTTTCTTCTTCTGTACTCTATACTCTACTCTACTCTATTTTCTATTTTCTATTTTATTTATATAACAAATCCTCTATCCTCTGCATGAAATTCCACATATATACAATAAAATACAAACACACACACTCATTCAAAGTAAATCTCACACTAATACATGGACAACCAGCAAACAATAACAACAACAACAACAATAACAATAAAATGACAAACATCAAACAAATTCGAAAGAACAAAAGAAAAAAAAAAATTTACATATACAAAAATATAATAAAAAAAAGGGTGAATGGTAAAAAAAAAAAATTTATTTTGATTTTTTTTTCATGCACGTCACTATACAATCACAATAAATTATCATAGTCCTCCCGTTCCAACCATAGCAGCTGAACAGCACAGTAAACAACTAACAAACCATCCCCCATTAAAAAAAATTTGGAATTTTTTTGATTTTGATTCGAAAATTTATGGTTATCAATAATCAAAACACAAAGACAGATAGAACGGAAGCGAGACAGAGAGAAAGAGAGAGAGAGAGAGAAAGGAAGAGAGAGAGAGAAAGAGATAGTAAGAGGTACAATTGATTGAGAGAAAATCCTTCTGAGAAAAAAGATCTTTAAGAACCAAACCCAAAAAAAAAAAAAAAAAAAAAAAAAAAACCCCCCTTCAGCTAAGGCTAAGGGAAATTTCTCAAAATAAAAGGTAATTTCCTTTTTTCCGATCGAAGGAAGGATCCTTTTAGCGGCGCTCTTAAAATAAAACAGAACAGAATAAAACAGATAGGTAGATATCCATCCGTTAAAGAGAGAGAGAGAGAGAGAGAGAGAGAGAGAAAGAAAGAAAGAGACCAAAAGGTACAGTTGATTGAGAGAAAACCCCTCAAAAAAGAAAGAAAAGATCTTTAAGAAGAAAAAAAAAAAACCCCGTCCGCTTAAGAAAATTTCTCAAAATTGAAGGTAGTTTCCTCTTTCTGATGGAAGGAAGGATCCTTTTAGCAGCGCTCTTAAAATAAAACAGATAGATAGATATTCATCCGTTAAAGAGAGAGAGAGAGAGAGAGAGAGGGGGAGACAGAGAGAGAGAGAGAAAGAGGGAGACAGGGAGAGAGATAGTAAAAGGTACAGTTAATTGAGAGAAAATCCTTAAACAAAGATCTCCCAGAAGAAGAAAAAACCCGTCAGCTAAGACTAAGGGAAATTTCTCAAAATAAAAGGTAATTTCCTTTTTTCTGATCCGATGAAGGATCCTTTTAGCGGCGCTCTTAAAATAAAACAGAACAGAATAAAACAGATAGGTAGATATCCATCCGTCCAAAGAGAGAGAGAGAGAGAGAGAGAAAGAAAGAGACCAAAAGGTACAGTTAATTGAGAGAAAACCCCTCAAAAAAGAAAGAAAAGATCTTTAAGAAGAAAAAAAAAAAACCCCGTCCGCTTAAGAAAATTTCTCAAAATTGAAGGTAGTTTCCTCTTTCTGATGGAAGGAAGGATCCTTTAGCGCTTTATAAAACAGATAGAATAAAACCGATAGATAGATATCCATCCGTTAAAGAGAGAGAGAGAGAGAGATAGAAAGAGAAAGATATAGAAAGAAAGTTCAGTTTTACAAAGTGTTTTTCTTCCCGGTCATCCGGAAATCCCGTGTTTGTGTTGATTTCCCATTTGATGATTTCTTTACCTTCTTCAATATATAAAAAAAAACTATGTTTTCTGTTGATGGAATGATGATGGACATTCAATTCTTTAACATTTATCATAACATTCATTCGTGCTGGACGTGCTGACCGAATGAATTCTTAGCTTAATAAACAGCATTCTTTTTCTGTAAGGATTATTTTTTTTTTCATCAATCAAGAAAATGTTCATCAATTCAAATTTAGATTGTATTGAGTTGAGTTACTCTGTCCCTGTTCTGTTCTGTTCTGTTCTGTTATTATTCTGTTATTATTTTTTTTTTTATATAGTAATATTATTTCACCCTTAATTTTTCATCCGTTGTCCTATTCAACAACAAAAACAACAACAACAATAGAAAATCATCACCCACCATATCAAAACTCATCCAAAAACACACAAACACACAAACAAAAAAAACTCAACACCTTCAAAACACGATCAAAACGAGAACAATATAACAATAAAAATTCACATTTCAATTTACAATGAAAATTTTCGTGGTATGTGGGGGATAATATGACAAGAATTGGGGGTTTTTTTTTTTTTTTTTTTTTGTTTAAACGAAGAAGACGATGATTGATAAAAGAAAAACATTTTGATTTTGAATTTGAATTTTTTTTTTTTGATGCTGCGGATATGTTTTTGGTAAATAAAACAAATAAAAAACAAAAAAAAAAAACCCCCTTAACAAACATAGTAAAAAAATTGAAAATAGAAAAACAGAATTCGAATACAGTCGAAATCAAAAGTTACGTTTTTTTTTTTTTTTAGTTTTTTTTTTTAAATCCATTAAATCCATCTATGGATTAAAATTCACAATTTCTATGGAATTAAATTCTCAATTTCTATGAAATCAGCTCCGAATTCTCAATTTTATGCTCCGCTCCGCTCCGCTCAGCTCCGAATTCCATGGAATAAACTCAACTCTCAGCTATTTTTTTTTTTTTATGCAAATAAGATTCGATTTCCGATTTTGAATCAAAATTCTGAATTCTATGGAATCAAAATTCTTAATTTTATGCTCCGCTCAGCTTCGAATTCTCCGATTTTTATTTCCAAATAAGATCTGATTTCCATGGAATCAAAATGCTTAATTCTGTGGAATAAATACTCAATTTCTATGGAATCTAAATTCTGAATTCTGTAGAATCAATTCTCAAATTCTATAGAATAAAATATCTGAATTCCGTATAATCACACTCTCAATTCTATGGATCTCAACAATCAGTACCGACCGAATACCATGGAATAAACTCTCAGATTTTTTTTATCCAATAAAATTCGTTTACCATGGAATCAAAATTCTCAATTCTTACAACAAAAAAATCAATCAATTCTTAACTCTATCACTCGACATCAACTCCAATCCACTTGGGGAATCAATTCTCAATTCAACTCAAATCAAAATTTTGAATTCTGTAAAATCACAATCCTCAATATGTACTAATGTATCTCAATCAGCACCGAATTCCACATGGAATAAACTCTCGAGATTTTTATCAACAAAAAAAAAAAAAAAAATCCAATTCCCATGGAATCAAAATTCTCAATTCTATTTTAAAAAAATCAATCCTCAATTCTATTAAAAAAAATCAATCAATTTCTTAACTCTATCACTCGACATCAACTCTGATCTTTTTTTCTTTATCGGAATCAAAATGCTCAATTTCTATGGATCTCAAAATTTCCGAAAAATTCCGAAGAATCACATTTCTATGTGCAATTCTATGGATCTCAACAATCAGTACCGAATTCCACATGGAATAAACTCTCAGATTTATCGAGAAAAAAAACTCAAAAAAAAAAAAAATCAATCAATCAATTCTTAACTCTATATCGAACAATCAGTTCTCAGAATCTCTTTTGGGAAATCAATGCTTCTCAATGCTCTCTCTCACTCTCCTACTCATCAACCCCCCACACCCCCCCCAATCTCTCAAATTCACTCAATTCTATAGCAGAATAATCAATCCTCTCATCAATCCTCTATGGAATTAATGCTCAATCAATCAATCAATCAATTAATTCTTAACTCTATATCGAAGAATCAGTTCCCAGAATCTCTTTTGGGAAATCAATGCTTCTTAATGCTCTCTCTCACTCTCCTAATCTCTCAAATTCACTCAATTCTATAGAATCAATCCTCCCATCAATTCTATGGAATTAATGCTGTAGAATCAATCTAAGTCTAAGTTTTAATTCTTCTTATCTCAACCTGGTCCGAATTCCACATGGAATAAACTCTCGAGATTTTTATCAACAAAAAAAAAAAAAAATCCAATTCCCATGTGAAATCAATCTCAACTCAATTCTTACCACAAAAAAAAATCAATCAATTTGTTAACTCTATCACTCGAATCAACTCCAATATCTCAATCTCTATGCACGGAATCAATTCTCAATTCTCTCTCTCTCTCTCTCATTCACTCTCTTCCCTCAAATTCATAGCCATTACAATTTGGAATAGCCACACACACACACACACACACATTTTTTCTGATGAATAACTCCCAAACAATCACACAAACAACCAAAAAATATTATTCAATTTTAAAACAAAAACAAACACAAAACAAAAACGAAACCAATAACACACAAACACAAAAAAAAAAATTTGCCTCTTTTTTTTACCAAATTATGAACCGTACTGTACCGCGTTTTAATGAATAATAATTACGTTTTTTTTAAAAAAAGGAGATTTAAAAACAATAAAAAAAAAACAAAGGTAACAAACTCTACAAAAAAGATAGGGGGTTTATTGGGGGGGGGGGGGGGGTGGGTGGTTTATTACAATTTTCATTTGAAAAAGGACATTAAATTTTATGTTTTTAATTAATTAATTAATTAATTTTCAATCCTTTTCTGTCGATTTTTGTCGATTTAATCTAATTTTGCTTTTTTTAAAAATTAAAACAATTTTTTAATTTAATTAACTTTACTATAAAAAAACCAAAATAAAAAACTTGCTATTCGAAATTCACAAATTATTATTTGCTACTGCTGCTGACTGTTTTGCTGCAGTTTTTTTTTTTAGTTTTTTTAGTTTTTTTTAGTTTTTATCTTCAAAACAACACAAATTGATTTTACAAATAGACTTTCAAAATATTAGAGACACAGTAAAAATGAAAAATGAAAAATGAAAAATGAAAAATGAAAAAAAAAACATTATCCCTTTGTGGCGAAAGGTGGTCGTGGTTTTGCACTCGCACTCAATTTTGTATATTTTTATTTACTTTTTTTTTTTTTTTACTATTTCACCTTTACACTTTTGTTATCACATTTTTTTTTTTTTTTGAATTATTTTCATTTCAATTCAATTCAATAATTCAATTCAATTTCTATTTATTAAAATAAACCTTTTTTTCATTTGTTTTTTCTGTTTTTTCTGTTTTTTTTTTATTGTTGTTTGGTTTGGTGGTGGAGGAGAGAAGCAATTGGAACAAATTCAATTGACAAAAAAAAAAAATAGTCAACAACAACAAAAAAAAAGAAACAATTAAAATTAAAATAAAATAAAAAAAAAGAAAAACAAATCCACCCAACCCCAAACCACCCTATTTCATTCATTCCATTATCAACATCAACATCATCATCATCATCATCATCATCATCATCATCATTTACAATTATAACAATATATTTTGCATTGAAATTGCGCGAAATTTACACAAGAGAAATATAAAAATATTCAAATGTGATTTTTGTTTAGTTTTTCCCCCAAAATTTTCCCTCAATTTTTCTCTTTTTTGTTTTTATCTCATTTTTTTTCGTTTCATTTCCGTTTTTTTTTTGTTTTTTGTTTTGACACGGTGTTGGTGCCTTTTCTTTTTTGTTTTTGGGTTACTGATTGTTGATGATTTGAAAGTAAATCAAAATATTTAGGGATGATGAATTGTTATTTTTATATAGTACAATATACAATATATAATGAATGCGAGAGAATAAAATTTTTTTGGGTCTGTTCTGTCTGTATACATTGATTGCGTGTGTGTGTGCATAAAACAAAAAGGACAAAACAAAAAATAGGAAACTGTAACAAAAAAAAAAAATAGGAAAATTATGCAGTTTTTTCTTTATTTTTTTTTTTTTTTTGGTAAATTCTCTGCTGTGTGTGTGTGTTTTTTTGTGAATGAATTTACTGCCGTCGCCGCCAGTAAAACAAAAAAATAAATAATTCATAATTCATCTTTCATCATATTTAAAATATAAATGTCAGGTCAGATCAGGTCAGGTCAGGTCAGGTCAGGTCAGGTCAGGCGGTGGCGATGATTGATTGATAGATAGCCAAAAAAAAAAAAAATAATGGGTAAAAAATCCCTCAAACTCTCTCTCTCTCTCTCTCTCTCTCTCTCTCTGTGTCTTTGGCATTACAATTAAAAAAAAATACCCCCAAAATCAAAACCCCCAAAATCAAAACCGCCCATTCATTTATCCATCCATCCATCCATCCATCCATCCATCCATCCATAAATTCAATCATAACCTTTACAAAAAACAAAAAAAAATCCACCACCACCACCAAAAAAAAATATACTTTTTAAAAAAAATTAGTAAAAAATTATTTTATATGATAGGAGAGATTGGGTTTTCAAAACACAATAATAAAATAAAAATGAATAAATCCCTGTCTTTAGTCTTTGAGCCGTCTCTATAATAGAACGCAGATTAAGAACTGATAAAAATAGAATGTTATATCAAAGTCAAAAAGTTATGATCTCTCGCATTCAAAATTTTCCCACTTGATAAATTAAAAACAGAACGGTTGCTTAATGGTAAAAAATTGTTTATAGGAGAGATTGGGGTTTTAAAAACAAAAAAAAACAAAATTGAATAAATCCCCGTCTTTGAGCCGTCTCAATAGAACAGATTAAAAACGGAATGCGATATCAAAGTTATAAAGTTTATAGGGGAGATTGGGTTTTTAAACAAAAAAATTGAATAAATCCCTGTCTTTGACCTCTCAATAGAACAGATAAGAACAACAGAATGTGATCAAAGTCATAAATTTTATAGGAGAGATTGGGCTTTAAAAACAAAAAAATTGAATAAAATAAAATGAATAAATCCCTGTTTTTGAACTCTCAATATAGAACAGATTAAGAACAACAGAATGTGATCAGAAATCAAATTCATTAAAATGATAATCTACCATGAATGGAAAATTGTTTTGTTCGCCTTCCACTAAGAGAAGAAATTAAGACAAAAAAAAAAAAAAAAAGTCATGTTTTCTAATGTCCGGACCAGACCAGACCGGACCGGACCGAGATGGAATAATCCCAATGGATTAGCGCTCATCATCAATTGGGGAACACCCACCCTCACCCCCTCACCCCCCCCCCACCCCCCAATTTCCCTGTAAATATAAATATATGCATAATAAAAACTCCCGCTCCCCCCCCACAGAGAAAAAAAAAATCATTTACAGAAAAAATGCAAAAAAAAAGTTTGCTCAAAACCCCAGAGTTTGTTGGTTGAGGAAGAGTCCCTGAACCGAATTCGAGTCGATTCTATTGAAATTTCCTACAATCTTGATAAATTGATAAAAAAAAAAAAAAAAAAAAACCCATCAGAACAAACAAATCGAAACAGAGAAACTGAAAGATCAATGGGAAAAAAAAACAGAAAAAAAAACCAAAAATTTAAATCAATAATTTTTAAAGTAAACATTCAAAATTATTCATAAAAGTCCTTAAATAATAACAATAACAACAACAACAACAACAACGAAACATCGCACCCTTTCAATATTTTTTTTTTTCATAATATAAAAAAGCATACACACACACACACAAAAACCATCCCCTCACAAATCTCCCAACTTTACGTCTCTTGAATCCCAACCCCCCCCCCCCCCCGGTCCAGAAAAGCGATGAAATAAATAAAATATTGTGCAAAAAATTCCCTATGAATGATATGAAATAGATATAATCTATTTCTTCCAATACAGTAATGAAACCAACCCACCAACCAACTAAAATAAGGACAAAACGGAAAAACGAAAAAAAAAAAACAACGACACAAAAATAAATAAAATAATTGACTTTTAAAAGAATTTTCAATAGAGGGCGCCCGCTCAATTTTTGTTTGGTTGTTTGATTGGTTGATTGATTGATTTCTAGAGTTTGGTTTTACAATAATTGTAGATGTTGTAGCAAATACATAAACCTATTACATAAAATTTCGTATAAAATCGTCCCTCTATGATGAGAATTTATAATCAATTCGATATTCTCCAATAGATGGCATATGGATAGGGTAATGAATTTTTGTTTTTTAAATTTGAAAATTAAAATAAAAAAAACATGGTAAAATTTCACATACAAAAATTTGTTTGTTTTGTTTTTTTACTAAACATTTAAAATTCAAACTCACCTTCCGCTATTATTATTATTACTACTACTACTGCTGCTGCCACTGCCACCAGTTCCACCAGCTCCACCAGTTCCACCAGTTCCACCATATCGATGATTTGAATCTTGACCAATAATTTCTTGTTTTGGTCCGGGCGTTACAATTGCCGGATGTGAATTTAATACAACATGATGTGGTGGTGTATGTACAGATGGTAATAAACTCGGTGAAAATCGAAATGAAAAATCACTGTTGACACAAAATTGAAAATTAAATTAGTATAGTTTATATGTGTTAGAAGAGCAATCAAATTGTGGTCCAATTTGTCTGAATAATTATTGTACTACGTACCTTGACAGAGATGTATTTATTGGTATTGATGATGGATAAGGACTTCGAAAACCTGAGGACGTTGAGTAAACCGATGGCGTATGCCTGCAAAAAAATAAAAAAAATTATAAGAAACAAAAAAACAATTTAATCATTTATTTATGGTGAATTTTTGGGGTGAATTTATGGTGAGTTTTTGGGTGAATTTATGGTGAATATTAAGGAGTATTTTTTTGAATTTGATTGTTTAATGTTAGGGAAGGTTTTTGTGATGAATTTGGTGAATTGAATGGTGAATTTGTGATGAATTTGGTGAATTTTGATGAGTTTTAGGTGAAAATGATTAAAAAATTCACATTTTTTCATGGGATTTCAGGCAAAAACAGCCGCAATTCTGTTCATTTTAAAGCAAGAAATACGGAAAAAAAAAATCTTTTCGATAAACTTCACCCCTAAATGTTTTTTTTTTTTTTTTCATCCCTTCCGTGTGGTTTTTTTTTTTTGCTCATATTCTTTATTACGTTTGTTTTGTATATTATCCAATTTTGTAAATGTAATTTAATTTAATTTTGTTTTCTTTTATGTTTTGTTGTCATCCTCATCATCGTCGTCGTCGTCTTCTTCATCTTCTTCTTCTTCTTCATCTTCTTCTTCTTTTTGTACACATTTCTTTCTTTGGGGTTATTCTGTTTTGAGATGATGGATGATGAAAGCCATTACGTTGTGTTGGCGGCGCCGGGCGGAGTCGTTACCAAACCAAACCAAACCAAACAAACAAAAAAAAATACCAAGACTTTAATTCAATTTTCACCACGTTATAAAATTTCCCTTGCTTGTACAAAAAAAAAAATCAACAAATTGGTTGATGGATGGAATGAATGAATGAATGAATGAATGAATGAATGTGAGATGATTGACAAATCAAATAAATTTATAATAGGTTTATAAGAAAAAAATAAATGGAATGGAAATGTGTGTGTGTGTAATTTAATTTAATTTAATTTTGTCTCAAATTATTTCTTCAATAAGATAAAATGTTTTTTTTTATCTATTTATCTATTTATCTATTTATCTATATTTTTCATCTTATTGTTTTTTGTTTTGTTTTGTTTTGTTTTGTTATTGTTAAAGATTTGATTTGATTTGATTTGAATTGAATTTTGTTGATTTAGTCACCTTTGAATGTGTGCGTGCGTGTTTTTTTAATCATTTTCGAATGTTCGAACTTAATCAAATTCAATCAGAAATTGATTTTCGAATCATTTTCGAATGTTCGAAAATTTTCGAAATTAATCAAATTTAATCAGAAATTGTTTTTTAATCATTTTCGAATGTTCGAACTTAATTAAATTCAATCAGATATTGATTTCGAAACATTTTCGAATGTTCGAAAATTTTCGAAATTAATCAAATTTAATCAGAAATTGTTTTTTAATCATTTTCGAATGTTCGAACTTAATCAAATTCAATCAGATATTGATTTCGAATCATTTTCGAATGTTCGAAAATTTTCGAAATTAATCAAATTTAATCAGAAATTGTTTTTTAATCATTTTCGAATGTTCGAACTTAGGGTAATTTAATCAGAAATTGTTTTTTAATCATTTTCGAGTGTTTGAACTTAAGGTAATTTAATCAGAAATTGTTTTTTAATCATTTTCGAATGTTCGAACTTAAGGTAATTCAATCAGAAATTGTTTTTTAATCATTTTCGAATGTTCGAACTTAAGGTAATTTAATCAGAAATTGTTTTTTAATCATTTTCGAATGTTCGAACTTAAGGTAATTCAATCAGAAATTGTTTTTTAATCATTTTCGAATGTTCGAAAATATTCGAACTTAAGGTAATTTAATCAGAAATTGTTTTTTAATCATTTTCGAATGTTCGAACTTAAGGTAATTTAATCAGAAATTGTTTTTTAATCATTTTCGAATGTTCGAACATTTTCGAACTTAACCAAATTCAATCAGAAATTGTTTTTTAATCATTTTCGAATGTTCGAACTTAAGGTAATTTAATCAGAAATTGTTTTTTAATCATTTTCGAATGTTCGAACATTTTCGAACTTAACCAAATTCAATCAGAAATTGTTTTTTAATCATTTTCGAATGTTCGAACTTAAGGTAATTTAATCAGAAATTGTTTTTTAATCATTTTCGAATGTTCGAACATTTTCGAACTTAACCAAATTCAATCAGAAATTGTTTTTTAATCATTTTCGAATGTTCGAACTTAAGGTAATTTAATCAGAAATTGTTTTTAAATCATTTTCGAATGTTCGAAAATATTCGAACTTAAGGTAATTTAATCAGAAATTGTTTTTTAATCATTTTCGAATGTTCGAACTTAAGGTAATTTAATCAGAAATTGTTTTTTAATCATTTTCGAATGTTCGAAAATATTCGAACTTAAGGTAATTTAATCAGAAATTGTTTTTTAATCATTTTCGAATGTTCGAACTTAAGGTAATTTAATCAGAAATTGTTTTTTAATCATTTTCGAATGTTCGAACATTTTCGAACTTAACCAAATTCAATCAGAAATTGTTTTTTAATCATTTTCGAATGTTCGAACTTAGGGTAATTTAATCAGAAATTGTTTTTAAATCATTTTCGAATGTTCGAAAATATTCGAACTTCAGGTAATTTAATCAGAAATTGTTTTTAAATCATTTTCGAATGTTCGAAAATATTCGAACTTAAGGTAATTTAATCAGAAATTGTTTTTAAATCATTTTCGAATGTTCGAACTTAAGGTAATTTAATCAGAAATTGTTTTTAAATCATTTTCGAATGTTCGAACTTAAGGTAATTTAATCAGAAATTGTTTTTTAATCATTTTCGAATGTTCGAAAATATTCGAACTTAAGGTAATTTAATCAGAAATTGTTTTTTAATCATTTTCGAATGTTCGAACTTAAGGTAATTTAATCAGAAATTGTTTTTTAATCATTTTCGAATGTTCGAAAATTTTCGAACTTAACCAAATTCAATCAGATATTGTTTTTTAATCATTTTCGAATGTTCGAAAATTTTCGAAATTAATCAAATTTAATCAGAAATTGATTTTCGAATCATTATTCAATCACGAAATTCCGTAAAATAATAAAAAATAGTTTTCTATAACATATACAAAAAAACAAAAAAACAAAAAAAATAAAAAAAATACTTACCATGAGGCTGCAACTTGTGACATCTCTGGACTAAGCATTGGATATGGATATTGACTAGTTGGAAATGAATAAAGTGCGGGTCTTGTGATACCTATAAAAAAAAAAAATAAGAGAAAATACAAAAATTAATTCATTTGATTTATTTTAAATTATTAAATTAAAATAAAATATTTTGTTTTCCCCATTTGATCTCCATGTGGAATTTCTTATTATCCCTTTAAGTCATGGAATTTATCCGTTTTTTTTTTTTTTATTATCTAATGATCTGATGTGAGGATAGATTGCAATATTAAATTGAATTGGATCTGGATGGACTGATGGACTAACTACAAATTGAAGTTAACTTCTTCATTAAAATCACTCTTTTGTTTAACAACATCATATTACAAGGACAATGACGTTGACGTTGATGATGATGATGAAGAAATATTATTATAATAATTGAAGAGTAAACAAAAAAGAAGGTGATTATTTACGAAAAAGATAGGGTGAAAATTGGGGGGGGGGGGGGGGGGTTTGAATGCGCGTGGGTGGGTGGTTGTTTGGTTTGGTTTGGTTTGGTTGGTTGGTTGGTTGAATGAAAGATGGATGGATGGATGGTGATAAAATACTTTATATATAGATATGAATGTTTTTGTGATACGATGATTATTTGAAAAGTACATGAACGACGCGAATGCATTTATTCCATTCATTCATCCATTATTATATTTAATTTTTTTTTACACAAGAAAATTGAATTGATTGCACATCCATGAATAATAATGTTTTTTTTATTTTCTATATAATGAAGAAGAAGAAGAAGAAGTGGAAGAAATAGAATAAAAAAATAAAAAAAAAAAAGGGGGTGGGTGGGTTTTTCTTTTTTCATTTTTCATTTTTCATTTTTTTTTTCTACCCCATTTTAAAAGAAAAACTCTTTTATAATAAAATTGCAATGCAATGCTGCAGCACTTCTTTTCATTTGAATGGGGGTCTTTCAAATTTTTCATTTTTGTTTTGTTTTTTTTTTTGAATAATAATAATAATAATAATAATAATAATTACGACTTTCATATTGTTTTTAGTTCTCTCTCTCTCTCTCTCTCTCGATCTCCCTTTCTATTTCACTGTTTGTAAGATCCTCAAAAGGTTACGAAATTCTTTGCCAGGTGATGGTAATTCATTCGTCGTTCATCGACAGTCATCAAATCTTTTCATCACCTCAAAAAACATTTTTCATTATTGAATTTGCCTTCTGTCTCCCTCTCTATCTTTCTCTCTTCTCCCTCTCTATCTCTCTCTTCTCTCTTTCTATCTCTGTTTGTAAGATCCTCAAAAGTTTCCTTGATGATAAAATTCATTCGCGTTCATCGACATTCGGATCATTTTATCAACAACATTTTTCATTGTTGAATTTATTTACCTTCTGTCTCTCACTTCTCTCTCTCCCCCTCCCCCCCCCCCCTCTCTCTCTCTCTCTCTCTCTCTCTCTCTCTCTCTCTCTCTCTCTCTCTCTCTATCTCTCTATATCTCCCTTTCTATCTCACTGTTTGACACAAGATCCTCAAACTTTTCCTTTTGGGTTTTAAATTCATTCGTTCGTTCATCATCGTTCGACACCACACTCGAATCTTTTCACATCAACAATATTTTTTTTTTCATTGTAGAATTTATTTGCCTTCTGTCTCTCTTCTTCTGTCTCTCCCTCTCTCTCTCTCTCTATCTCTCTATATCTCCCTTTCTATCTCACTGTTTTGTAAGATCCTTTAAAATTTCCCTTTCGGTTTAATAATCCATTTAATCCATTGACAGCCAGATCTTTTCATCACCAAACAATTTTCATTGTTAAATTTCGTTAGTTGCCGCCTTGTTGTTTTCGAAATAAATATTATAAATTTGTATTTCATAACTATCATATCTCTTGTACCTCTATCCCTCTCTCTATCTCTCTCTGTGTTTGCAAGATCCTCAAACTTTCCGTGATAGTTCATTTGTTCATCGACACTCGAATCTTTTCATCATCAACATTTTTCATTTTTCATTCTGGAATTTGCCTTCTCCCTCTCTCTCTCTCTCTCTCTCTGTGTGTGTGTTTGCAAGATCCTCAAACTCTTTTCCTTTGGGTTTTAATTCATTCGTTGGTTCATCGACTCTCGAATCTTTTCATCATCAACATTTTTCATTTTTCATTCTGGAATTTGCCTTCTCTTTCTCTCTCTCTCTCTCTCTCTCTCTCTCTCTCTCTCTCTCTGTGTATCTCTCTGTTTGTAAGCTCCTCAAAATTGGATTTTAATCCATTCATTCATCGACAGTCATTTTTACTTTTGTCCGCATTAAATTAAAAGGTTTAAATTTCCCTTTTGAGATTTTAACAATTTATTTGATTATTTTGTCATTTTTACAACAAAAAATATGTTAAATAAATAAAATAAAATAAAAAAACCGGGTGGTGGAGGGTTGATTTTTATACAATAAATAACTAAAAAGGGATTATAAATAAAAAAAAGAAAAAAACGAAGCAATTTTACACATTATCTATTGAGTAAAATGTGGAATGGAATGGATGGAATGGAATGGATGGAATGGAATGGATGGAATGGATGAATCTGACAGAGAGAGAGAGAGAGAGAGAGAGAGAGAGAACAAGTAAAGATTCAGGTTCATCATCTGAATGGGAAAATTTAATTTAATTTAATGATGATGATGATTGATGATGATGAATGAGATGATGATAATTGATGAATTTGATGTCATTGATGAGATGTTTTATTTGCCAATTTAAAATATCATATCATATCATATCATTAGCGCAGTTCTTCGTCAAACACTAAATATTGTTGTAAATAAAAAGGGTAAAAAAAAATTTCGTACAAACAACCAAATATCGTTGACAAATTTTTTTTTTTTGAGGGGTTTCCTATCAATATATAATTAATATATAGTCAAATTATAATACAACATAAAAAAAAAAACAAAAAACAAACTCAAAAACACACTCCACAAAAAAAAAAAAAAAAATTCACAAATTCACAAATGAAAATTGAAATAGTAGAAACAGATAAACAGCGAACGACGGACGGGATAATTATTATATGAATATATATTTAGATATATATATGATATATTTGATATAGGATAGGGATTTTGGTATTTGAATGATTTAAATTTGAATGAATGAATGAATGAAAAAAAAAAAGCAACCCTTATTATTATTATTATTATGATGAATATTATGTTGTTCAAGAGAGATATATTGCGAATGATCAAGTCAATTATATTTTATATATATATATATATATATATATATATCTGGTTTGAAATTTTGATATACCGGCGGCAACTGTGACTGTGAACTGTGCGACGACAACAACGTTGATGACAATATATAATATTATAAACTCTATAGAGTATATTATAAACAGATTGATGACAACAAGATGATGAATGATGAGAACGTTTTTGTAATAATAATAATAATAATAATTTATCCATATTTAAATGGTTGTTTTGATTATTAAATAATAATAATAATAAATATAACATATTTTTATGGTTTTATGGTGGGGTGGGGTGGGGTGGGGGGCTCTCATGTTTTTTAAAGGGCCTTTTATCATTTATTCATTCATTTTTTTTCTAAGGGATGGTTTTTTTTTTTGGTTTTTTTTTGGTTTTTCTTTCATTCGTTTTTTTTTTCATGATACGTTGATACGTTGAAGATAATAATTTGGGCAAAAGTTCTTTACAGGGAATTCTTCACCACCAATTCTTTGTATAATCTCTTTTCAAAGAATCATCTCTATAAAAAAAAAAAAATATATTAGGATAGGTTTCCTTATAAACGGACTTTGTTATAGAATTGAGGGAGTTTTTAAGATTTTCCAATTTTTTTTTTATATGAAAAAATTTCCCCAAATCGAATTCTTCTAGCGATTTCTTGAAATTCCTTTAACAGATCCTTTTGAAATTATCCCTAGAGCTTTATAATCCTTTAGAGATGATCTCCAAAAAATATTAGGATAGGTTTCCTTTTGCGGACTTTGTCGGAATTGAGGAAGTTTTTAAGATTTTCACAGTTTTTTATACGGAAAATTTTTCCTTATTGAGTTCTGATAGCGATTTCTCGAAAAACCTGCCCCCACAAATCCCTTTGAAATTTTTCACCACCTCTTTGTAATCTCTTTAGAGAATGATCTCTAAAAGATATTAGGATAGGTTTCCTTGGGCGGACTTTGTTAGAATTGAGAGAGTTTGAAGATACTCAATGTTTTTTATATGAAAAAATTTCCCTAATCGAATTCTTCTAGCGATTTCTTGAAATTCCTTTAAAAGATCCTTTTGAAATTATCTCTAGAACTTTAAAATCATTTAGGGATGATCTCCAAAAAATTATTAGGATAGGTTTCTTTGGACGTACTTTGTTAGAATTGAGGGTGTTTTTAAGATTTTCCTCATTTTTACATGGAAAATTATCTAAAATCGAATTCTTCTAGCGATTTCTTGCAATCCCTTCAACGGATCCTTTTAAAATTATCCCTAGAACTTTAAAATCCTTTAGAAACGATCTTCACAAAATATTAGGATAGGTTTCTTTGGACGGACTTTGTTAGAATTGAGGGTGTTTTTAAGATTTTCCACATTTTTACATGGAAAATTATCTAAAATCGAATTCTTTTAGCGATTTCTTGCAATCCCTTCAACAGATCCTTTTGGGAAATTATCCCTAGAACTTTATAACCCTTTAGGGATGTTCTCCACCAAAAAATGATTAGGATAGGTTTCCTTGGGCGAACTCGGTCAGAATTGATGAGATTTTAAGATTTTCACGGGTTTTTTATATGGAAATGGAAATTTTTTTTATTATTGAGTTCTGATTTCTGCGATTTCTCTCGAAAATCCTGCCACGAATCCTTTTGATTTGTTTGATTTCCCAGATCTTTATAACTCCTTAATCGATCGTCTCCATAAAGTATTAGAGGACAAAATTTCTTTGGACGGACTTTGTCAGAATTGAGAAGTTTCCAAGATTTTCAATATAATTTACATGGAAAATTATCTCAAATTGAATTCTTTTAGCGATTTTTCGAATTTCCTTCAACAGATCCTTTTAACAACAAATGTCTATACCAAATCTTTATGATTCGTTGAGGATCGTATCTCCATAAAGTATTAAAGGATAGGTTTCCTTGGACGAACTTTCTTAGAATTGATGAGATTTTAAGATTTTTAGGGGTTTTTTTTTTTTTTTTTATATGGAAAAATTTCCCAAATCGAATTCTGATGGCGAATTGGGCGAAAGTCCTTGGACGAATCACTTTGAAATTTTCACCAGATCTTAATGATCGGTTGAGGATCGTCTCCACAAAGTATTAAAGGATAGGTGGTTCCATGGACGGACTTTGTTAGAATTGAGGGAGTTTTCAAGATTTTCAATTTTTTTTGTTATATGGGAAAAATTTCCAAAATCCAATTCTGATGGCGATTTTCCTTCGAAATTTTCCTTCGAACAGATCCTTTTGAAAACTTCCCCAAATCTTCATAATCCTTTAGAGATGATTTCTACCGAAAATTCGGATAGGTTTCCTTGGACGAAATTTGTTATAGAATTGTGGGTGTTTTTAAAGATTTTCCTCATTTTTACATGGAAAATTATCTCAAATCTAATTCTGATGGCGATTTCTCGAAATTCCTTCAACAGATCCTTTTAGGAAATTATCCGAAAAACTTTATAATCCCTTCAGAGATGATCTCCATCAAATATTAGGATATTAGGATTCTTTGAACGGAATTCGTCAGATTCAGATTGAGATTTTAAGATTTTCAACGTTTTTTCCTAATTTCCTATAATTGAGTTCTGATTTCTCTCGAAAATCCTTCAAGGGATTTATTTGAAAATCCTTTACCCAATTCTTTATAATCCTTTTAGATAAATGATCTCCTCTCTAAAATATTAGAATAGATTTCCTCGTACGAACTCAGTCAGAATTGAGGGAGTTTCCAAGAGGTTCCAAAAAATAATTTACATGAATTTAATTATCTCAAATCAAATTCGAATGACAATTTCTTCGAAATTCCTTTAACGGATCCTTTTTTAAATTTTCACCAGATCTTCATAACTCCATAAGGATCGTTTCCACAAAATATTATAGAATAGATTTTGCCATGGACGAACGAATGATTCAACAACAACAGCAAAAATTGATGCTGAAAATCAAAACTTTTCCAATTTCTTTCTTGAAATTTTTTTTTTCGATTTGTTTGTTTCAGACCCAAAACCCGATATTTTTCTTCCAAATAAAACCCTTTCTTATTCATCTTCTTCTTCTTTATCTTCTTCTTCTTCTTTATCTTCTTTATCTTCTTCATCTTCTTCTTCTTCTTCTTCTTCTTCTTCAACTTCTTCTTATTTAATTACTAAAATAGCAAAGGGAATAGAGAAACAAAAAAAAAAAAAAAAAACCAACCATCTTTTATCAATAGGGAAATTATAAAATTTAAATAAATAAAGCACTGAATAAAAAACTGCTGAATATAGAACAAAAAAAAAATGAATAAGAAGCAAAAAAAAAATTGTAATTTTTGCTGAAGTGGTCGTCGTCGTCGTCGTCGTCATCGTCGTCGTCCTTATTGTCGTTATTATCGTCATCGCCATTGCCATCGTCATGCAAGCCATTGCAAGCAAGCGAACGCGCCACTTCAATAATAAATAATAATAATCATAATTTTTTCCTTTTTTTGTCCCATTTTTTTTTTACTATTAAATTCTCATTACTTTTGCATGATTTATTTTTTGTCTTTAAAGAAAAAAATAAAAAAAAATAAATGAGTGCGTTGAGGAATTTGAATAGGGAAGGAGGGATGAGGGATGAGGAATGGATTGAGTGGAGATCTTTGGATGTTGTGGGGTTCATCATTTTTTTGTGTTTTTGTTTCCTCAGGGGTTTTTTTTTGTTTTCTTTTCATTTGCATGCTGTCGTCGTCGTTAGTTTTTCATTTATTTATTCATTCATTCATTCATTCATTTATCGATGGATGGATTATTTTTTGTGTTTTGTTTGCATGGGGGGGGGGGGGGGGGGGGGATGGGGGAATGAAAATTTATGGAAAATGAATTATAAAAACAAAAAAAAAAATGAAAAAATATTTCAAGTGGGGCAAATTTTCTTTGCCATTTTTTTTTTTTTTTTTTCTTTTGATTGATTCTTAATTGATCTTCTTATAATAATAATAATAATAATACTTGATAAAATAATATTTTAAAAATTAATTCAAGAGTTTCGAACGAAATGAATCTTTCAATTCTTTCAATTCTTTCAATTCTTTATGTATATATGTTAGTGTAGATATCTTTCAAGGAGTAATTCAAGTAAAATTTGTTTATATAATTAACTTTTTACGGGGGTTGTTCTTTTTTTTTTTATTCTCATATCAGAAGAATAGAAAAAGTCAGTTAATTTTTAAGTTTGTTCATTTTTTTTTGGGGGTTTTTTTTTTTGGTTTAAATTACAATTACAATTTTTTTTGGACATCTGGGAGTGGACGCCGCATTGTGGACGCAATTGACGGAAAAAAAAAACTATTCTGATATTTTGTGTGAAGATCATCTCTGTTTTGATAAAAGGTTTAGATAAAAGTTCGTTCGTTCGGGATAATTAGGCTAAAAAGGATCTGTTCTCCAGAGGCATTTTGGAGAAATTTTGAAAGAAAAAATTCGATTGGGGACATTTTTTTTCGCATTTCGCATATAAAAATGAGGAAAATCTGGGGAAAACTGATCATCAGTTCTGACAAAGTCCGTTCAAGGAAACCAAAATCCAAATATATTATGTGGAAATCATCCCTAAAGGAATTATGAAAATTTGGAGAAGTTTTCAAAGTGGATCTGTTGATGGAATTTCGCGAAGGAAAATCGCCATCAGAACTCAATATTATAAAAAATTTTCCGTATATATAAAACCACCTTGAAAATCTTGAAAACTTCCTCAATTCTATAACAAAGTTCGTCCAAGAGAAACCTATCCTAATAATTTTCGGTGGAAATCATCTCTGAAGGGATTATAAAGTTCTTCGGATAAATTTTCCGAAAAGGATCCGTTGAAGGAATTTCCAAGAAATCGCTATAGAAGAATTCGATTTGAGATAATTTTCCATGTAAAAATGAAGAAAATCTTGAAAATCTCATCAATTCTGACGAACTCCGTCCATGGAAACCTATTCTAATTTTCGGTGGCGAACATTCTTAAGGCTCTATCATATATAAAGATTTAGTAGACATCTGTTAAAAGGATCTGTTCCTGAAGGAATTTCACGAAAGAAAATCACCATCAGAATTCTATTTAAGATAATTTTCCATTGTATTGATATATTGATATTGATATTGAAAAAAAATCTTGGAAACTTCTTCTCTGATTCTGACAAAGTCCGCCCAATTAAAATTTTATCCTCTAATACTTTGTTATGTAGAGACGATTAACATCTTAAGGAGTTATAAACTGATTTGGGAAAAATATCAAGCAAATCAAAAGGATTCGTGGGGGCAGGATTTTCGAGAGAAATCGCATAAATCAAAACTCAATAATAAAAAAAAAATTTTCCGGGGTAATGGGGGTTAAAAAAAAGCTGTTAAAAAATCTTAAAAAAATCTCATCAATTCTGATCAAATCGCCCGTCCAAGTAAACTTATCCAAAATATTTTGTGTGGTGGAGATCATCTCCACATAAGGATCTGTTGTAAAAACAGAAAAAATTCTAGAAATAATTTCCTAAAAAGGATCTGTTTTTGAAAGGTTTTCGCGAGAAATCGCTAGAAGAATTCGATTTTGTACAATTTTTTTTTTTCATATAAAAAAATCATTAGAAAATCTTCAAACTTCTTCTCAATTCTGACAAAGTCCATGGTCCATGGAAATCTATCCTAATAGTTTGTGAAGATCATTCTCTAAAGGATTATAAAGTTCTAGGAATAATTTCCTAAAAAAGGATCTGGATTAAAGGAATTTCAAGAAATCGCTAGAAGAATTCGATTTGGGGCAATTTTTTTCATATAAAAAAATCATTAGAAAATCTTCAAACTGCCCTCCTCTCAAATTCTATATAACAAAATAACCGTCCAAGGATAAAATCTATCTATTCTAATATTTTATGGAGATGATCCTCAATCGGGATCATGAAGTTCAAGGGATAATTTCCGAAAAAAAATCTATGGATCTATGTACTGGATAAAGGGATTTGCATTACTGGATAATGGATAAAGGGATTTTGGATTTTGAATCGCTATCAAAACTCAATAATAACAAACAAATTTTTCCATATACAAAAAAAAAAAAAAAAAACCGCTGAAAATCTTGAAATCTCATCAATTGTGATTGATCGAGAGTACGTCCAAGGTACGACCTATCAGATACCTAATATTTTTTATGAAAATCATCTCTTAAAAAGGATCATCTAAAAAGGAAAAGGAAAAATTCTAGAAATAATTTCCTAAAAAACGGATCTGTTAAAGGACTTTCGTCAAATTTGCAGAAGCAGAATCCGATTTTTCAAAATTTTCTTTTATAATAAAAATATTCTGGGAAAACTCCCATCAATTCTATGACCAAATCCAGCCCATGGAAAATTCCAATACTTTACAGAGACAAACGTCCTTAAAGGACCCTAAACAAGTGCCAAAAAAATTTCCAAAAGGATCTATCGAAGGATTTTCACAGAAAACAATTGCACAGCAAAAAAAAAAAAACTCAATTTAAAATTTCCCTTTTTAAATTACATACGAAAAAAAAAAGGACATATGTGGACATCTATATATACATATATAAGGACACACATAAGGACACACATAAGGACAACACACACACATATCAATTTCTTCTTTTATCATTTTGATCACATCATATCATATCATAGATTGATATATTGAATTTATAGGAAAGGGGGAACGAATAACGAAACCCCGAACGAAACAAATTATATTTTTTTTTAAATATAACAATAAACAAACATGAAAAAAAATCCTAATACCTTGTCGTCATATTGTCATCGTACATTTCGCATCATCAAATATTAAATGATAATGTCCTCCTGTGTCTAGTATAGTCTAGTCTAGTCGCGTTTGTTATCTGCTGATCTATTTACATTTTTTTTTTTTCTGTTTTTTCTGTTTTTTGTGTTTGCTCTATATTAATTGTTGTTGCCCTTATTTCATAATAACATAATAATAATAATCATTTCCCGCATGTACTTTTACTATACAATATTATTATATAATAATAATAATAATAATAGAATGGATTGGAATGGAAAAAAAAAATCAAAAAGGATATTCAAATATAACAATTGAAGGATTAAATACATGTAGTATTTTTTTTTTTTATGTAATTTTTATTAACCCTCTTATTTGTGTGTATTTCATTTACAACATGACAATTTTTTGTTAATGACACAGTGATTTAAATCACAAAAAAAACACGTAGAATATAGATAATTTAGTAAAAAAAAAAAAATAAGATGAGGCCGCACTCAGCGCAGATAGATATGATGACAGGACAGGAACCGCGTGTAAATTCATTTCACATACAATTTTGTTTTTTATGACATATTTTTCTGTGTGTGTTTTTGTGCATTTGTTTTGTTGTGATTGTGATTGTGCGCATGTCCTCATGGCTTACAAATTTACATGATTTTATTTCTTTTATTACTTATTATGTATAATTACATTTATAAAGCTGGTGGTGGTGGTGGTGGTGGTGGTGGTGGTGGTGGTGGTGGTGGTGGTGGTTCTAGGGGGCCGACTTTCACTGCTCTGTCATTGGGTTTTTTTGGGTTATTGTTGAAAATATTTAAAAAATATTTTTTCCAGAAAAATCTAGTCTAATTTTTTGTTTTTTATGTTTAAAAGATTATGTGTTAGGTGATTCTGTTGGATTCTGGCGGAGAAAATTAATCATCAAATAGATTAAGAAAATCATTTTTAAAAAATTGTCTCAATATCTCTCTGACTCTCTCTCTCTCTCTCTCTCTCTGTCTCTATCTCTCTTACAGTAAATTTTTTTTTGGTCCAGATTAAAAGAGACGATCAGAAATTGATTATTAAATTTTAAATTTTTCTTTATCTAAGAAAACTTTCGTCCGTCGTAGGTTTAAAAACACAACACACCAAAATTGTTTAGAAATTCATTCATTCATTCAAATTCAAAATTCAAATTCAAACGTCAATTTCTCTTTCTACCCCCCCCCCCCCCCCCCCCCCGTCCCTCTCTCTCTCTCTCTCTCTCAGCGCAGCGCAGCCCAAAAAAAAAACCCTTCAGAAACTAAGGTGATGAGAAATCGTTAAGAAATTCATTAAATTTCAATTTATCTCTCTCTTCTACTTTCTATCTCCCTCTCTCTCTCTCTCTCTCTATCTTTCAGAAGGTTTCCGCAGAACTGAAAATTTCTTCACACAGAAATTGATTAGATTTTTAGATTTGTTTAGAAAGTTTCAGCGGCCCAAAAAAAACCCAAAAAAAAATGCCCTCAGAAAGGGTGATTAGATTTCAATTTGTTGAATTCAGAGAAAACTTTCGTAAGCTACGCAAAAATCAGTTTAGAAATTCAATTAAATTTCAATTTATCTCTCCCTCTTTCTGTTTTCTTCTTCTTTCTTTCTCTCTCTCTCTCTATATATAGCCCCCTCTCTCTCTATCTCTCTCTCTCTGGTTGGAAGTTTCCGCAGCAGTCAAAAACCTTTAAGAAATTGTATAAATTTCAATTTGTCTTACGGAGAAAACTTTCGTAGGTTACACACAAAATCGTTCAGAAATTCATTAAATTTCAACTTCTTTCTCTCTCTCTCTCTATATATAGCTCTCTCTCTCTCTCACTCTCTCTCTCCCTCTCTCTCACTCTCTCTCTCTCTAGGGAAGTACCGCAGACCACAAAGAAAATCCTTCAGAAAAGAAAAGTGATCAGTTTTCAATTGAAAACATCCTGATTTAAGGTGAAGGCAAGTCTAGTAGTCATTTCAAATTAGTAGTTTAGTAATTCGACGACAACATAAAATTAAACATTTTTAAATTTTTTATTAAAATTTCACATGTATGCATGCGCGCGCACATACAAAATATTATTGTATAGTACTAATAAATAAATAAATAAATTATGGAATAAAATCGTCGCAGATGGTTTTTTTAAAAAAATTTTTTTTTTTTTTTAATTTCATTTATCACACAAAGAGTTTTTTAGTTTATAGTAGAAACTAAATTATTCTCGCGAGACTCTTAAAACAAAAAACAAAAAACAAAAAACAAAAAACAAAGCAAAAAACCCAATACGAAACCACAAAAACAACAAAAAAATTGGAAAAAATTCATATTTCCATATTTCATATTTCATAATTCATATACAATAATATAAAATAATTGCGACGATGACGTGAAAAAATGGAAAAGAAAAAAACAGTAACAGTAAAACCTCGTTAAAAAATATTATGCAAAGAAAAAATTTTTTTTTTGTTTTAAATGTCTCAATCATCTCTCAATTGAACAAACAAGAATTTTCTATGAATCATTTCCAGTTTTCCATTGGAACCTGGAACCTGGAACCTGGAACTTAATGTTTGCAAGCTTTGATTGATTTCTGCCTTGGTGTAGAATTTTTCTGGTCCTTCAGTACACCATGGATTCCTTGGATCATCTCCCCAAAAAACCAAAAACATGAACACCCAAAAATCACAAAATCTCAAAATCCCAGTTCTCTCTCCATCACAACCACAGTCATCCATCCCCATCCGTCATTGTCGTTGAGTTTTTACTGTATAATAACCCAAAAAAAAAAAAAAAAAAAAACCCCCAAACTCATTTGTTCAATTAAAAATAATTTTTTTTTTTATACTCAACCCAACTCAATCGATAATATAATAAGAGTTTCGGTCGTCGTCGTCGTCGTCGTCGTTGCCGTCACTCGTCGCACGTCAAGTGCTTTGTGTTATTATTTATTTTTTTTTTTGGCTAAGGAACAAAAATCCTTTTTTTTTTCCCTATTTTTATTTTTTAATTATTGAGTTTTTTTTTTTTTGTTTGGGATTGTTTTGTTTTGTTTAAGTTCAATTTTTTTTGTTTAAAAGTTTTTTTTTTTTTTATTATATTTGATTGTTTTTGTTTAGATTTTTGTTTCCCTTCGGTTTTTATTTTAAACATTTTCAATAATAATAATATGAATCGATCCATCTGGAATCCATCCATCCATCCATCCATCGTTGTCACAGCATTCATTCAAATTCAAAATGAGATTTAACCCCGTATAGAGAAAAGTTCTCTTCTGTAATGATTTTGATCTCTGGAGGGGTTGAAGAGGGATTTTTTAAGGGGGGGGGGTGCTGTTTTGGGGTGTTTTTTTTTGTGGGGCAGGTTTTGACTGACGGAGTTTGTAAAGGAAACGAGTCATTTTTGATTGGTTTATTTTGTTCTCTGCGGGTATAAAGAAACGATTATCGATTGGAATCTCTTTGTCATTTGTCATAAGGGAAAAAGTTGATTGAAAAGTTTTAAAAAGTCTTTAGAAGAGTTAAAAAATTGTCAAAAAATTGTCTTTATTATCTATGATATTCTGTAATTAATACAAGAGAACGGAGAGAACCGAGAGAACCGAGAGAACGAAGACAGAGAAAGACAGAGAGAGACTGAAAGATTTCATTCAACTTTTGTTGTCAGACAATCATCGACAAATTGTCTACTTCTTCTTCTTCTTCTTCTTCAAGAGTCAATAATAATAAATCAATTTTGAAGGCAAAAAAAAAGTAGAATAAATAAATAAACAAACAAACAAACCAAAAAAAAAAACAAAAAAAAAGTAAGAAAAGAAAAGACGTTCAAAACCAAGAAAACAACCCCCAAAAAATATATTTATATATCAATATAGAGATAGAGATAGAGATGATAGAGACTTAGAGAGATTGATAGGAAAAAACCCTAAATAGAATAAGAAGAAATTTAATCAACTATAAATAATTAAACGATTACCCCGTGTAATCGAACAAAATATCCTTTTTTTTTTTTTCTTTTTCATTTCATTCTCAATTCAACAATTCAACAATTCAATTTTTATTTTTCAAATCATTACACGACAACGACGATGACGACGATGACGGCCGGCTAACAAAAAAATCTATATAATAATAATAATAAAATTTTTTGTTTTGTTGTTGTTGTTGTTGAGGGTGAAACGAATTTAAACGAAATAAATTTTGTCTATAAATAGGTATATGATAGATAGATAGATTGATACATAGAAAATTATATAAGGATGAAATGTCCTTTTATTTTTTTTTTTTTTTCGCTCAACGACGATGACAATAACAATAAAAATTTTTTTTTGTTTGAATAAAAGAATTATTAATGCATTTTTTAACACAAATTATAATACCTATAATAATAAATTCATAACGCCGCAGCATCATCATCAGAATAATAATAGAAGAAATGTTTATTATATTTACAATTTATGGATCCTTTCTTATTGTTGTTGTTGTTGTTGATGTCCTTTTTACCTTTTTTTTTTTTTTATGTTATATGATTTTATTGTATTTTATTATTGGATTTTTTTTTTATTTTATATTTTTTTTTCAATATTTAATGAGTAATTTTTTTTTTTTTTTGTTGATTGATTCATTGACAAGGGAAGCGAATCACACAAAAACACAGAAGGATTTGGTTTTTATTTGGTTTTTTTTTTGTATTAAAGTTTGAGGAATCAGTTCCATCCATAGGGTTTGTCTTTTCAATTATGATTTTGATAGACAATCCTGTATTTTATTGACAGTATTTTGGCGAGATTATCCTGGGAAATCCAGTCCAAGGATTTTTTTCAAACCACAGTCATCTTTTCTTATGTCTATTAAGAGCTTATCTTGAAATTTTCAGCCTGATCGGTCGACAATAAGAATTTTAAAAGCGGATTATTGGGGAAATCTACTTTTAATTTGGGAAAATTGGGAAAATTTCATCATATTTTGCCAGATTATCCTGGGAAATCCAGTCCAAGGATTTTTTTCAAACTTTATCCATCCTTTCTTATGTCTATTGAGAGCTTATCTTGAAATTTTCAGCCCAATCGGTCGAAAATTAGAAATCATCTAGGGATTATTGGGGGGAAATCTACCTTTAATTTTTATTTTATATGGGAAATTCTCATATTCTTTAGGCGAGATCATCCTGGGAAATCTAGTCCAAGGAATTTTTTCAAACTTTATCCACCATTTCTTCTATCTATTAAGAGCTTATCTTGAAATTTTCAGCCTAATCGGTCGACAATAAGATTTTTAAAAGTGGATTATTGGGGAAATCTACCTCTGTATTTTTTTTTTTCTATATATGGGAAAATCTCATCTTACTTTGCCAGATCATTATGGGAAATCCAGTCCAAGGAATTTTTCAAAACTTTATCAACCTTTTCTTATGTCTATTAAGAACTTATGTTGAAATTTTCAGCCAGATCGGCCGAGAATAAGAATTTATAAAAATCATCAACGGATTATTGGGGAAATCTCAAATAATTTTTTCTACATATGGGAAAATCTCATCTTACTTTGCCAGATCATCCTGGGAAATCCAGTCCAAGGATTTTTTTCAAACTACAGTCATCTTTTCTTCTATCTATTGAGAGCTTATCTTGAAATTTTCAGCCTAATCGGTTGAGAATTAGAAATCATCTAGGGATTATTGGGGAAAGCTACCTCTGTATTTTTTTTTTCTATATATGGGAAAATCTCATCTTACTTTGCCAGATCATTCTGGGAAATCTAGTCCAAGGATTTTTTTCAAACTTTTTCCATCTTTTCTTCTATCTATTGATAGCTTATCTTGAAATTTTCAGCCCGATCGGTCGACAATAAGAATTTTAAAAGCGGATTATTGAGGAAATCTACTCTTGTATTTTTTTTCTCTATTGAGAAAATCATATCTTCTTTTGGCAGATCATCCTGGGAAATCCAGTCCAAGGAATTTTTTCAAACTACAGTCATCTTTTCTTATGTCTATTAAGAGCTTATCTTGAAATTTTCAGTCTGATCGGTCGAGAATTAGAAATCATATAGGGATTATTGGTGAAATCTACCTCTGTATTTTTTTTCTATATGGGAAATTCTTATCTTCTTTTGGCAGATCATCCTGGGAAATCTAGTCCAAGGATTTTTTTCAAACTACGGTAATCTTTTCTTATGTCTATTGAGAACTTATCTTGAAATTTTCAGCCTAATCGGTCGAGAGTTAGAATTTTAAAAACGGATTATTGGGGAAATTAACCTTTAATTTTTCTATATTGGGAAAATCTGATGTTATTTTGCGAGATCATCCTGGGAAATCCAGTCCAAGGATTTTTTCCAAACTTTATCCATCTTTTCTTCTATCTATGGAGAGCTTATCTTGAAATTTTCAGCCTAATTGGTAGAGAATTTGAATTTATAAAAATCATCAAAGGTTTATTGGGGGAAATCTACCTTTAATTGGGAAAATTAGGAAAATTTCATCATATTTTGGGAGATCATCCTGGGAAATCTAGTCCAAGGATTTTTTTCAAACTTTATCCATCCTTTCTTATGTCTATTGAGAGTTTATCTTGAAATTTTCAGCCAAATCGGTCGACAGTAAGAATTTTAAAAGCGGATTATTGGGGAAATCTACCTGTGTTTTTTTTTTTCTATATATGGGAAAATCTCATCTTACTTTGCCAGATCATCCTGGGAAATCTAGTCCAAGGATATTTTTCAAACTATAGTCATCTTTTCTTATGTCTATTAAGAGCTTATCTTGAAATTTTCAGCCCGATCAGTTGAGAATTAGAAATCATCTAGGGATTATTAGGGAAATCTACCTTTAATTTTTATTTTAATATGGGAAAATCTCTTCTTCTTTTGGCAGATCATCCTGGGAAATCCAGTCCAAGAATTTTTTTCAAACTTTTTCCATCTTTTCTTCTATCCATTAAGAGCATATCTTGAAATTTTCAGCCAAATCGGTCGACAATAAGAATTTATAAAAGTCATCAAAGGATTTTTGGGGAAATCTACCTCTGTATTTTTTTTTTATATATGAAAAATCTTATCTTATTTTGCCAGATCATCCTGCGAAATCCAGTCCAAGGATTTTTTTCAAACTTTTTACATCTTTTCTTATGTCTATTGACAGCTTATCTTGAAATTTTCAGCCAGATCGGTCGACAATAAGAATTTTAAAAGCGGATTATTGGGGAAATCTACCTTTAATTTTTTTTTTACATGGGAAATTCTCATATTCTTTTGGCGAGATCATCCTGGGAAATGTAGTCCAAGGAATTTTTCCAAACTTTATCCATCTTTTCTTCTATCTATTGAGAACTTATCTTAAAATTTTCAGCCTAATCGGTCGACAATAAGAATTTCTAAAAAAAAAAAAAAATTCATCAACAACAAAAAAATTATTGAATTTTTTTTTTGTTTTTTTTTTTTATTGCTTGTTTGTTGAAGTGAATCTCACCACATTTTTATTTATTTATTTATTTTTTTTTTTCCACAAAATTGTTATAAAAGCCAATTATTTCTCATTTTTCCTCATTTCAAAATAATTCTTATCCGTATTCGAATAATGGCAAAAAAAAAAAAATTGTATTTTAAGAGTGTATTTGAATTTTTTTTTTTTGCTGTGTCGTTCGCGCATAGAATTTGTTTTTTTTTTTTTTTTGCAATTAAAATTTTTTTTTTTTTTTTTCCCATTATACATTCTTAATAAATTACACATTTTTGTTTTTATATATACATTCATCTCATCCTCTTCTTCGCGCACAAAACACCATAAAAATAATACATAAAAATAAAAAAAAAAAATCCTCTTCAAAAAAAAAACAATTTGAATTGCATTCTGTCAGATTTTATTGTCACAGGTTTTTTTTTTGCAGCATTTTGGTACGAGTGGGTGATGTGGAGGAGCGTTGATTGGTGACTGTGATGGTGATGGTGGAAATGTCTTTGTTGTTGGGTTGTTGAGAACTAACAAACGATAACGATGACGATGACGATGATGACGAAAATGACGACTGCATCATCAATCGATATGACACATTCAAAATGAATAATAATAATAATAATAATAATAATAAAATGCATTCCATTCATAAAACTCTTGAAAACAATCTATTCAAAAACAAAAAATTACGATGACGACGACGACGACGATGACGACGACAACGGAAAAAATATTTTTCTTATTATATTTGCATAAATAAATAAAAAAATGCATTACAAAATGAAAGTTTTTTTTTTCTATTATCTGCAATTTATGCAATTTTTTGAATTTTTGAATGCGGGATGAATGAGAAAAAAAATGTCATTATCTTTTCTATTTTTTTCTTTTTTACATTTTACATTTTACATTTTACATTTTTTACTTGTATTCTTAATTATCATAATTTTTTGTAATTGCCGACAGCCGCTATTTAAAATAAATAGCGCACTAGAGATGCAAATTTAACAATTTTTTTTTGTTTTTGAGTGAATTGAATTGAATTGAATTCAATTTTGAATGAAATGATAAAGGAATAAGGAAATTTTCAGAGGAATTACTGCTGAAACTGAAGTTTTGCAAGGTTTTTTCTAACCCATAGCTTAATCAATCAAATTCATTCATGGCTAAAATTTAATTTATAGGTTTTTAAAAAAAAAATATTTGGAATAGATTCCAACCAATTGGGGAGTTATGACAGTTAAAATTTACAATCAATCAATTCCATGAATTCCCAAAAGCCCAAAGCCCAAAGCCCAAAGCCCAAAAACTTAAAAAACTTAATCTATCAACAATTCATTGACTTTGTTATTAAATCTCAATTCATTCATTCCTTATATTAATCTCTAATAATAAATCAGGTTATCTGTTTTCTATCTTCATATTCTAGAGTTGCTTTATCTCTCTCTCTCTCTCTCTCTCTCTCTCTCTCTCTCTCTCTCTCTCACTCCCTATTTACCTATCTCTTTCTCTCAATCTTTCTAACTCTCTGAAAAGTTAATCTCCTGAATTCATTAATTCGTTTAAATTTCAATTATTATTCATTAATTTAACAATAAATAAGCTTATCTTCTTTCTATCTTAATTCAAAAGTATCTTTTTCTCTCTCTATCTCTCTCTCTCTATCTCTCTCTCTCTCTCTCTCTCTCTCTCTCTCTATCCGTTTTATTCTAACTATCTTAAAGTGTTCCATAAAACAAAAATAAAATAAAAGTTACGTGTTACGGTTTGAAGTGAACCGGCAACTGGCAACCGGCTGGGGGGACGGGAAAATTGGCAACTGGCTTAACGAAGGTTATGCGAAAAGTTTACAAATTATTTACAATAAAAAATAGATGTATTTTTTTTTTTTTTGATATTGTTCGTGCGATCAACTCAATTCTTCTTTCTATTTTATAATACCTGCGCGTTTGGATTTCGTTTTTTTTACTTTTTAATCAGTAAATTTGTGCATCAGTAAATCGCAAACGATGAGGACGACGACGACAGGCACTGAAAGACTCTGACAAACGAACAGACGAATGGATAATCTTACGAATATACGAAAACAGATCATATCATAATGGTTTAATAATAAAAAATTTTATTTAGGGTAAATATTCAAATAAAAAAAAAACCTCTTCAAATATTTATTTATTTATTTTTTTTTAGGGTGAAATCTCGTTCGTTCGTTTGTTAGTTTGTTAGTTTGTGTTTACAGGGTCTCTTATTTCTTTTACAAATATTTGCCATATCATATCATGTACATAATAATAATAGTGATTGTGATTTTGATACATCTACTTTTTTCTATATATATATATATATATATATATGATGAGACTGCAATTCATTTGACTATATATTTAAAGATATAAACGAATGATAAGAACGGATTTATTTTATTTTATTTTTTTGTTTTGTAACAAATAAACCCCGGAAGGGGGTGAATTTTATTATTATTAATTCTATTTTTATTTTTATTTTCTATTTGTTTTGTGTAATCTCTTCTGTTGATCAATCCATCGATGATGGATTTTATTTAGATGATGAGACAAATTGATGTAAAAAAAAAAAACACCCAAATAATTATTGTAAAAATATGCATATATAAAGACAGGGATAGATCGTGGAGGGGGGATGGGGGGTGGGGGGGTTGATGATTTGAAAAGGTCGCATCAACGCAGAATAATAAATTAAATGACAAAAAAAAACTAATATTATTATTATTATAGAGGCGATCTCTGCTGGGAGATCTGACAAAAAAAAGATTTGAACAAAACAAATAAAATAAAAATAAGCACATGTTTTTCTATTTTTCGTAATTTTGTAATAGATCCGAATTGAATTGCGAAATTGATTTTAATTTGTACTTCCCGAACTTTTACCGTTATTCTTCGGACAACCCTCGCACAAAATTGGGCAACCCTGCAAAAAAAAAAAAAAAAAAAAAACCCTGTACACTTTCCAAAAATTTCCCTCTGTCCTGCATTATCGGCTCCATCCGGCACCCATACTGCATTTTTCGATTTACGGTTTTTTTTACGTGCCCTATTCACTTTTTTCAAATAGATACAGCCCCCCCCCTGGACAACCCTGAACAACCCTGAACAACCCTGAACAATGACCACATCAATCAATCGCAGTTCTTTGGACAACCCTCGCACAAACTCATATTGAATTTGGACAACCCTCGCACAAACTCATATTGAATTTGGACAACCCTGGACAATTGTGTGTCTGGGGTCGAAACTGAATCCTGAACCTTTTAAAATCAGTGTAAAACACTGTTCCGTTTTGTGTTCTAAATTTTGAAAAAAATTCCAATTCCAATCCAATTCTCTGATGATCAAGAAGTTCTCTCTACAAGGTCCACCACAAGAACAGTACAAAAGAAGGAGATAAGTGGAAGGGTGGGGGAGCGGGGGGGGGGGTAAGGTAACATCTGTAAGGTCTATCTGTAAGATAACATTCCGTGAAAAAGGGGGCTCATGAGAAATTAAATTAATCTGTTCCTTTCCCACACACAGGGAGCATTTTTCTTTTCTCAGGGAATTTTTTTTTTTTTTTGTGTGTGGAAAACTTTTTTAGAGCTTTTAGGCTCTATCGAGCTTTAATTTCTTGCGGGCAGCTGGAGGAAAGGATGGAAGAATGGGGTTGTGTGTGTGTGTGTGTGTGTATATATGGAAGAAGGTCCAGGTGGTATAAAAGAGAGACAGAGAGAGAGAGAGAGAGAGAGGTATAAAAGAAATCTTGAACCGGGGGGTAACAAAAAACACAATTTTTTTTTGTCTTTTGAAGAAGGATTGTAAAGTAAAGAAGTCAAGGTCATCGGACCCGGTGTGAGTCAGAGAGAGGAGTGAGAGAGAAAGAGAGAAAGGGAGAGATGGCAATAAATTAGTATAATTAATAGAATTTCAATGGAATTTTTCAATGGAATTTTTCAATGGAATTTCAATGGAATTTCAACGATATTTCAATGGAATTCCAATGGAATTTTTCAATGGAAATTTCAATGGGAATTTCAATGGAATTTCATAGGAATTTTTCAATGGAAATTTCAATCACATTTCAGTGGAATTTCAATGGGAATTTCAATGGAATTTCAATGGGAACTTCAATGGAAATTTCAATGGGAATTTCAATGGAAATTTCAATGGAATTTCAATGGAATTTTTCAATGGAATTTTAATGGAATTTTTCAATGGGAATTCCAATGGAATTTCAATGGAATTTCAATGGGAATTTCAATGGAATTTTAATGGAATTTCAATCAGATTTCAATGGAATTTCAATGGAATTTTAATGGAATTTTTCAATGGAATTTCAATGGAATTTCAATAGGAATTTCTATGGGAATTTCAATAGAATTTGAAACCACTAAAAAAATTCAAATTAAAATCAATTAAAAAACAAAACAAAATAAAACCAATGAGTAAAAAAAACAGAATGTAAATATTTTTTTTTAATAAACGTAAGTAAAAAACGAATGCGTTTCGTGCGTTTATGTTTTTTTTTTTTTTTTTTGTAATTTTAAATAAAACACATTAAAAAAATTTTAATTATTCATTTGGCGTTTTGTTTGTTTTTTTAATATGTACATTTTATTTATGTATTGCTCTGTCATTTTAAACAACATGAAATGAAATAAAAAAAAAATAAAACACACACAAAAAAAAAATAATAAAAATAATAATAAATTATCATAAAACCGACATTCCAATGGTTTTTGATGATGGATTTTTTTTTTGTTTTATTATTTATTATTATTTTTATGTGGTTTTTTTTTTTTTTTTTTACTTTGTTTTGCACTTCTTCACAGTACAGTAATGAGATTTCTGAGCGATGAATGATTAAGAATAAATGAGAGTAATTATTATGGATTTTAGTGAGTGAGTTAAGCCATTGAAAATTGAAAATCAATAGATTTTTTCTTTGATTCTATGATATCAGGAAAAATCCGAAGTTTTTTCATTGTCTAATGAAGCAATTATTCAAAAAATTCTTAAAAGTGTTAAGCTAATCTAAGTCGTCTTAGCCCCGGTTAACTAGCCACCACCTTTTTGGGTTAAGTGTCTTTCCTTATCCACCTTTTTTAGGTTAAGTGTCTCTTGAAATTTGTTTTGTGTAAATTTTTGGAATGGCATTTTTCAATGGAATTTTTCAATGGGAATTTCAATAAAAAATTTCAATGGAATTTTTCAATGGAATCTTTCAATGGAAATTTCAATGGAATTTCAATGCGATTTCAATGGAATTTCAATGGAATTTCAATGGAAAATTTCAATGGAATTTCAATAAAAAATTTCAATGGAAATTTCAATTGGAAATTTCAATGGAATTTTTCAATGGAAATTTCAATCTAAGTCGTCTTAGCCCAGTCCAACTAGCCACCACCTTTTTCGGTTAAGTGTCTTTCCTTATCCACCTTTTTTAGGTTAAGATATTCTCTTAATCCGATATCCTTTTAATCCTCTAACACTCCGTATCTCTTTATAAATTAATTACTTTTGTACTTTTGATTGTGTTTTGTAAGAAAAATCAAAAAACCAGCTATTAAATGTGAAATGTGAATCATTTTTCAAAAATTTTTTTAATTTTTACGTGACTTAAATAAAGAAAAAAAAAGAAGTAGAAAAAAAAAAAAAAAACCGCACAGCATGCGACCATAAAAAAATAAATAAAAATTATTTTAAATTCAATTTGAAATCGCGCGGTATGTTTTTTTTTTTTTTTATTAAATCATTTATACTATTATTAATATTATTGTTGGGTTGTTGGTTGTCTGTCGTCTGTTGTCGTTGTTGTCGTTGTTGTTGTTGTTGTTGTTGTTTTTCTTCTTAATTTCCATAATATAATGACAATGAACGCTTGCGGGTTTCGTTCGTTTGTTGGATTTCGTTGCGTTTCATTCGTTCGTTCGTTCGTTCGTTCATCATCAATTTTCATTACAATTCGTTTAATAAATAAATAAATATCATTTTTTTTTTTTTTTTCATATACGCATTTTTAAGTCACTTAACTATTGTATTATTATTATTATTATGATTTTAAATTTTATATATATATATATATTTAGGTTTAATCCACATGAGCTCATAACAAACGATGATTGTTTTTTTTTTTTCAATAATATTATTATTTAAGTCTCTGTAGTAGTATTTTTTTTTTTTTTTAAATAAGGTAGATTAATATTTTTTTATTATTATTATTATTATTATTATTAATATTTTAAATAAGTAAATAGCGCGCACAATGAACGCAATGCGCGCATGTACATTACAAAAAAAAAAAAAAAATTTATGTTATTGTTTTCTTTTAAATTATTCTTC
The DNA here is from genome assembly GCA_958336335.1 of Dilophus febrilis. Classification (NCBI taxonomy): domain Eukaryota; kingdom Metazoa; phylum Arthropoda; class Insecta; order Diptera; family Bibionidae; genus Dilophus; species Dilophus febrilis. The sequence continues at coordinate 1,114,450 of OY284473.1, forward strand.
ATTGTAATTTAATTTCTGTTTCTGTAATAATAATAATAATAATAATTTTGAGTGTGCGCGCATAAAATACAATGAAAATTAATTTTTTAAATTTTTTTAAATTTCTTAACAAATACGGCCGTGTCTACACTACACTATAAAGATAAAGTGCGTAAACTAAAGAAAAAATATAGAAACTGTTGAGTGATTTGACTTAAGGAAATGAAATTGTTATTGGGAGATTTGTGAGAACTTAAGTGACACTTAAGTGAATGGACCATATAATGATGGTGGAAGTGGCTAGATGAGAATTGAATTGAATATATCCTTTGAAGAAGTGACTTATTGAACATATAGAATTGGTTGGTTGGTTGGTTGGAATTTGGTAGTGACCAGATGAGAATTATGGGATTTATTGAACATATATAATAAGCGCTTTATAAGAATTAAGTCGATTATTTGATTGCACTTTAGCGACTTATAAGGGACTTATAAGACTGTTTTAGAACTTAAGCGGCTTATGAGAAATTCCCCAAAATGGAATTTTTCAATTGGAATTTTTCAATTGGAATTTTTCAATGGAAATTTCAATGGAATTTCAATGCGATTTCAATGGAATTTCAATGGAATCTTTCAATGGAATTTTCAATGGAATTTCAATGGAAATTTCAATGGAAATTTCAATGGAATTTTTCAATGGAATTTCAATGGAATTTTTCAATGGAAATTTCAATGGAAATTTCAATGGAATTTTTCAATGGAATTTCAATGGAATTTCAATGGAATTTTAATGGAATTTTCAATGGAATTTCAATGGAATTTCAATGGAATTTTTCAATGGAAATTTCAATGGAAATTTTCAATGGAATTTCAATGGAAATTTTCAATGGAATTTCAATGACATTTCAATGGAATTGTTCAATCAGATTTCAATGGAATTTCAATGGAATGTTAATGGAATTTCGATAACATTTCAATGGAATTTCATTGGAATTTCAATGGAATTTCATTGGAAATTCAATGGAATTGCATTGGAAATTTCAATGGAAATTTCAATGGAATTTCAATGGAATTTTAATGGGAATTTCAATGGAATTTTTCAATGGAATTTCAATGGAATTTTCAATGGAATTTTAATGGAATTTTTCAATCATATTTCAATGGTATTTTTCAATCAGATTTCAATGGTATTTTTCAATCAGATTTCAATGGTATTTTTCAATCAGATTTCAATGGAATTTCATTGGAATTTCAACGAGAAATTAATTTCAATGGAATTTCAATGCGATTTCAATAGAAATTTCAATGGAATTTCAATGGAATTTCAATGGGAATTTTAATGGAATTTCAATGGAATTTCAATGCGATTTCAATGGAATTTCAATGGAATTTCAATGGAATTTCAATGGGAATTTCAATGGAAATTTCAATGGAAATTTCAATGGAATTTCAATGGAAATTTCAATGGAATTTCAATGGAATTTTTCAATCATATTTCAATGGTATTTTTCAATCAGATTTCAATGGAATTTCATTGGAATTTCAACGAGAATTTAATTTCAATGGAAAGTTCAATAACATTTCAATAGAATTTCACTGCGAAATTTCAAATTTAAATGATAATTTTAGATAAGATAAAGACCAAAATTCAACGGAAAATTTATTTAATTATTTAATTAAGTTTACTTTTAGTTCAGTTCAGTAATCTTTTCTCCAAATAAACCAAACCAAAACAATACAAAAGAAGAACCAAAGAACATGTCTAAATAACAATAAAACCTTTAACAACAACAACAACAAATCGACACTAGACGTGTCTTCTTCTATACAATAATACATTAAATAATAAATGTAAAATAAATTTTTTTGTTTTTTTTTAAAGATGAAATACAAATTGGGAAATGGGATTTGAGGGGTGGAAGTTGGGTGGTGGGTGGGTGGATGGGTGGATTGGGTGAGTGGATGAGAGGGTGCGATGCAAAGAAAAAAATAGAAGAAATTAATGAATGGGAAGGGGGAGGCTGAAATGAAGGAAGGAAGGAAGGAAGGGGGTTTTTTTTTTATAATTTAAGGAGGTGTTTTTTTTTTCTTTTCTTTTTTGTTAATAAATCCTGTATAGTCTGTACAGAAACTATAACAGTTGAGTCTGTATATGGGAAAGATGGATGGGGGGGGGGGGGGGGAAAGAATTGATGCAAAATTGATGATGGTGACGATGTGAATGTGGAGGTGGAGATGAAGATGTTAATAAAATATTGATAAAATGTTATTGTATTTAAATGATTCAATGATTCAATGATGATGATGATGATGTTGATAATGGCATATATATAGAAAAAATTTTCTAACATAAAATGTAAAGGGTTGAAATATTTTAATTTTTTGTTTAACATGAAACGAAACAAAACTCTATCATCTTCTGTAATGAAATGAAATGATAATTTTCTTCCACTGGCAAAAAGCAAAAAGCAAAAAAAAAAGAAAAAAAAAGGGCAAACATTTAGCGCTGCTTGGTTGGTTGTTGGTTGGTTCATTTTATTCATCATCATCATCATCATCATCAACATCAACATCAACATCATAAAATCATCTCATTTCTGGTATAGCTTCGTTAACAAACCATATATATTTTGAAATGTATCTCACAATCAGTCTCACAATCAGGTTGGGGGAGGTGAGAGGGTGAATTTTATTATTATATAATATTATAAATGTTTAAAAGAATAACAAGGCAAAAATTTTCTGTTTACTTTTTTTCCGGGTCATGACAATTCAAATGATAGATATACGGATGATGAATGATGATGATGATGATGATGATGATGATGAATGTGAGGGAGGTTTTTTTTTTCTTTTTTTATCTTTTTGTAGTTCAGAGTTTAGTTTATCTAATATACAATATACAAAAAACTCACACACACACACACAAACAGACAGACAGAAAAGGTTTTGTGCAAAAAAAAATTAATTTAAAATTTAAAATTAAAGCATCGAGCGCCCGACGCCGCGCGCTATTCAAGCAATTTCTTTTCCTTTTTGTATTTTTTCTTTTTTTTTTGTTACCCATTGAAAATTGTTTATTTTTAAGGGTGATTTTATCGAATCAAAAAAATCTACAAAAAAAACTAATAACCTAAAACATAAAACGAATACATAAAAAATAAATATGGCGTCAGCACAAAAAATTAAAAAAAAAAAACATAAAAAAATACCATGGGATTAAAATTTCTAATTGTTTTTATTGATTTTTCTGTTTTGTTTTTGTCTTCGTTTTTGTTTTTTTCTTCCTTGCACGAGAGATTTTCATTGATTTTTCTTCCATTTAAAAATTCCAATTATAAATCAAACTCAATATCAGGCGATTTTGTTTTGTTGTTTATAGAAAATATGTTTTTTTTTTTACAGTGTACACATAAGTTTCTTTTTATTCATCTGTTTTCATCTTTTTCTCCGGGAATCTTTTGATCAATCTTTATAGTCCTGTGTTCAAATCACATTTAAACGTCGTTTTGGTCGGCGGGTTTGTTTTTGTTTGTGTTTTCTGTACCACGCAGTCTCCCCTAAAACATTTAGTTTTAAGAAACGTTGAGTTTTTACCTCAGTGTCAGTGTAAAACTCCTCGTTCTCCCAAATCTCCGGAGTATTTTATTTGTTCATCATCATCATCATCATCATCATTTCGTTCAGCTGTGACAAACAGCTTTGACAAATTTAAATATTTTTTTTTTTTTACTTACCCATTGTTTTTGGATCTAATTGATATGGTGGTATTCCGCAATGTGCAGGCGGTGGTGTTGTCAATGGATCACCATTATGACAAAAAAACGGTGATAATCCCATTTTATTTGCCTGTAAAAATTTTTAAAGGAAAAATAAAACGAAAAAATTAAAATTAAAATTACAATTAAAATTTAAATTATTATTAACTGTCCCCAATCAAATTAAAACAAAAGAGAATATTAAATAGAGAGAGAGAGAGAGAGAGAGAGAGACGAGAAAGAGAGAGAGAGAAAGACAAGAGAAAGACCACGACTTTTTCGAATTTGCTTTGCTGCTTTGCTGTTCTGCTCTTCGTTCCTATGACGCAGATGACGGATCAGAGGCTTTTCTCCAGCAGCAGGAATTTCGGTAATTTCTCCACCAGAACCGGAGGATTCCGTTCAGAAGGACCGAAGGCCACAATTCTTGAATATTCTTGGGACCAAACACCAAACACCAAATCCAATAAAAGAGATTATTAAATAGAGTGAGAGAGAGATTGATAGAGAGACGAGAAAGAGAGAGAGAGAGAAAGAACTTGATTTTTTCGAGTACTTTGCTGCTTTCTTCGATACTCTGCGTTCCTATGACGCAGATGATGGATGATCAGAATATTTTCTCCAGCAGGAATTTCGGTAATTTCTCTAGGACCGCGGAGGATTTCTCAGAATCGGAAACTCTGGAGGACTGGATACTTCAGAACTGGAAACTTCAGAACCCGAGGCTCCGAAGGAAGAACCAAAGTACAAAATTCTCAAGAGAGAGAAAGAGAGAGAGAGAGTGAGAAAGAACTCGACTTTTTTTTTTTTTTTTTTTTGCTTTTCGACTTTTTCGAATTTGCTTTGCTGCTTTGCTGTTCTGATCTGCTCTTCGTTCCTATGACGGACGACGGATGACGATCAGAGGATTTTCTCCAGCAGCAGGAATTTCGGTAATTTCTCCAGGACCGCCAGGGAGGCTTCAGAAGAACCGGAGGGTTCAGAACAGGAAACTCCAGGACTGGAGACTTCAGAAAAATCAAAGTCCCATAAATAAATCCCCAAAGGTCACACGCCGTTAAGTTATTAAGAATCAATTGTTTTTGTGATGGAAATTTATCATGGAAAAATTCATTCGTACGGATCTAACCATAAAAACATTTCAATTAAATTTTTTTTTTTGCAGTATAGATATCAATATAATTATTATGATGTTTTTTTAATTCTTTAATTATTATTACATAGAAAAAAAAAACAAACCCACACAAACAACAACAACAACAACAACAACAAAAAAGTGGCTTATCGGACGATGACGACGACGAAAAGGTTGAATAATTAAATATGAAACTTAATAAATGAGGAATGAAACTGAATTATTTGTAATGAGTGAGTGATTGCGAAAATGTGAGAATGTCATCGACGTCGTGGTCGTTGTTCTGATGATTGACGATCGGTGACGGTTTTTGACGGTCGATGAATTATTTTAAGCGGTTTTATGATGACAAAAAAAAATGTTTAGTTTACTTTATTATTATTATTATCGATAACAACAACAACAACAAAAAGTCTATAATTATTTTTATTTTTTTTCAATTCAATTTCATTTTCCCCGTATATCAGCAAAGTAAATTAATAATAATAATAATAGATTATAGGAAGATAGTAGAAGAAAAAACAAAAAATTAAAAATAAATAAATGGATGGATAGATAGATGAAGAAGGAGGAGGAGGAGAAGAGGGAGGAGGAGGAGGATTCAATGCATGAATGAATGAATGAATTGAATGATGAAAATTGTTTAAATAATAATAATTATACATTTCCCAATTTCTATATTATAAATAAGGATTGTAATTATTTTGCTTTTAGTTTAAATTGCGTAAAATCATCGTGAATAAAAGCTATATAATTATTTATTTTTTTTATTTTTCTATTATTATTATTATTATTATATAGTTTTTTCGTTTGAATCATCGTTTTTTTTTTTTTTTATGAGGGACGGAACGACAAATGGTGAGGGGAGAAACAAAAAAAAAAAAAACAGAAGATGAAATGATGAAGAAGAAGAAGAGAATTTTTTTTCCTATATTTTAATTTTATATTTTAAATGTTTGTTTTTTTAAAACAATACTTTGAAATGTATATGATAATAATAGAGGGTTCGTTTGGGTTTGATTCGTTGTGGAGGAAAAGTTCTGGATGGAATTTCATTTTCAGGAAGAGATTCTGATGGAATTTAAACCCGTGAAAGATTCTGAAGAAATTTTGGAGAAAAAAAAAAACCCTTGAAAGTTGACGTTGACGTTTTCTATTGAATATTCTATTGAGCAATTTTCCGTTAACAAAAAATTTTTGAGAATTTCCCATTTTAAAAGTTCCGGAGAAATTTCAATGAAAATTCTCTTAAGAATTTCCCTGCTCAGTTTCTGAAATTCCCTTGAAAATTCTCTTAAGAATTTCCCATAAAAGTTCCGGAGTTCCGAGTTTCCATTGAAAGTTCTAGAAGTTTTCTATTGAATATTCCGGAGTAATTTCCCGTGAAAGTTCGGAACAATTTCCATTGAAAGTTTCTGGAGTGCATTCCCTAGAAGATTCTGGAGAAATCCCAGAAGTTCTTCACGTTTTCCTTCCACGTTCTTCACGTTTTCTATTGAATATTCCGGAGCAATTTCCATTGAAGATTTTGGAGAAATTTCCCCTTAAAGTATCTTAAGAAATTTCCTTTGAAAGTTTCTTAAAAATTCCATTGAAATTTCCCCTAGAAAATTCTCTTTTGAATTTCGCTTGAAAATTCTCTTAAGAATTTCCGTAGAAAGTTTCTGGAGCAATTTCTCTTGAAAGTTCCGAACCATTTCCATTGAAAGTTCCATTCTGGAGAAATTTCCCTGAAAAAATGCTCTTAAGAATTTCGCATGAAAGTTCTGGAGAGAAAATTGTCCATTGAAAGTTTCTGGAGTAAATTTCCCGTGAAAGATTCTGGACCAATTTCCAATTGAATATTCTGGTGCAATTTCCCAAAGTGAAAGTTTCTGGAGTAAATTTCCCATGAAAGTTCTGAAGAAATTTCCTCCCTCTAAGAATTTTTTGAGAATTTCCCGTGAAAATTTCCGGATAAAATTTCCATTGAAAATTCTCTTAAGAATTTTCCATTGAAAGTTTCTGGAGCAATTTCCATTGAAAGTTTTGTAGGAAATTTCACTTGAAAATTCTCTTAAGAATTTCCCATAAAAGTTCCGGATAAAATTTCCATTGAAAATTCTCTTAAGTAAATTTCCATTGAAAGTTTCTGGAGTAAATTTCCCATGAAAGTTTCTGGAGTAAATTTCCCATGAAAGTTTCTGGAGCAATTTCCATTGAAAGTTTTGTAGGAAATTTCCCTTGAAAATTCTCTTACGAATTTCCCATAAAAGTTCCGGAGAAATTTTAAGAATTTCCATTGAAAGTTCTGGAGCAATTTTCCATGAAAGTTCCGGAGAAATTTCCATTGAAAGTTCCGGAGAAATTTCCATTGAAAATACTCTTGAGAATTTCTCTTAAAAACTATCTTAAGAATTTCCTTTGAAAGTTTTCCGAGTGCAATTTTCCGTTCCTGAAGAACCCTCGGAGAATTCTCCCAAGCAATTTTTAAGAGGATAAATCCGTCATAAGGAGGAAATCTAACCACCCAATGCAATCTTAGAGCACAAGAGAGAAACTCTCTCTTTCTCTCTTGCTCTAAGATTGCAGAGCGAGATAGAGAGAGAGAGAAAGAGAGAGAAAGATCTTAACACTTCAAATAGGATTTTATAAGATAATTTTCCATTCGGAAAAATTCAAGAATTTCCATTTGAAAGTTCTGGAATATTCTGGAAAGTTCAATTTGTTTAATTTCCTTTTTTAAGCAGAACTTTTTTTTTCTCAATATTGTAGATAGAAATATGTAAAATTCCGTTATTATTTTATTATTATTATTATTATTATTATCCTGTTGTTGTTGTTGTTGTTGATATCACAACAACAAATAAAACCTTAAAACTGTCATAATATTTAAAATTTAATTGTGTGTGTTTTTGTGTGTTTGTGTGTGTGTGTGTTGAAGACGTCGACTTCTGCCAACGAAACGAAAGAAAAGTGTCATAATATTTTTGATTAAAAAAAAAAAACCCCATCCAACCAACAAACAAACAAACAAACAAATACAATTTTTTTTTTTTTTATAGCATTTAGCAATTTATTTTTTTTTAATATCCCTGAGGGAGTAATTTTTTTTTATTATTATTATTATAATATTTTGTATTCTTCACCACCACCATAACAATTAAAAAGAAATGAATTGTTTTTTTTTTTTTTTAATTTAACGCTCTTATGAAAAACGATGACGACGACGACGACGACGATGACGACGACTAGGAAGAAAACGATCAGAATGATTAAACAAAAAAAAACAAATCACCTTTAAGGCAAAAAATAAAAACGAAGAAACAAAAAAAAAAAAAAACAACTCTGTGGACTGCGTTGAGTTGTCATAATCAATTATCAATTTATCAATTTTTTGTGTGTTTTGTTATTTTTTCACACTCTCGGTTAAATTTTTGTCATCTTATTTTATTTTATTTTATCTTATATATTTGAGTGATAAAACACTTTGTAAATGAAAAAAAAAAAACCTTTGTTTGAATATAATTAAAAGAAGAAGAGACGCGTCTTCGTCGTCGGAAAGTTTTAGAGCAATTTATTTTAAGTGTGAAGATTCTCCTGGAGCAAATTCTTTAAGTGTGAAGATTCTCCTGGAGCAATTTCTTTAAGTGAGGATTCTGGAGAATTTTCGATTAAAGTTCTGGACGTTTTCTAGTGCAAATTTTCCTGGGAGCATTTTTTCCATTGAAGATTCTTAAGAATTTCCCTGCCATCCCCCCCCCCCCCCCTATTAACTTCTAGAGCAACAAATTCACAATGAAGATTCTGGAGAATTTCCCATATTAAAGTTCTTGTTATTTTCCCCCTTGAAGATTCTGGAGGAAATTCGCAGTGAAGTTTCTGTTGGAGAATTTCCAATGAAAGTTCTGGACGTTTACGATTGAAAATTTTTGGAGCAATTTCTCAATGAAGATTCTTAAGAATTTTCCCCCCCCCCCATTAAGTTCTAGAGAGCAAATTCTTTTTGGAAGATTCTGGAGTAATTTCTCAGTGAAGTTTCTGTTGGAGAATTTCCCTTGAAATTTCTGGATGTTTACGATTGAAAATTTTTGGAGCAAATTCCCAGTGAAGTTTCTGTTGGAGAATTTCCATTGAAAGTGCAATGAATTTCCAATGGACGTTTACTCTATTGAAAAAGTTTTAGAACAATTTCCAAGTGAAGATTCTTAAGAATTTTCTCCCATTAATTGTTCTAATATTGAGTTCTATTGAAAAAATTCTTCAGCAAATTTCTCAAGGAACAGTTTTTTCTAAAAGTGAGTTTTTCCTTTCTTTGAAAGTTCTCAACCCCCTTGCCCAAACCCCTTTTGAAAAATTCCTCATAATTTCATAACCACAAACAAACATAAAACCTGTACAATAAACAAAAAAAAAAAAAAAAAAACAGAAGACAAAGTAAACAACGCATGAAATCACCCACACAAATAATGAGATTCTGTCATTCTGTGATTGTGTGTGATAAGGGAAATTTAATTTTGAATTTAATTTTATTCAATTTAGTATTAGATCATAATATCATTCAATAGTAAAAAAAAAAAAAAAAAAATCGCGCCACCGTCAAAATCGAATCAAATCAATTGAGTTCAAACGTTTTTTTTTTTTTTTGATAATTTCACTAAGGCAAAAATCAACTAAACGGAAAAACAAAAAATAAAATACGTGAAAAGAAAAACAAAACAAAAAAAACCCAATGACCCAAATAAGAAGGAAACAAACAAACAAACAAAACAAAACAAAAAAGAAAAACATTTCAAAATAGACAAAAAAATAATTTCATTATATCTCTAAAGTAAGAAAAAAAAAAAAGTAAAGAAAAACACAAACAAAAAAGAGATTAAATCAAGGTTAAGGACTCAAATAATAATAATAATAATGAAGAAGAACAGCAGCAGCAGCAATTCAAATATATATATATATATATATATATAGGAAAAAGGATATCAAAGGAAGTAAAAGAAGAAGAAGAAGAAATTTCTATTTTGAATTGTTGTTGTTGTTGTTGTTGTTGTTGTTGTAATTATGTTTTTATAAATGTCTCTTAAAGAGCAGACAAAATTTTTTTTTTTTTATTTGGTAATTTTTCCTTTGATCTTTTATCTTCTTTTATTTTTTTTTGATAAGTGACTTTTCTCCCATTTATAAAATACACCCAAAATAAAACAAAACACAAAACAAAAAAAAAAAAACACCTATTTATTTATTCATTCATTCAATTTATTTATTTATATTCATTCAACGTCGTCTTCATCGTCTTTTCATCGTCTTTTCATCCGTAGAATTTTCTTATATAAATTTATTTATATCATTAAAAAAAAAACACTTTTTTGTCAAAAGTCTCAATAATTTTTACAATTTAAATTTTTGATATAATCCGAAGAAGAAGAAGAAGAAGAAGATACCGATTTTTTGTGTGTGTGACCGAGCAAATATAACAAAAAAAAAAAAAAACAAATCTGAAGAGATTCTAAAGATATTTCTTCTAGGGAAAAATTTTCCATTTGCAAGAAATTCAATCTTGAAAAAGTCCTGAAGATTTTCTACTGACAGAAATTCAATCTTGAAGAGATTCTGAAGATTTTTCCTTAAGCCGAAAAGTTTCTACTGATAGAAATTCAATTTTGTTAGAGATTCTGAAGATTTTTACTTAATTGGAAAACTTTCTACGGACAAAAAAAATCAATTTTGAAAAGGTCCTGCAGATTATTGCTTAAGTGAAAAATTTTCTACTGATAAAAATTCAATCCTGAAGAGATTTTTCTTTATAGGGAAAATTTCCTAAAGATAGAAATTCAATCCTGAAAAGGTCCTGCAAATTTTTCCTTAAGGGCAAAACTTTCTAGTGACAGAAATTCGATCTCGAAGAGATTTTGAAGATTTTTCCTCCAATACAAAACTTTCTACTGACAGAAATTCAATCCCAAAAAGGTCCCGAAGATTTTTCTCTCAAGTACAAAACTTTCTATTGACAGAAATACAATCCCGAAAGAGATTCTGAACGATTTTTACTCAAGTACAAAACTTTCTACTGATAGAAATTCAATCTTGAAAAGGTTTTGAAGATTTTTCCCTCAGGTGTAAAACTTTCTACTGATAGAAATTCAATTTTGTGAGAGATTATAAAAAATTTTTCCTTAAGGACAAAAATGTCTACTAACAGAAATTCAATCTTAAAGTGATTCAGAAGATTTTTACTTAATTGGAAAACTTTCTACGGACAAAAAAAAAATCAATTTTGAAAAGGTTCTGAAGATTTTTCCTTAAGTGGACAAATTTTGTATTGACAGAAATTCAATCCTGAAAAGGTCCTGCAGATTTTTGCTTAAGGCGAAAAACATTTCTACTGATAAAAATTCAATCCTGAAGAGATTCTGAACATTTGCTCTCGAGTACAAAACTTTCTACTGGACAGAAATTCAATCCTGAAAAGGTCCTGTAAATTTTTCCTTAAGGCGAAAAACATTTCTACTGACAGAAATTCGATCCCGAAGCGATTCTGAAGATTTTTCCTTAAGGGCAAAACTTTTTCTACTGACAGAAATTCAATTTTGAAGAGATTCTGAACGATTTTTTCTCAAGTACAAAACTTTCTACGGAGAGAAATTCAATCCCGAAGAGATTCTGAACGATTTTTTCTAAAGTACAAAACTTTCTACTGACAGAAATTCATTCTTAAAGAGATTCTGAACGATTTTTTCTCAAGTACAAAACTTTCTACTGCCTGAAATTCAATCCCGAAGAAATTCTGAAGATTTTTCCTTAAGGACTAAACTTTCTACTGGACAGAAATTCAATCCTGAAAAGGTCCTGAAGATTTTTCCTCAATGACAAAACTTTCTACTGACAAAAATTCAATACCTTAACAAATCCTTAACACCAATTTTTCCCCAATTATGGGGGTTAGACTAAAATTTTCTAATTAATCGCGGAAATTCAATCAAATGATGATGAGTTTTTAAAAGTGTTTGTTTTCCCCCCCCATTGGGGCAAAACAAAACAAATTTCTTGATAACAGGAAATTCAATCCTGAAATTCAATTCTCTGAACTGGATTTGAATAGAACTTTTAATTAGAAAATTTTCTACAAAAATTTGAATAAGGTGCTTTATCCTTTCCTCTGTATTTTATTTTTCTCATCTCTCCCGCGCGCTTTTGGAGTTTTGCTTTCCTTGTTTTTTTTTTTAATAAGGTTTTTTCTATTTATTTATTTTTTACATGTTCTGGTTTTTGTTTTTGTTTTTTGTTTTGTTACCCTTAAAAATATGGAAAAATCATTAAAATAACAAAAAACAAAAAGAAAATGTTACTGTTTTTTAATGTGGAAAATGTCAAAAACAGAACCTTTTTTTTTTTTTTTTGGTTTTTGTTTTATTTTACAAAAGGGTAAAAAAATTCTTTAAATATTTTCTGTTTTTTGGGATCTGAACATTTATTTTTGTGCGTGTTGTGATGATGTGATGTGATGAAAAAGGAAATGAAGCAGAGATGGAAATGGAAAAAATAGGGAACAAAAAATTTATGGAAATAATATATGGAAATATTTTCCCTTTTTCCCCAAAAACAAAAAAAAGCTGCTGTTTTAAAGAGATTTTTCACTATAAAATATTTAGTGGGGTTGGGGATGAGGTTGAAAAATTCTTGTTTTGGTGGGGAGGGGAAGGAAGGGGGGTTCAGGGAGTTGGAGGGAATAACAAAACCGAATAAATGCAAGATGATGGAAAAGACAAAAAAGACAAAAAAAAAAAACAGACACATAGGCGATGAAAAATTCTTGTTCATGTATTTTTAAAATGGTACATGCGGCGGGCGGCGGAAAATATTTTATTATTTTTTTTGTGTGTTTTTTTTTAATCCCATGAATTTGAATTTGAAAATTGCATTTTTTTTTTTTTTGTATATGAAAAAAAAATTACCCTTAAAATAAATTTTTCCTTTGATGTTTTTTTTTTCTCTGTCGTTGAACACCCAAATAATGAATTTTTTTGCTAATTTCTTTTTTATATAACATATATACAACTTTTTATTATTATTTCTATATAAAAATTGGATTAGTGATTGAGGAATGAGTGAATGAGGAAAATGCGGAATGAACGGCATTTTAATGAAAAATAACTAAAAATAAATAAATGTAATATTAATAATAATAATAATAATAATAATACAGTACAGTTGGGGAGGAGGCGGGGGGTTTTTTTAAATTATCATGCAATCATTGATATGGAAATAGAGAATACCAATCCTTTGGGGATTGTTTGAAATGACATTTGAAAAATAGAAAAATTTTTTTCTTTGTATCATAATCACATACAAAATGAAGGGGGGTTGGGGGGTGGGGGGGGGGGGGGGGGTAATTAAAATAGAAGATATTATTTAAAAAAAAAAAAAATGGCAATCTTCAATATTGAAGAGGTCCTGTCTGAACCTAATCGGTCTTAAAAGAGGAAAGTTGATTGGAACTCGATCCTGAAGAGATTCTGAAGATTTTTCTCTCAAGTACAAAACTTTCTATTGACAGAAATTCAATCCTGAAGAAGAGATTCTGAAGATTTTTCCTTAAGGGAAAAACTTTCTACGGATAGAAATTCAATCCGGAAAAGGTCCTGAAGATTTTTCCTTGAGGGACAAAATTTTCTACTGACAGAAATTCAATCCTGAAGAAGAGATTCTGAAGATTTTTCCTTAATGACAAAACTTTCTACTGACCGAAATTTAATCGTGAAAAGGTCCGTGAACCTTTTTCCTTAAGGGGAAAATTTTCTACTCACAGAAATTCAATCCTGAAGAGGTCTTGAACGAATTTTCCTTAAGGACAAAACTTTCTACTGATAGAAATTCAATCCCGAAAAGGTCCTGAACGAATTTTCCTTAAGATGAAAATTTTTTACTGATAAAAATTCAATCCCAAAAAGGTCCTGAAGATTTTTCTCTCAAGTACAAAACTTTCTATTGACAGAAATTCAATCCTGACGAAGAGATTCTGAAGATTTTTCCTTAATGACAAAACTTTCTACTGACCGAAATTTAATCGTGAAAAGGTCCGTGAACCTTTTTCCTTAAGGGGAAAATTTTCTACTCACAGAAATTCAATCCTGAAGAGGTCTTGAACGAATTTTCCTTAAGGACAAAACTTTCTACTGATAGAAATTCAATCCCAATCCCGAAGATTCTGAAGATTTTTCCTTAAGGACAAAATTTCCTACTGACAGAAATTCAATCCTTAAAAGGTCCGGGACATTTTTCACCAAGGGGGGAAAACTTTCTACTGACAAAAATTCAATCCCGAATAAATTCTGAAGATTTTTCCTTAATGGGAAAATTTTCTACTGACAAAAATTCAATCCTGAAAAGGTCCTGAACATTTTTCCTCAAGTAAAAAACTTTCGACTGACGGAAATTCAATCCCGAAGAGATTCTGAAGGGGGTTTTCTTAAGTGGAAATTTTTCTAAGGAGAGAAATTCCATTTGCAATGGATTCTGAAGGAATTTTCTTCTGTGGATAATTTTCTAAAGACAAAAAATCAATCTCCATTTTCGATTCTGAAGGAATTTTCTTCTGTGGATATTTTTCTAAAGACAAAAATTCAATCTTCAGTCGATTCTGTAGGGGGGGGGTTTTCTTAACTAAAAAACTTTCTACTGACAGAAATTCAATCCTGATGAGATTCTTCTGAACACTTTTCCCATTAAAAATCCTTTCTAAACCTTTCCTTTCCTTTCCTTTCCGCCATCAAACTGATCATATCGATTTCCATAAATTAAAGTACCGCGCATGTGTGCAGCAAAATCTCTTTTTTTTTCAAAAAAAAAACCAAATTCAGAAATTCTTCATAAATAATAAATATATTAATTAGTAGCGTAGGTAGTTTTTTTTTTTTTTTGAAGTTTGCTGTTTATTTGTTTGTTTGTTTTTGTTATTACATTACATTTGTTTTCGCATTTAATTTTATGTTTGCGTTTGCGTTGAGCGCGCGCAATTTAATAAATATATGCGCATGTGTTTTTGTTAACAACATTTTTTTTTTTTTTTTTTTTTTGTATTTGTGTGCTACTTAAAAACTTCTTCAAAAATATTACTTACTTACTTACCTTACATAATTTTTGAATATTACACTTATTTATTTATTATCGAATGCGCAAATATACTGAAGAAAAAAAAAAACCAAACCAAACCAAACCAAACAAAACAAAACAATTGAAAATAACAACAAAAAAAACGATTTTTTTTTTTTTTTTGCAAATATTTGAATTTTTTTTTTTTTTGTTTTCTTTATTTACATAGACTTTTTTTTTTGTGTGTGTGCGCGCGTTTGGAATTATTTAAAAAAAAAAAAACTGTTGTTTGTGAATTATTTGAATGAAAGACCCCAAAAAAAAAAAGACCGATTCTGGTGTTCTTAAGGCCGTTTTCGCAGGTAGTTTTTTTTTCGTAGGTAGTCTTCGGGTTGGCTTTGAGAGAGGAAAGTCCTAGAGGGAGGGAGGAAAGTCCTAGAGGGAGGGAGGAAAGTCCTGGAGGAAGAGAGGAAAGTCCTGGAGGAAGAGAGGAAAGTCCTGGAGGAAGAGAGGAAAGTCCTGGAGGAAGGTAGGAAAGTCTACAGAAATTGTTTTTCCATTTTTACCATAAAAACCTTTTAAAAGTCTTCAGAACTGTTTTCGTTTGTCTATTGGTTAGTTAGTCTCCACAAACTTCTTAAACTTCTTAAATAACACAAAAAAGGAAAGAAATGAAATTTCCGTTTCGATGATAGGAAAAGGAATGAAAATGAGAAATTGTTGATTAAAAATCGCCAAAAAACGCGTTGGATGGCGTCTCTTATTAAACTGTTTTTCTTTTTTTTAAAACCCGTTTAAAATCTAATAATCGCTCAACTTTAATCCAAAAAAAAAAAAAAAAAAAAATCTGAAATTTGAAATTTAAAAACAAATAACAAATAAAATATAGGTAAAGTATAAAAAAAAAAAGGAATATGCAATACAACACACTAAACAGATTATCCTTTATCTGTCTTTAGTTAAATATTTATTTTATTTATTTATATATTATTATTATTATTATTGTTGGTTGATCCTCCTGTGAATGTGAATGGCGAATCTCTTGCGCGTGAGAAAAGAAAAATAAAGTAAAGGAGATACCATAAAAAAAAAAAAAACCATATAAAGAAATTGTCCACATTCACAAGATTTTTATCTATTTATCTATTTATTTGTTTGTTTGTTTGTTTGGGGTTTTTTTTTTTTTTATGATGATTTTTTAATGGGAGGTGGGCAAAAAGAAATCGGAAGAAGAAGAAGAAGAAGAAGAAGAATAATATAAAGATAATATTGAAGGTCTTCTACTTCCATTGTATTTTCGTTGCTTTGCTTTGTATGGCGGCATCATCATCCCGCAATCTTCAATCTTATCAATCTTAAATCGAAAACCAACGATTTAATGGGGGGAGGATGGGGGGGATGAGGGAGGATGAGGGAGACTTTGTTGAATTGATGCATTACGGATGTTTGATTGTGGGGGGATTTTTTTCTTTCTTCTTCTTAAGATTATCGCATTTACTTTTCTTCTTCTTCTATATTCTAATAATAAATCTGTTTTTTTTTTTTTTTTTTTGCCCTCGTCCGTCTTATTTCTTATTTCTGTTTTCTAAATATATTTACCTGTACGATTAAAGTTTTTTTTTATGTAGTTTGTATTTTTTATTCGTTTTTGAATATTATTTATTTATATTTTTTTTTTTGTTTGCATTTGTTCTATTGTTGTTGTTGTTGTTGTTGTTGTTATTGTTATTGTTGATTTGATTTCTGTTATGTTGGTGGTGCGCGCAGTGCGGCTTAAATTTTTTTTTGTATAAATATTTACAAAATAAGAGATTTGGCAAAAATAAATGTTTGTTTTTTTTTTTTTTTTTTTGTATTTTGAATACACACAACTTTTTTCTTCTTTATTTTTTTTTTATTATTTGATTAAGATTAAAGATTAATAATAATAATAATAATAATAATAATAATAAAAAGAAAAAAAAATAAAGGTGTGTGGAGGAGAGACTGCGTGCGACAAAGATGACGACAAAAATGACGATAAAGAAGATAAAGAAGACGACAAAGATGACGACGACGACGACGGTGTGACGATGATGATGATGATGATGACAATTTTTTTAAATTTTCTTTTCTTTTTGTGTTTGTTTGTAATAGATTCAATTTTAATTTTAATACCCCCCTGCAATTATTAACTAACGTGTGTCTTTTGAGTGTCTTTTGTCGATTGTATATTAAAAACAAAAAAAAATGATTTTTTTTTTTAAATGACATTTAATTCTGAAATGAAAAAGAGATTATATGAATGATTGATCTTTGAGTGATAGGAATTCAATTTTGAAAAAATTCAGAGTATTTTTTTGGTTTGAGTGAAATTTTTTCTTCTTTGAGTGAAATTTTTTCGAACATAGGAATTTAATCCCGATGAAATTCTAAACAATTTTTGTTTTTTGAGTGAAAATTTTTAACTTGAAGGAATTCTATCCTGTTGGGTATTTAAACAATTTCAAGTTGAGTGAAATTTTTCCGTTAACAGGAATTTGATTTTTGAAAAGATTCCAAGTGATTTTTTGGTTTGAGTGAAATTTTTTTTCGAACATGGGAATTTAATCCTGATTCGATCCTGAAATGTATTCCCTTGACTGGAACATTTTCTACCCATAAATCCCGTTGAGGTTCGGAACATTTTCCACACATTGAGTGGAAAATTGTCTAATGACAGGAATTCAATCTTGAAGTGATTCAATGGACAAAATTTTTCATTTGTTTGAAAATTTTCTACTTTAAGAAATTCAACGCTGTGAGTGAGTGAGTGAGTCTATTAAACAATTTCCGTTTGAGTGAAAATTGGCTGTTGGCAGAAATTCGACCCTGAAGCATTTCCCATTGAGTAAAAATTTTCTTTCTTTATAAATTTCTTGATGAGATGACATTCTGAATAATTTTTCGTTTGAGTGAAAAAAATTTCTACTTAAAGAAATTCAATCCTAATGAGACTTTATACAATTTCTGTTTTTGAGTGAAATTATTCCGTTGACAGATATTGGATTATGAACTGTATTCCCTGGAGTGAAATTTACCATCTACCAATACGAATTCTGATGGGGTTCTGAACATTTTCACATTTTGAGTGGAAATTAGTTCACATGGCGGGAATTCAATCTTGGAGCAATTCTGAATAATTTTTGCGTTTGAGTGAAAAATTTTCTATTTAAAGAAATTCCACCCTGGTCAGTATTTAAACAATTTCCCTTTGAGTGAAATTATTCGGTTGATAGAAATTTGATACTTAACAATTTTCCATTGACTGTGAAAATTGGTTTGTACTAATAATTCCTGTTGAGGTTCTGAACATTTTCACATTTTGAGTGGAAAATAGACTAATGCCGGGAATTTAAATCTTAAAGCATTCATTCATTCATTCATTCATTCATTCTAAAACTGTATTCTAATTTATTATATATCAGCAGCAGCAGCAGCAACTGATCATGTTTAATCATATTGATATAGATAGATCGATTGATCAATTCATCAACTGTACAAAGCGCAAGTAAACGAAACATTCTTCTTGTTTTATCTTTTATTCAAATACCAAAAAAAAATAATAATAAATTATTATTATTATTATTATTAATTGGTATTTTCTTCTTCTTTGATTTGATTTGAGAAACGACGACGACGACGACGACGACAACCAAAAACGACGGCGACCAAAAGACGACTTGTTAACAAAACAAAACAGAAAAAAAAAACAAACATTTTTATTAAATAAGCACACAGGTAAAAACACAACCATAAAAAAAAAAACACAACATAAAATACATTATAAATAAGGAAGACACAAAAAAAAGAAAGAAAAAAACGCGATCGTTTATTTTTAATACAAAAAATTTTTACAAGAAACAAAACATAAGAATAATAAATAATAATAATAATAAAGCAAAAAAAAAATAAATAAATTAACGATACATAGCAAAGCCAAATTAACAAACCAAAAAAAAAAAAAACAAAAAAACACCTAGAAGGATAAGTACTTTCTTTAACAATTCTTTTAAAATTCCGTAAACGAGGACGGGGGCTCGATCCCCCCCTTCCATCATTTTCCCCCCACCTCAATAAAACTCCAAAGACTATTTAATCTGAGAAGAAATAATGAAATTGAAATTGGTTACATTCCGTTTTTATTGTTTTTGGTTTTGTTTTGACCAAGAGAGGGAGAGAGAAAAAACTTAACTAATAAGTCACTTTTCCCTAAAAACGAAATACACCAAACCATATCTTAATCCGTATCTTGCTTGAACATCAAAACAAATATAAATAATAATATTATTAATATAAAACAAAACACATTTAAAAAAAAAAAAAATTATTGTTGATGATGAATTTGAATCTTGTTAATGAATCATTCATCTTTCATCTTTTCCTTTTCCTTTTGCTTCGTTTTTTTTTTTTGTTTTTGTTTTTTAAATATTATTATTTTAGATTATTTATTACACTTTGGGGGTTTTTGATATTTTTTTTTTTTTAACGCTGATTATAATAAAGAATAAAAAAAAAAAAGGTTTGTTTGTTTGGTTGGTTTGGTTGGTTTGATCTGTTTTCGATGGTGGTTTATGTCCGTTTATGTTTTGGGAGGTACTGTTTATTTATTTATGTATTAAATTCGCAATCAAATTTACCACCAACCACCCAACAACTACAGTCACTTGTTGTTGATTGATGGTTAATGGATTTGGAATGGATTTGGTTTTATTTGTTTGTTCATTGTTTTTTTTTATTTTTGAAGATTTTTTAAGTGTTTTTCTTCTGCGGATATTTTTCTAAAGACAAAAAATTCAATCTTCCATTCGATTCTGATGGGATTTTTCTTCTGCGGATATTTTTGGCAAAAGACAAAAAATTCAATCTTCCATTCGATTCTGAAGAGGTTTTGTTAGGTGGAAATTTTTCTAAGGAGAGAATTTCCATTTGCAATTGATTCTGAAACATTTTTTTTTCTGCGGATATTTTTCTAAAGACAAGAATTCAATCTTCAGTTGATTCTGAAAGGTTTTCCTTAAGGACAAAACTTTCTACAGACAAAAAATTCAATTTCCATTCGATTCCAAAGAGTTTTTCTTAAGTGGAAATTTATCTAAGGAGAGAAATTCCATTTGCAATTGATTCTGAAGGGTTTTTCTTTTGGAGAAATTTTATCTAAAGACAAAAATTCAAACTTCCAGTCGATTCTGAAGGGGTTTTCTTAAGTGGAAATTTTTCTAAAGACAAAAATTCAAACTTCAGTCGATTCTGAAGGGGTTTTCTTAAGTAGCAAATTTTCTATTGATAGAAATTCAATCCCGACGAGATTCTGAAGCGTTTTCCTCAAGTACAAAACATTCTACTGACAGAAATTCAATCCCGAAGAGATTCTGAAGAGTTTTTCTTAAGTCGCAATTTTTTTAAAGACACAAATTCAATTTCCATTTGATTCTGAACGGGGTTTTCTTAAGTGCAAATTTTTCTAAGAAGAGAAATTCCATTTGCAATTGATTCGAAAACGTTTTTTTTTTCTGCGGATATTTTTTTAAGGACAAAAATTCAATTTCCATTCGATTCTGAAGCATTTTTTTAAGTGGAAATTTGTCTAAAGACAAAAAATTCAATCTCCATTCGATTCTGAAGGGTTTTTCTTCTGAAGATAATTTTATAAAGACAAATTCCACCTGCAGCTGAAGGATTTTTCCTCTGCAGATATTTTTCTAAAGTCAAAAATTCAATTTCCATTCGATTCTGAAGATTTTTCCTCAAGTACGAAAAATTCCTATTAACAGGAGTTCAATCCTGAAGAGGTTCTGAACGAATTTTCCTTATTGGAAAAATTTTCTACTGACAGAAATTCAATCCCGACGAGATTCTAAAGATTTTTCCTCCACAGTACAAAACTTTTTCTACTGACAGAAATTCAATTTTCCATTCGATTCTGAAGGAGGGTTTTTCCTCCGGAGATATTTTTCTAATGTTAAAAAAATTTTAAAATCTTTCCATTCGAATTTCTTTAAAGAATTATTATTAAAACTACTATAATATAAAAAAATTTATGATTTTGATGGATCGTTAAAATACCAAAAAAAAAAACCACAAATACAAAACAAAACCAATAAATAAAATAAAAAAAAATGTTTATTTGTTAATTCTCAAAATTCCTTCAACCAAATAAATGTGTATTTGGTTTTCTGCGCAGTCCTTCCTCAATAATTTTATTTCATTTTAAAATCAAATGTGTTTATTTTTTGTGTTGTTGTGGTTCTTATATTAATAATAATAATTATATAGGTTTTAAGGTTTTTTTTTTTATAATAATATAAATATAAATAAAATAAAATCCTATCCTCCTTTTGATTGATTGATGGGATGATGGGATGATGAATAAAGGAGAAATGATAATTTATATATATATGATGAAATTGAAATTGGGCGCGCACGCAACGTTTGCGCACAATCGATTATTAGTTTTTTTAAATGTTATTTATAAAAAGGTGATAATTATTTTGTTTGTTTGTTTGTTTGTTTTGCTTTTCTAAAACAAAATTCTTCCTGGGATGTGGGTTTGGGGGTTTTTTTTTTAATTGACTTATTTAATTGACAGGACGGGGACTTTGATCATCTGTTTTTTTATTTTTTTTTCTTAAGTCTTTTAGAAGAAGCTTTACTTTTAACATTTTCACAACAACAAACTCACAAAGACAAGAAAAAAAATGAAAAACACAACGAACTTGTTCGCATCTTATTTAATAGTTTTTTTTGTTTTTTTTTTTGGTTCGTTATTTGTCTGATAAATTATTTTTGTTTAATATGAAAAGATGATGGTGATTAAGAGTTCTAAGAAGAAGAAGAAGAAGATGAAGAAGATAAAGAAGATGAAGTAGAAGAAGATAATTTGAGGATAAAGAAAAAAAAATAAAAAATAAAATAATAATAATAAGAATCGTTAACTTGTTATATAATTTATTATTAATTTTTTTTTTTTTTTTTTTTTTGAATTCTTATGAACAAAACCAAGAAACAACAAAAAAAAAAAAAAAAAATGAATATGAAATTTCATAAATCATAAAATAAATTTGATTTTTTTTTTGGTATTTTTCCTGTTTTGTTGCTTTTGTTGCTTTTATGCTAGTGATTGATTGATTGATTGATTGATGGATGGATTGCTATGCAAACCAAAACATCAACGAAACGAATTGTTAAAGAAGATATTTTGTAAAAATATTAATTATTCGTCGAGATTATTCACATAATAGACAATAGAACAATAGAAAGAGTAGAACGATTCGAGATGAGGGAACGAACATTGAAAAAGACTTTGAAAGGTTGAGGGAATGGACATTGAAAAGGACATTGAAAGTTGAGGGAACGAACATCGAAAAGACATTGAAAGTTGAGGGAACGAACATCGAAAAGACATTGAAAGTTGAGGGAACGAACATCGAAAAGACATTGAAAGTTGAGGGAACGAACATCGAAAAGACATTGAAAGTTGAGGGAACGAACATTGAAAGTTGAGGGAACGAACATCGAAAAGACATTGAAAGTTGAGGGAACGAACATCAAAAAGACATTGAAAGGTGAGGGAACGAACATTGAAAAGACTTTGAAAGATAAGGAAAGGTCGAACGAAAATCAATTAACAGCCAATTCATAAATAAATTCGTTCAAGTGGACGTGAATTCTACCGTGAGATTTATTTTTGCAATAGAATTGTCTTACAATGACTTGCATATTTTATTTTTATGTTTAATCTTCTTTTTTTCAGGTTTAATTTTTGTTTGTTTTTCAGGTTTTTTAGTACTAAAGGAAAGGACATCGAAAAGACATTGAAAGTTGAGGGAACGGACATTGAAAAGACTTTGAAAGTTGAGGGAACGGACAGTGAAAAGACATTGAAAGGTCAGGGAACGAACATCGAAAAGACATTGAAAGTTGAGGGAACGAACATCGAAAAGACATTGAAAGTTGAGGGAACGAACATTGAAAGTTGAGGGAACGAACATCGAAAAGACATTGAAAGGTGAGGGAACGAACATCGAAAAGACATTGAAAGTTGAGGGAACGAACATCGAAAAGACATTGAAAGTTGAGGGAACGAACATCGAAAAGACATTGAAAGTTGAGGGAACGAACATTGAAAGTTGAGGGAACGAACATCGAAAAGACATTGAAAGGTGAGGGAACGAACATCGAAAAGACTTTAAAAGGAGAGGGAACGAACATTGAAAGTTTAGGGAACGAACATCGAAAAGACATTGAAAGGTGAGGGAACGAACATCGAAAAGACATTGAAAGTTGAGGGAACGAACATCGAAAAGACATTGAAAGTTGAGGGAACGAACATCGAAAGTTTAGGGAACGAACATCGAAAAGACATTGAAAGGTGAGGGAACGAACATCGAAAAGACATTGAAAGGTGAGGGAACGAACATTGAAAGTTGAGGGAACGAACATCGAAAAGACATTGAAAGGTGAGGGAACGAACATCGAAAAGACATTGAAAGTTGAGGGAACGAACATCGAAAAGACATTGAAAGTTGAGGGAACGAACATCGAAAAGACATTGAAAGTTGAGGGAACGAACATCGAAAAGACATTGAAAGTTGAGGGAACGAACATCAAAAAGACATTGAAAGGTGAGGGAACGAACATCGAAAAGACATTGAAAGTTGAGGGAACGAACATCGAAAAGACATTGAAAGTTGAGGGAACGAACATTGAAAGTTGAGGGAACGAACATCGAAAAGACATTGAAAGTTGAGGGAACGAACATTGAAAGTTTAGGGAACGGACACTGAAAAGACTTTGAAAGATAAGGAAAGGTCGAACGAAAATCAATTAACAGCCAATTCATAAATAAATACGTTCAAGTGGACGTGAATTCTACCGTGAGATTTATTTTTGCAATAGAATTGTCTTACAATGACTTGCATATTTTATTTTTATGTTTAATCTTCTTTTTTTCAGGTTTAATTTTTGTTTGTTTTTCAGGTTTTTTAGTACTAAAGGAAAGGACATCGAAAAGACATTGAAAGTTGAGGGAACGGAAATTGAAAAGACTTTGAAAGTTGAGGGAACGAACATTGAAAAGACATTGAAAGGTCAGGGAACGAACATCGAAAAGACATTGAAAGTTGAGGGAACGAACATTGAAAGTTGAGGGAACGAACATCGAAAAGACATTGAAAGTTGAGGGAACGAACATCGAAAAGACATTGAAAGTTGAGGGAACGAACATTGAAAGTTGAGGGAACGAACATCGAAAAGACATTGAAAGGTGAGGGAACGAACATCGAAAAGACTTTAAAAGGAGAGGGAACGAACATTGAAAGTTTAGGGAACGAACATCGAAAAGACATTGAAAGTTGAGGGAACGAACATCGAAAAGACATTGAAAGTTGAGGGAACGAACATTGAAAGTTGAGGGAACGAACATCGAAAAGACATTGAAAGTTGAGGGAACGAACATCGAAAAGACATTGAAAGTTGAGGGAACGAACATTGAAAGTTGAGGGAACGAACATCGAAAAGACATTGAAAGTTTAGGGAACGGACATTGAAAAGACTTTGAAAGATAAGGAAAGGTCGAACGAAAATCAATTAACAGCCAATTCATAAATAAATACGTTCAAGTGGACGTGAATTCTACCGTGAGATTTATTTTTGCAATAGAATTGTCTTACAATGACTTGCATATTTTATTTTTATGTTTAATCTTCTTTTTTTCAGGTTTAATTTTTGTTTGTTTTTCAGGTTTTTTAGTACTAAAGGAAAGGACATCGAAAAGACATTGAAAGTTGAGGGAACGGACATTGAAAAGACTTTGAAAGTTGAGGGAACGAACATTGAAAAGACATTGAAAGTTGAGGGAACGAACATTGAAAGTTGAGGGAACGAACATCGAAAAGACATTGAAAGGTGAGGGAACGAACATCGAAAAGACATTGAAAGTTAAGGGAACGAACATCGAAAAGACATTGAAAGTTGAGGGAACGAACATCGAAAAGACATTGAAAGTTGAGGGAACGAACATCGAAAAGACATTGAAAGTTGAGGGAACGAACATCGAAAAGACATTGAAAGTTGAGGGAACGAACATCGAAAAGACATTGAAAGTTGAGGGAACGAACATCGAAAAGACATTGAAAGTTGAGGGAACGAACATTGAAAGTTTAGGGAACGGACACTGAAAAGACTTTGAAAGATAAGGAAAGGTCGAACGAAAATCAATTAACAGCCAATTCATAAATAAATACGTTCAAGTGGACGTGAATTCTACCGTGAGATTTATTTTTGCAATAGAATTGTCTTACAATGACTTGCATATTTTATTTTTATGTTTAATCTCCTTTTTTTCAGGTTTAATTTTTGTTTGTTTTTCAGGTTTTTTAGTACTAAAGGAAAGGACATCGAAAAGACATTGAAAGTTGAGGGAACGGACATTGAAAAGACTTTGAAAGTTGAGGGAACGAACATTGAAAAGACATTGAAAGGTCAGGGAACGAACATCGAAAAGACATTGAAAGTTGAGGGAACGAACATTGAAAGTTGAGGGAACGAACATCGAAAAGACATTGAAAGTTGAGGGAACGAACATCGAAAAGACATTGAAAGTTGAGGGAACGAACATTGAAAGTTGAGGGAACGAACATCGAAAAGACATTGAAAGGTGAGGGAACGAACATCGAAAAGACATTGAAAGTTGAGGGAACGAACATCGAAAAGACATTGAAAGTTGAGGGAACGAACATCGAAAAGACATTGAAAGTTGAGGGAACGAACATCGAAAAGACATTGAAAGTTGAGGGAACGAACATCAAAAAGACATTGAAAGGTGAGGGAACGAACATCGAAAAGACATTGAAAGTTGAGGGAACGAACATCGAAAAGACATTGAAAGTTGAGGGAACGAACATTGAAAGTTGAGGGAACGAACATCGAAAAGACATTGAAAGTTGAGGGAACGAACATCGAAAAGACATTGAAAGTTGAGGGAACGAACATTGAAAGTTGAGGGAACGAACATCGAAAAGACATTGAAAGGTGAGGGAACGAACATCGAAAAGACTTTAAAAGGAGAGGGAACGAACATTGAAAGTTTAGGGAACGAACATCGAAAAGACATTGAAAGGTGAGGGAACGAACATCGAAAAGACATTGAAAGTTGAGGGAACGAACATTGAAAGTTTAGGGAACGAACATCGAAAAGACATTGAAAGTTGAGGGAACGAACATCGAAAAGACTTTAAAAGGAGAGGGAACGAACATTGAAAGTTTAGGGAACGGACATTGAAAAGACTTTGAAAGATAAGGAAAGGTCGAACGAAAATCAATTAACAGCCAATTCATAAATAAATTCGTTCAAGTGGACGTGAATTCTACCGTGAGATTTATTTTTGCAATAGAATTGTCTTACAATGACTTGCATATTTTATTTTTATGTTTAATCTTCTTTTTTTCAGGTTTAATTTTTGTTTGTTTTTCAGGTTTTTTAGTACTAAAGGAAAGGACATCGAAAAGACATTGAAAGTTGAGGGAACGGACATTGAAAAGACTTTGAAAGTTGAGGGAACGAACATTGAAAAGACATTGAAAGGTCAGGGAACGAACATCGAAAAGACATTGAAAGTTGAGGGAACGAACATTGAAAGTTTAGGGAACGGACACTGAAAAGACTTTGAAAGATAAGGAAAGGTCGAACGAAAATCAATTAACAGCCAATTCATAAATAAATTCGTTCAAGTGGACGTGAATTCTACCGTGAGATTTATTTTTGCAATAGAATTGTCTTACAATGACTTGCATATTTTATTTTTATGTTTAATCTTCTTTTTTTCAGGTTTAATTTTTGTTTGTTTTTCAGGTTTTTTAGTACTAAAGGAAAGGACATCGAAAAGACATTGAAAGTTGAGGGAACGGACATTGAAAAGACTTTGAAAGTTGAGGGAACGAACATTGAAAAGACATTGAAAGGTCAGGGAACGAACATCGAAAAGACATTGAAAGTTGAGGGAACGAACATTGAAAGTTTAGGGAACGGACACTGAAAAGACTTTGAAAGATAAGGAAAGGTCGAACGAAAATCAATTAACAGCCAATTCATAAATAAATTCGTTCAAGTGGACGTGAATTCTACCGTGAGATTTATTTTTGCAATAGAATTGTCTTACAATGACTTGCATATTTTATTTTTATGTTTAATCTTCTTTTTTTCAGGTTTAATTTTTGTTTGTTTTTCAGGTTTTTTAGTACTAAAGGAAAGGACATCGAAAAGACATTGAAAGGTGAGGGAACGAACATCGAAAAGACATTGAAAGTTGAGGGAACGAACATTGAAAGTTGAGGGAACGAACATCGAAAAGACATTGAAAGTTGAGGGAACGAACATCGAAAAGACATTGAAAGTTGAGGGAACGAACATTGAAAGTTGAGGGAACGAACATCGAAAAGACATTGAAAGGTGAGGGAACGAACATCGAAAAGACATTGAAAGTTGAGGGAACGAACATTGAAAGTTTAGGGAACGGACACTGAAAAGACTTTGAAAGATAAGGAAAGGTCGAACGAAAATCAATTAACAGCCAATTCATAAATAAATTCGTTCAAGTGGACGTGAATTCTACCGTGAGATTTATTTTTGCAATAGAATTGTCTTACAATGACTTGCATATTTTATTTTTATGTTTAATCTTCTTTTTTTCAGGTTTAATTTTTGTTTGTTTTTCAGGTTTTTTAGTACTAAAGGAAAGGACATCGAAAAGACATTGAAAGGTGAGGGAACGAACATCGAAAAGACATTGAAAGTTGAGGGAACGAACATTGAAAGTTTAGGGAACGAACATCGAAAAGACATTGAAAGTTGAGGGAACGAACATCGAAAAGACATTGAAAGTTGAGGGAACGAACATCAAAAAGACATTGAAAGGTGAGGGAACGAACATCGAAAAGACATTGAAAGTTGAGGGAACGAACATCGAAAAGACATTGAAAGTTGAGGGAACGAACATTGAAAGTTGAGGGAACGAACATCGAAAAGACATTGAAAGTTGAGGGAACGAACATCGAAAAGACATTGAAAGTTGAGGGAACGAACATTGAAAGTTGAGGGAACGAACATCGAAAAGACATTGAAAGGTGAGGGAACGAACATCGAAAAGACTTTAAAAGGAGAGGGAACGAACATTGAAAGTTTAGGGAACGAACATCGAAAAGACATTGAAAGGTGAGGGAACGAACATCGAAAAGACATTGAAAGTTGAGGGAACGAACATTGAAAGTTTAGGGAACGAACATCGAAAAGACATTGAAAGTTGAGGGAACGAACATCGAAAAGACTTTAAAAGGAGAGGGAACGAACATTGAAAGTTTAGGGAACGGACATTGAAAAGACTTTGAAAGATAAGGAAAGGTCGAACGAAAATCAATTAACAGCCAATTCATAAATAAATTCGTTCAAGTGGACGTGAATTCTACCGTGAGATTTATTTTTGCAATAGAATTGTCTTACAATGACTTGCATATTTTATTTTTATGTTTAATCTTCTTTTTTTCAGGTTTAATTTTTGTTTGTTTTTCAGGTTTTTTAGTACTAAAGGAAAGGACATCGAAAAGACATTGAAAGTTGAGGGAACGGACATTGAAAAGACTTTGAAAGTTGAGGGAACGAACATTGAAAAGACATTGAAAGGTCAGGGAACGAACATCGAAAAGACATTGAAAGTTGAGGGAACGAACATTGAAAGTTGAGGGAACGAACATCGAAAAGACATTGAAAGTTGAGGGAACGAACATCGAAAAGACATTGAAAGTTGAGGGAACGAACATTGAAAGTTGAGGGAACGAACATCGAAAAGACATTGAAAGGTGAGGGAACGAACATCGAAAAGACATTGAAAGTTGAGGGAACGAACATCGAAAAGACATTGAAAGTTGAGGGAACGAACATCGAAAAGACATTGAAAGTTGAGGGAACGAACATCGAAAAGACATTGAAAGTTTAGGGAACGAACATCGAAAAGACATTGAAAGGTGAGGGAACGAACATCGAAAAGACATTGAAAGTTGAGGGAACGAACATCAAAAAGACATTGAAAGGTGAGGGAACGAACATCGAAAAGACATTGAAAGGTGAGGGAACGAACATCGAAAAGACATTGAAAGTTGAGGGAACGAACATTGAAAGTTTAGGGAACGGACACTGAAAAGACTTTGAAAGATAAGGAAAGGTCGAACGAAAATCAATTAACAGCCAATTCATAAATAAATACGTTCAAGTGGACGTGAATTCTACCGTGAGATTTATTTTTGCAATAGAATTGTCTTACAATGACTTGCATATTTTATTTTTATGTTTAATCTTCTTTTTTTCAGGTTTAATTTTTGTTTGTTTTTCAGGTTTTTTAGTACTAAAGGAAAGGACATCGAAAAGACATTGAAAGTTGAGGGAACGGACATTGAAAAGACTTTGAAAGTTGAGGGAACGAACATTGAAAAGACATTGAAAGGTGAGGGAACGAACATCGAAAAGACATTGAAAGTTGAGGGAACGAACATTGAAAGTTTAGGGAACGAACATCGAAAAGACATTGAAAGGTGAGGGAACGAACATCGAAAAGACATTGAAAGTTGAGGGAACGAACATCGAAAAGACTTTAAAAGGAGAGGGAACGAACATTGAAAGTTTAGGGAACGAACATCGAAAAGACATTGAAAGGTGAGGGAACGAACATCGAAAAGACATTGAAAGTTGAGGGAACGAACATTGAAAGTTTAGGGAACGAACATCGAAAAGACATTGAAAGGTGAGGGAACGAACATCGAAAAGACATTGAAAGTTGAGGGAACGAACATTGAAAGTTTAGGGAACGAACATCGAAAAGACATTGAAAGTTGAGGGAACGAACATCGAAAAGACATTGAAAGTTGAGGGAACGAACATTGAAAGTTTAGGGAACGAACATCGAAAAGACATTGAAAGTTGAGGGAACGAACATCGAAAAGACATTGAAAGTTGAGGGAACGAACATCGAAAAGACATTGAAAGTTGAGGGAACGAACATCGAAAAGACATTGAAAGTTGAGGGAACGAACATCGAAAAGACTTTAAAAGGAGAGGGAACGAACATTGAAAGTTTAGGGAACGGACATTGAAAAGACTTTGAAAGATAAGGAAAGGTCGAACGAAAATCAATTAACAGCCAATTCATAAATAAATTCGTTCAAGTGGACGTGAATTCTACCGTGAGATTTATTTTTGCAATAGAATTGTCTTACAATGACTTGCATATTTTATTTTTATGTTTAATCTTCTTTTTTTCAGGTTTAATTTTTGTTTGTTTTTCAGGTTTTTTAGTACTAAAGGAAAGGACATCGAAAAGACATTGAAAGTTGAGGGAACGGACATTGAAAAGACTTTGAAAGTTGAGGGAACGAACATTGAAAAGACATTGAAAGGTCAGGGAACGAACATCGAAAAGACATTGAAAGTTGAGGGAACGAACATTGAAAGGTGAGGGAACTAACATTGAAAGTTGAGGGAACGAACATCGAAAAGACATTGAAAGGTGAGGGAACGAACATCGAAAAGACTTTAAAAGGAGAGGGAACGAACATTGAAAGTTTAGGGAACGAACATCGAAAAGACATTGAAAGGTGAGGGAACGAACATCGAAAAGACATTGAAAGTTGAGGGAACGAACATTGAAAGTTTAGGGAACGAACATCGAAAAGACATTGAAAGGTGAGGGAACGAACATCGAAAAGACATTGAAAGTTGAGGGAACGAACATTGAAAGTTTAGGGAACGAACATCGAAAAGACATTGAAAGGTGAGGGAACGAACATCGAAAAGACATTGAAAGTTGAGGGAACGAACATTGAAAGTTTAGGGAACGAACATCGAAAAGACATTGAAAGTTGAGGGAACGAACATCGAAAAGACATTGAAAGTTGAGGGAACGAACATCGAAAAGACTTTAAAAGGAGAGGGAACGAACATTGAAAGTTTAGGGAACGGACATTGAAAAGACTTTGAAAGATAAGGAAAGGTCGAACGAAAATCAATTAACAGCCAATTCATAAATAAATTCGTTCAAGTGGACGTGAATTCTACCGTGAGATTTATTTTTGCAATAGAATTGTCTTACAATGACTTGCATATTTTATTTTTATGTTTAATCTTCTTTTTTTCAGGTTTAATTTTTGTTTGTTTTTCAGGTTTTTTAGTACAAAAGGAAAGGACATCGAAAAGACATTGAAAGTTGAGGGAACGGACATTGAAAAGACTTTGAAAGTTGAGGGAACGAACATCGAAAAGACTTTGAAAGGAGAGGGAACGGACATCGAAAAGACTTTGAAAGGAGAGGGAACGAACATTGAAAGTTGAGGGAACGGACATCGAAAAGACATTGAAAGGTGAGGGAACGAACATCGAAAAGACATTGAAAGTTGAGGGAACGAACATCGAAAAGACTTTGAAAGTTGAGGGAACGAACATTGAAAAGACATTGAAAGGTGAGGGAACGAACATCGAAAAGACATTGAAAGTTGAGGGAACGAACATCGAAAAGACTTTGAAAGTTGAGGGAACGAACATTGAAAAGACACTGAAAGGTGAGGGAACGAACATCGAAAAGACATTGAAAGTTGAGGGAACGAACATCGAAAAGACTTTGAAAGTTGAGGGAACGAACATTGAAAAGACATTGAAAGGTGAGGGAACGAACATTGAAAAGACATTGAAAGGTGAGGGAACGAACATCGAAAAGACATTGAAAGTTGAGGGAACGAACATCGAAAAGACATTGAAAGGTCAGGGAACGGACATTGAAAAGACATTAAAAGGTGAGGGAAAGGACATTAAAAGGTGAGGGAAAGGACATTGAAAAGACATTCAAAAGTGAGGGAACGGACAATGAAATGACTTTGAAAGATCGGACGACTTTTACAACTGTCCAAATTTTAAGAAGGTTCCAATGTGTTTAGCGCTCCAAAAAAAAAAAAAAACATACACAAAGTCGATCATTTCCAACAACTTTTCCATACATCCCCAGCCAATTCCAATTCATAAATAAATTTGTGCAAGTGGACTGGAATTCTACCGTGAGATTTATTTTTGCAATAGAATTGTCTTGCAATGACTTGCATATTTTATTTTTATGTTTAATCTTCTTTTTTTCAGGTTTAATTTTTGTTTGTTTTTCAGGTTTTTTAGTACAAAAGGAAAGGACATCGAAAAGACATTGAAAGTTGAGGGAACGGACATTGAAAAGACTTTGAAAGTTGAGGGAACGAACATTGAAAAGACATTGAAAGGTGAGGGAACGAACATTGAAAAGACATTGAAAGAAAAAAAGTTTTATAACAAAATGGACTTGCATATAACAGACAGTTGACCACACAGTTTTAAAGCACTGGACAATTTTAACTGGACTGAATTTTAAAGAATTGCAACAAAAAAAAAAAAAAACCCGCCCTCTCCCGTCTTTCTTCCAGGGAAAATCTTTAATACAAATATTTTCCTTTATAGTAGATAACTTTCTTTTTTTTTTAACAAACAAACAAACAAACAAACAAATGAATGAATGGGGAAAAATTTAAAAAAAAAAACAGGTCATGAATTGTTGGGAACGCGTTGATCTGTTTTTAAATATTTATTTTATCTATTATTATTATTATTAAGTTTTTTATTTTATTTAGTTTTAAGATGTTTTTGTTTTTTAGCTTTAAGATAACTTTTTATATATGAATTATTATCTTTTGTGTTTATCTTTTTGCGTTTTGTTGTGTGGGTGGGGAGGTTTTTTTTTCTTGTCTATTTAATATATCAATGGACTGAATGAAATGTTACTGGCCCCCCAAAACCACCTTCTTCGCCAACCATCCTCCCCACCCAATCCTCCCTCAATTGTTGATATACTAAACAAAAAAAAAAAAAAAAACTTATTTTTATCTTTTATCTTGCGTTTATTTGGTTTGTTTTGTTGCAATGCAATGATGGGCGATCATCAATGAAACAAATCCTTTTTTTAATATCTATTGTTATTTATACTTCCTATATATTTTTTTTTTTGTTTTTTATTTGTGTTCCACTACTTTTTTTTATTTGTAAAGGATAATGTTTTTAGAATTTGTTTACTTTTGCCTTTAGTTTGCATAGTCGCTTTTACATTTTACATTATCTTAATGTAATATATAATACAATAATAGTTGATGACGTTGTTCAATGATAAATATAGAACTGAATGAAGAAGAAGAAATTTTTTCGTTGGTTCGTTGGATATTGAAAAAAAAAAAAAAAATTGCATCATAAAAACATTCGGACAATGGGACAATGGGAAAAAAATAAATAAAAATAATAAAAATCCATTCAATAATGAAATATTTCAATTTTGATTTCGCATAAAAAGTTTTCTATTCATTGTTAGTTTCACAGAGTACATTGAAAAAATGTAGAGTATTATTGGAAAAGGGATATTTTATTTTTGTATTTTATTTCAATTGTTCAAAACAAAAACACATAAAAATCCATTATCATTATTAAAATTTTATTGTTATTATTAATGAATTTGATTTGATTTGATTTGATTTGTTGTTGTGGACTATTGGAAATTTGACTTGATTTTTTGTTCTTTAATAAAATAATGAAAAATTGGTCACAATTCCCCGGAGAGATTTTGACGGAAAACTTTCTAGTGACAGAAATTGAATCGTTAAAAGGTCCTGAAGATTTTTTCCTAAGGGGTAAAACTTTCTAATGACAGAAATTCAATGCCAAAGAGATTCTGAAGATTTTTCCACAAGTACAAAACTTTCTACTGACGAAAATTGCAATCCTGAAAAGGTCCTAAAACATTTTTCCTTAGGCGGAAAACTTCCCAAAGATAGAAATTCAATCCTGAGGTGATTCTAAACATTTTTGCTTTGATGGAAAATTTTCTTATAATGAAAATTCGTCTCCGGAGAGACGTTCTTAAGATTTTTGCTTTAGTGGAAAATTTTTTTAATAATGAAAATTTGCACCTGAAGAGATTCTGAAGATTTTTTTGTCTTGGGAATAAACTTTCTAATAATGACAATTCCTTCCCGGAGAGTTCCTGAAGATTTTTGCTTTTTTAAACGATTTTCTAATAATGAAAATCATACTCATTGATGAGATTCTGAGGATTTTTGCATTGGTGGAAAATTTTCTTATAATCAGAATTCAACCCTGAAGAGATTCTGAAGATTTTTCCCTTCGGACCAAGTTTTCTAATGATCGGAATACAATCTTGAAGAATTTCTAAAGATTTTTCCTACCTTAAGAGATTCTGAACCATTTTTCCATTGGTGGAAAATTTTTCTAATTATGAGAATTTGCCCCTGAAGTGATTCTAAGGATTTTTGCTTTCGTGGAAAACCTTTTAATAATGAGAATTCCTCCTTGATGAGATTCCGGACATTTTTGTTTTGGTGGAAAATTTTCTAATAAACGGGAATTCCTCCTTGATTAAGTTCTGCAGATTTTCCTTTGATCTAAAACTTTCTTATAATGAAAATTCGTTCCTGATGTGATTCTGAGGATTTTCCCTTTGGTGTGTACGATTTTCTAATAAAGAGAATTCGTCCCTGAAGAGATTCTGAGGACTTTTCCTTAAGTGGAAAATTTTCTAATGATCGAAATTCAATCTTGAAGAGATTCTGAAGATTTTTTCTAGGAGTGGAAAATTTTCTAATAATAATAATTCGTTCACGGAGAGATTCTGAGGATTTTTGCATTCATGGCAAATTTTCTAATAATGAAAATTCGTCCCCAGAGAGAGAGATTCTGAACAACTTTTCCCTTCGGTGCAAGTTTTCTAATGATCGGAATTCAATCCTAATGAGATTCTTAACCTTTTTTGCTTTGATGGCTTTGATTTCTAATAATGAGAATTCCTCATTGTGATGAGATTCTGAGGGTTTTTTTCTTGGGTGGAAAACTTTCTAATAATGAAAATTCGTCCCCAGAGAGAGAGATTCTGAACAACTTTTCCCTTCACTTCACTTCGGACCGAAGTTTTCTAATGATCGGAATATTCAAACCTTTGAAGAATTTCTGAA
Source organism: Dilophus febrilis (assembly GCA_958336335.1). Classification (NCBI taxonomy): domain Eukaryota; kingdom Metazoa; phylum Arthropoda; class Insecta; order Diptera; family Bibionidae; genus Dilophus; species Dilophus febrilis. The sequence goes on from OY284473.1 coordinate 1,149,475, forward strand.
CATTTTTTTCTGATCATGGACGATTTTTTCTAATTCTAATAAAAATATTCCTCCCCCCCGATATGAGATTCGGGACCTTTTTAATTTAAAAAAGTAAAAGTAAAAGTAAATTGTGTAAAGTATAAGTTATAAATTATAAAGTGGTCAAAAAAAAAAATTAAAAGTTTTGAATTATATTAACTAATGGATTAATGTTATTATTTTTTAACTTCTTAACTTCCCTTTCCTTACCTTTCCCATAACTCCCATATCGATTTTAAAAGTCACATGACAAACAAAACTTTTAGCTGAACCTAAGGTTCTCTCTGTGGTACTCTGGAGTCTGGAGGTTCTTTGTGTAGATGGAGGCGTGTCGAGGCGGAAGCGGAAGCCCCCGCCGCCTCGTTACACTAGTTTTTGGTTTTTAGTTTTTTTGATGGACGATTTTCTAATAATTTTGAATTCCTCCATTCGCACTGGGTTTCTGAACATTTTTTTTGCATTAATGGGAAAGGGGGGGGGGGGGCGGCTGCTGCTGTCTAACAATGAGAATTCGCCCCCCTCCCCCCCCCCCCCCCCCCCGGTTGAGATTCTGAAGATTTTTCCTTTATTTTGGGGTGAAAACTTTCTACTGACAGAAATTCGTTCCCTGATGAGATTCTGTGGATTTTTCTTTATTTTGGGGTGAAAATTTTTACTTAAGATAGAAATTCAATCATGAAGAATTTCTGAACATTTTTTTCCTGAAGATGAATGGATGGATGGAAAATTTTTCCAACAAAACTAGAAAAAATCATTCAAAATCTCTGCCAAATTTGAATGTGCTTGCCATTAGAAAAACCATTATCCAACCATCCATTATCCAACCATCCATTACCATCGGATGGAAAATATTTTAAAATTTGGCACTTTTGACAGAATAAAAATTCCGATCCATATAGAAAAGATCCAAATGCAAAAGGGATTAAGATCATATCAGATCAGGTCAGATCAGAAAGTCTATCTTCATCAAAAAAGAAGATCGACAAAAAAAAACAAAAAAATTATATCTTTCCCTCGGAAATAGGAAAAACCCACCATCAATTTCACCTTCACAAAAAAAAAAATCACCTGTCCGTCCGTCCACGATAAATTCCATACAAAACGATAATCTTTGTCCATCTCTCTCCATCTCTCTCCATCTCTCTCTCTCTCTCTCTCTCTCCATATATCTCTATATCTCTATCTCTTTATACCTTCACCTTTTAACACAATTCAATATGTTTTTTTTTTTGTTTTTTAATGATATTGTGTTAAATTATTGTGGTTATTAAGAATCATAATAATAATAATAATAAAATGCTTAAAGGCATTAAATTAAAAAAAAAAAAATAACAAGTGCGTGTTTTATTTATTATTATTATTATTATTATTATTATTATGATAGAGAAAAGACATCGTAAAATTTAAAAAAAAAACCCCTTTCAAATATAACTAAATGGAAAAAAAAAAAAAAAACAGAATTATTAAATCCATAAAATATGTAATATATCAAACCAAAAAAATGTTGTTGTTGTTGTTTTTTTTCACCCGTTTTCAATCAATCATAAATTTTATTTACCATATCCATTGCATTGCGCATATATACATAGCCGCATATAATATATAATAGAAATAGAAAAATTCAATACCAAACGTAGCGTTTCCCTTTTACTCATTACACAAAACATTACAAAAAAAACTTAATTTTAAAAACTATAACTACTTAACGCAATGACGACGACTGTGACTGCGACTGCGACGACGACTACAAACGATACATGATTATTTATGATATGATCCGCGCATAATCACCATGTAATCATAAATAATAATAATAATAATTTTAACCACACACAAATTATATTTGGCTTAAAGCGCATTGAATTTTTTTTTTTGGGTTGAAGAGGTCCTTATAAACAAAATTTATTATTCTATAATTTTCCATATCAATATCAATAACAAAAGAAATATTTATTTAATTCATCATCATCATTATTATTATTATTATTATTATTATTCCATTTACCATTCATTCATTCATTCATTCATTATACTAATTTGACGTGTGTTTGCTCTGCCGTCAATGACGACAAAGACATATCAATTTGGCACCCCAAAAAAAAAAAACAAAATTATTTGGTTCAAATTCAAATTCAAATTTAAAAAAAAAGAGATCGTCGTGTATTTGTTTGCCAATAGCCCAAAAAAATATTATTTTTAATAACATCATCAAAATGAAAAAAAAAAATAACAATAACAATAAAAAACATCCTCATTTCATCTGTTAATTTATTTGATGATGTTGTTATTGTTGTTGTTGTTGTTGATGTTAATAATTTTTTATTTTTTTTATTTGTATTTCTTTCCCCCTTTTTTTCCATATCTCATAAATTCATAACTTTTTTCAATTGATTTTTTACCAACATACCAAAAAATTACTTTTATTTATGAATATAAAAAAAAAAAAAACCCGTCGACGAACTTTTGGAATCCCCCTCTCGCTCTCTCTCAGAAATGGAGATACAGAAATGAAATGGAAAATAGAACAAAATACAATAAAATAAAAAATTAATCTATTTATTATTATTATTATTGTGATGATGATGAAGAGATCATTTATTTTTTAATTCAAATTCATATTCATATTTATTTAATTTTTTTTGGAATCATAACCTCTTATAATATAATAATTTTTTGGTATCGGAGTTGAGTTGAGTTGAATTGAATTGAATTGGTGTGTATTTAAAATTTTTTTTTTTTGTAATTTAACAAACCCTCGCTTTGAAAATTTTTGATTTATTTATTTATTGATATATTATTTATATAGGTGGTGGTGGTGGTGGTGATGTTTCTTTTGGATTTGTGGTTCTTTTCTGTGTTTTTTTTCTGATTATGCGATTTATTATGAATTTTTTCTGGGGGTTAATCGGTTTTTTTTTTTTTTTTTTTTTTGTATTTTACCTGAATTTTACCTTTTGAAATAGCACAAGAGCAAGAACTAAAATTGCGGGTTTCAAAATTGATTGACCTAAATGTATAGGAAAAAAAAAAAAAAAATCCTCCCCTTAATAATTTTCATACTACAAGGTGGACAAACAAATCATTTTTGTAATTGTAATGATGAAGATTCTTGAAGAGATTTTGAAGAGTTTTTCATGTTAAGTGGTAAGTTTTCTATTGATGGGAAAATTCAATCCTGAAGAAGAGATTCTAAAGATTTTTTTCTTAAGGATAAAACTTTCTACTCGATAGAAATTCAATCCTGGAGAGATACTGAAGATATTTCCTTAAGGACAAAACTTTCTACTGATAGAAATTCAATCCTGAAAAAAACCCTGAAGATATTTCCTCCAGATCTTAAAGAGATTCTGAACGATTTTTTCTTCAGTGGAAAATTTTCCACTGTCAGATAATTAATACCCAAGAGATACAGAAGATTTTTCCTTAAGTGGAAAACTTTCTACTCACGGAAATTCAATCCCGAAGAGATTCCGAACGACTTTTTCTCAAGTACAAAACTTTTTCTACTGACAGAAATTCAATCGTGAATAGATTCTGAAGATTTTTTTTTAAGCAGCAAATTTCCTAAAGATAGAAATTCAATCCCGAAGAGATTCTGAACGATTTTTTCTTCAGGGGAAAATTTTCTACTGAAAAAGAAATTCAATCCTGAAAAGGTCCTGAAGATTTTTCCTTAAGGGTAAAACTTTCTGCTGACTGAATTTGTACCTTGAAGAGATTCTGAAGATTTTTCCTTGTTGGGAAAACTTTCTACTGACAGAAATTCAATCCCGAAGAGATTCTGAAGAATTTTTCTTAAGTGGAAAATTTTCTACTGAAAGAAATTCAACCGTGAAGAGATTCTGAAGATTTTTCCTTAATGGGAAAATTTCCTAAAGATAGAAATTCAATACTGAAGAGATTCTGAAGATTCTACCACAAATTCAAAACTTTCTACTGATTGAAATTCAATCCTGAAAATGTCCTGAATCCTGAAATTTTTCCTTGTTGGGAAAATTTTCTACTGACAAAAATTCAATCGCGAAGAGATTCTGAAGATTTTTCCTTAATGGGAAAATTTCCTAAAGATAGAAATTCAATCCTAAAAAGGTCCTGAAGATTTTTCCTCAAGCACAAAACTTTCTACTGACAGAAATTCAATCTTGAAGAGATTCTGAAGAATTTTCCTTAAGTGGAAAACTTTCTACTGACAGAAATTCAATCTTAAAGCGATTCTGAAGATTTTTCCTCAAATACAAAACTTTCTACTGACAGAAATTCAACCCTGAAGAGATTCTGAAGATGGTTCCTTAAAAGGAAAACTTTCTACTGACCGAAATTCAACCCTGAAGATATTCTGAAGATTTTCCCCTAAGTGAAAAATTTCCCAAATGTAGAAATTCAATCCTGCAAAGGTCCTGAACAATTTTCCTTAAGGTGCAAATTTCCTAAAGGTAGAAATTCAATCATAAAGAGATTCTGAAGATTTTTCCTCAAGTCCAAAACTTTCTACTGACAGAAATTCAACCGTGAAGAGATTCTGAAGATTTTTCCTTAGGTGAAAAATTTTCTGATAATAAAAACTCGATCCTGAATAGATTCTGAAGATTTTTCCTTATTGGGAAAACTTTCTATTGAAAGAAATTCAATCCTGAAAAGGTCCTGAAGATTTTTTCTTATTGGGAAAACTTTCTACTGACAGAAATTAAATCGTTAAAAGATTCTGAAGATTTTTCCTTAAGTACAAAACTTTCTACGGAGAGAAATTCAATCCCGAAGAGTTTCTGAAGATTTTTTCTCAAGTACAAAACTTTCTACTGACAGAAATTCATTCTTAAAGAGATTCTGAAGATTTTTCCTTAAGTACAAAACTTTCTACTGACAGAAATTCAATCCTGAAAAGGTCCTGCAAATTTTTCCTTACGGGCGAAAACTTTCTACTGACAGAAATTCGATCCCGAAGAGATTCTGAAGATATTTCCTTCAGTGGAAAATTTCCTTATGATTGAAATTCCTCGATCCCGAAGAGATTCTGAAGATTTTTCCTCAAGTACAAAACTTTCTACCGACAGAAATTCAATCTTAAAGAGATTCTGAACGATTTTTTCCCGAAATGCAAAAAATTCCCTGACACGCACACGCACGAACAACATCTCGTTCATCCGTCTCATCATCGGCTTATCGGCCATTGAAACCAACGAACCGCCCGACCGACCGACCGACCGATCGACCGTTGATCTTGAGATCTTACATTTTTGTATTATTATTATTATTATTATTCAAAATCATTTTGTGTTTATTTGTTTTACAAGAAATATAGAAGAAAATAGAATGAAAATTGAAAAGGAACAAAAAAACTCACGCTGATCTAAACAAAACAAATACAATTTTTTTTTTTTTTGTTTAATTTATTTTTGGTTTTTCTTTTTCTGTGTGTTTTGTGTGTTTTAAATTTTTTTTTTTGATGATTTAATAATAATAATAATAATAAAACGAGATTGATATTCCTCCTTGGTTGGATATGTATGTAAATGAACGTCTTCATTCATCGTCTTTTCATCGTCGTCATTTTTCGTAAATTTTTCTTTTTGCGTTTCCAAAATAAATAGGAAAAAAAAGTTCGGCAGCGGGGGCGGACGAAGACGACGACGACGATGAAGACGAAGACGATGAATGAAAAACACAAATGATGATGATGACGACGACGACTTTAGATAGATAGAAATAAATTATTAGTTTAGTTTATTTAAATTTAAATTTTTTGTGTATTTTCTTTCTATTTTCAATATTTTAATTTTTTCCCAACCACATTTTTTTTTCATCGTGCGTGCGCGCGCGTGTAACGTAAACAAACAGAAGAAAAAAAAACAGTAGAAGAAGAAAAAAATTAAGAAAATAAAACAATTTTGGTTGATGAAGAAAACGACCGACCGACCGACCGACGAAGAGATATGATAAACAAATAAACATCACACACAATTTAATTTTAATTTTTTTTTCTATTTTTTTTTTCCTCAATGCGTTCGTTCGTTATTCAAATTGTTTATTCAAATCATTCAAATCATCTATTCATCTATTCATCCATCCATCCATCCATCCATCGTTGGATTGTGTTTTTTACTTATTTTTGAATTCGTTTGTAAGAGTAGAAAAATTAACTAAAATATAAAAAATTGATCACTTCTTCATAATCTCTTAAGGATGATCTCCACCGAAAATTAGAATATGTTTCCTTGGACTCGGACTTGGTCAGAATTGATGGAGTTTTCAAGATTTTCCTTTTTATATATATGGAAAATTGTGCGCAAAAATCGATTTAAGCGGTAGCGATTTATTGAAAGTCCGGTAATGAATCGTTTTGAAATTTTTTCCCCAAGAACTTCATAATCCCTTAGGGATCGTCTCCACCGAAAATTAGGATAGGTTTCCATGGACGGAGTTCGTCAGAATTGATGAGATTTTTAAGATTTTCCTCATTTTTACATGGAAAATTATCTCAAATCTAATTCTGATGGCGATTTCTTGGAAATTCCTTCAACAGATCCTTTTAGGAAATTATCCGAAGAACTTTATAATCCTTTAGAAATGATCTTCACCGAAAATTAGGATAGGTTTTCTTGGACGAACTTTGTTATAGAATTGAGGAAGTTTGCAAAAATTTTCACGAGTTTTTTTCATAGGAAATTTTCGAAAATCGAATTATGATGGCGATTTCTTGGAAATTCCTTTAACGGATCCTTTTAGGAAATTATCCGAAGAACTTTATAATCCCTTCAGAGATGATCTCCATCAAATATTAGGATAGGTTTCCTTGGACGGACTTTGTCGGAATTGATGAGATTTTAAGATTTTCACGGGGTTTTTTTATATGGAAAATTTTTCCTTATTGAGTTCTGATAGCGATTTCTCGAAAAACCTGCCACGAATCCCTTTCAAATTTTTCACCACTTCATTGTAATCTCTTTAGAGAATGATCTCTAAAAGATATTAGGATCGGTTTCCTTGGGCGGACTTTGTCGGAATTGAGGGAGTTTGAAGATTTTCCAATTTTTTTTTTATATGAAAAAATTGCCCCAAATCGAATTCTTCTAGCGATTTCTTGAAATTCCTTTAACAGATCCTTTTAGGAAATTTCCCCAGATCTTTAAAATCATTTAGGGATGATCTCCAAAAATTATTAGGATAGGTTTCTTTGGACGGACTTTGTTAGAATTGAGGGTGTTTTTAAGATTTTCCTCATTTTTACATGGAAAATAATTATCTCAATTCGAATTCTGATTGCGATTTCTTGAAATTCCTTTAACAGATCCTTTTGGGAAATTATCCCTAGAACTTTATAACCCTTTAGGGATGTTCTCCACCAAAAAATTATTAGGATAGGTTTCCTTGGACGAACTTTGTTATAGAATTGAGGAAGTTTGCAAAAATTTTCACGAGTTTTTTTCATAGGAAATTTTCGAAAATCGAATTATGATGGCGATTTCTTGAAATTCCTTTAACAGATCCTTTTGGGAAATTATCCCTAGAACTTTATAACCCTTTATAACCCTTTATTTAAATTATCTCAAATCAAATTTGTCAAAATGATAAATTCTAATTCTAATTTCGAATTCGAATTCGAATTCTTATAATCAAGTTCGTCCAAAAGAACAAAATCTATCCCAAAAATGTTTTTTACATCAAAGAACATATCTTTAAGAATTATGATGGATTAAAAAGAAAAGATCTTGTTCCAAACTCCCAATGGTTCAAAACGGATTATTCATTGAGGCATTTTTCTTTTCAAGAAATCGTCGTCATTAGAATTCCAATTTTTTTGGGGTAGATTTTCCATGTAAATTATTAATTTGGAACCTATTGGAAATTCCCTCAATTCTCAAATCAAATCAAGTTCGCGACCAAGACAAACCAAAAAAAAAAAAAACCTATCCTAATAATATCCGATGAAGATCACCAGAACCTAAAATAAGGGATTTTTATTGGTTGGTTGGTTGGTTGGTTGGTTGGGATATGGATTAAATTATTGATCAAATTCAATTCAAAATGTATGTGGAATGTGTGTGGGGTGAGAGGTCCTTTTTTTTTTTACTCTATTATTATTATTTCATTTATTATTATTATTATTAATATTAATATTATTATTGATGATTGTATATTTAAATACGGACACGATAGTTTATGATAATTTCATGTATCAATCTCATGTTTTACATACATTTTTTAAATTTAAATTATACTATAAATTCTCTATTGTGTAATAAATACCCAAAAAATTTGCCCCCTTTTTCAAAAAAAAAAAAAAAAAAAAAAATTCAACAAAAGACACCCCTCTCAAATTTAAAACAAATTTCCATTTTTTTGCATGAATGAATGAATGAATTGAAAATTGAATATATTTCAATATATGATTAAAATATGCGGATCATTAAATTGATAAGATATACGTTTTTTTTTTACATATTTAAAAAACGATTAAAAGATACCCAAAAAAATATACAACGAAATATGAAATGCTTTTAAAAACCCTCACTCACTAACTCACTCCCTCCCTCCTAACTCCGTCTATGTAATAATCACCATATCAATATCATCATCATCATCACCGTCACCGTCATCGACTAAACTCAAAAACGTTTAACAATAATAAATTTATTTGTGTATAGATGATTTGTATTACATAATAAAAATAAATAATTACACAACGCTAATAAAAAAAAAAAAATCTCAATAACAAAATCCACACACACAAAAAAAAAAAAAAAAGGGGTGAACTCGTCGCCCTAATTTAAACTTTAACAAATATTAATACATCATATTTTACAGAACTCAATTATTTTTTCCTTTTTCCATATTTGACAAATTGGACAAAATATAACCTGAATATTGTATTGTGTTACAACACAAAAAATAAAATTAAAAGGATTTTTCGTTCGTTAACAAAAAGATAAATTTAGTATTTAGTATTATTAGTTTAAGGAAAGAAATCTCCCGCACACGTTTGCGGATGAAATTGTTTTTTTTTTTTGTTTTTTTTTGAATTTTTCGCTGAACATTCGACTTTAGACTTTGGTCACCATTTACTTACCATTGAAACGGGTAATCCACTGGCGGCTCCATTTGTATACGAATACGGTGATACAAGATATCCCATATTAAAACCGGATGCATGCGAAGGTTCAACTTTACCTGTGACGAATGAAAAAAAATGAAAAAAAAATAGGAAAAATTAATAAAATGTGATAAAAAAATAATCCTGTTTAGAGGAGAATTTCTGTTTTTTTTTTTGTGGTCTCATTCTATCGCTATTTGACTCTTTCATACCCTCTCTCTCTCTCTCTCTCACACACGCTCTCTTTCTCTCTTACGTCTCTCTCCCGTCCCCGGGTGTTTTTGTCTGAGATGGGAATGAAAAGGTGAATGAAAAAGGGATTGAAAGGGGGAATGCAAAAAGGGAATGCAAAAAGGGGAATGAAAAGGGAATGCAAAAAGGGGATTGAGAAGTGAATGATAAAGGGAATGAAAAAGTGAATGCAAAAAGTGAATGATAAAGTGAATGATAAAGTGAATGAAAAAGGGAAAGGAAAAGTGTGGAATGAAATTCGGATGCTGCTGCCCTTAAAGGAATTTTTTCTATTCTGCCGATTCTGTTCTTAAGAAATTTCCCATATATCGGATTTTCTGCCAATTAAAAAATTTTATAGTTAAGTTTTTTTTTTTTTTGATGCAAAAGATCGATTTCGATCGGATTTTCTGCCAATTAAGAGATTTTCTATCTATCGGATTTTCTACCCCTAATAGAGCTTTTCTATCTAACCGGATTTTCTGCCATTAACAATTTTTCTATGTAGGATTTTCTACCCCTAAGAGAGCTTTTCTATCTAACCGAATTTTCTGTCCTGTAAGAGATTTTCCATCTATCGGATTTTCTGTCCTGTAAGAGATTTTCCATCTATCGGATTTTCTTTCCCGCGAGAAAGAGATTTGCTGTCTATCGGATTTTCTAGCCTTAAGAGATTTTCTATCCTTAAGAGAATTTCTGTCTATCAGATTTTCTAGCCTTAAGAGAATTTCTATTGGATTTACTGGTGGCCCTAAACCGAGATTTTCTATTGGATTTACTGGTGGCCCTAAGAGATTTTATAGTGAATTTTTCACCCTTAAGAGATTTTCTATCTATTGAGGATTTTCTGTCCTGTAAGAGATTTTCTATCGGATTTTCGGTCCTTACGAGATTTTCTGTCCTGTAAGAGATTTTCTATCCGTCAGATTTTCTATCCTTAAGAGAATTTCTATTGGTTTTGCTGCCCTAAAGAGATTTTCTATTGGATTCTGCGCTTACGAGATTTTCTATTGGATTTTCAATCCTGTAAGAGATTTTCTATCGGATTCTGTCCTTACGAGATTTTCTATCCCAAAAGAGATTTGCTGTTGTCTATCGGATTTTCTAGCCTTAAAAGATTTTCGGTTCTTAAGAGATTTTCTATCTATCGGATTTTCTGCTTTTAAGAGATTTTCTAACTATCGGATTTTCGGTCCTTAAGAGATTTTCCATCTATCGGATTTTCTATCCTTAAGAGAATTTCTATCTATTGAGGATTTTCTATCCTTAAGAGATTTTCTATCTATCGGATTTTCTGCCCTTAAGCGATTTTCTATCGGATTCGGTCCTTACGAGATTTTCTATTGAGGATTTTCTATCCTGTAAGAGGTGGTTTGGTCATGTGGTACGAATGGATGGCGATCGTATACCGTCAAAAATGCTGGACAGTAAGCCGGGCGGATCTAGGAGTGTAGGAAGACCGCGGGGTAGGTGGAAAGATGAAGTAGAAGTGGACCTTCGGGCCCTCGGCGTTTCCGTCTGGCGGACGTTGGCGGTAAATAGGTCCGGTTGGAGGAGGCTGTTAATGGACGACAAAACCAATTGTAGGTTGTAGGCGCGCAGAAGTAAGAAGTAATAAGAGATTTTCTATCTATCAGATTTTCGGTCCTTAAGAGAATTTCTATTGGTTTTGCGGCCCTAAAGAGATTTTCTATTGGATTCTGCGCTACCGAGATTTTCTATTGAGGATTTTCTATCCTGTAAGAGATTTTCTATCCTTAAGCGATTTTCTATCGGATTCTGTCCTGTAAGAGATTTTCTATCCTGTAAGAGATTTTCTATCTATCTATCTATAATCTACTATTCTTTCGGATTTTCTGCCCTTAAAAGGTTTTCTATCCTGTAAGAGATTTTCTATATCTATCGGATTTTCTATCCCAAAAGAGATTTTCTATCGGTCTATCGGATTTCCGGTCCTTAAGAGGTTTTAATATAGGATTCTGCGCTTACGAGATTTTCTATCTATCAGATTTTCTATCCTGAAGAGATTTTCTAACAATCGGATTTTCGGTCCTTAAAAGGTTTTCTATCCTGTAAGAGATTTTCTATCGAGTCGAGCCGGTCAAGAGATTTTATAGCGCAGTTTTCCAGCCAGTTAAGAGATTTTCTATAGGATTTTCTGTGGATTCTGTGCCCTTTGGTTAGATTTTATCGTTTTTGTTTTGGGGAATGATAAATGGTGAATGAAAATTGAATGAAAAAGGGGGATTGAGAAGTGAATGGGAAAAAGTGATTGAAAAGTGAATGGAATGGGAAAAAGGGAAAAAATTTTGATTTGTTTATTATATATTCATACATTCTTGGGTCTTTCTTGGGATTTGGTTTGGTTTCTTGGTTGTTAATTTATTTTTTTTAAATACACACAAATAATAAAAAGATTATTTATTTTAACAAGAAGATTCATCTCTTTAAGAAAAAAAAACAAAAAAAACCTAGAAGACACGTAAAAGAAAAAGAAGAAGAAGCCAACAGAATAAAATAAAAAAAAAAAAAAAAACAGAATAAGATTATAAGAAAATAAGAATACGAAAGAAGTAAAACAAAAAAAAAAAAAAAACTGAACAACACACACGAGACATTGTTAAAAGTAAAGTACAACAACAACAACAACAAATCAAGCTTGTAAAAAAACCAACTGATACGAAAGAACAAGAGATTTAATAAATTTTATAATTGGAATGGAATGGAACTTGTTATAAGAAAATATTTTTTCGGGTATTTATAAAAAAAATTTGTTATTTTTTTTTTTTTTTCCTTATTCTTATTATTATTATTATTATTCGTTTTTAAGCTTCATCAACGAGATCGTTATTCATTTTGTATTTTGTGTTTTTTTTTTTGTTGGTTTTTACTTCATTTATATATATATCTCTGTGTAAAATTAATGATGCATTTAAAAAATTTTCAGTATGTACGTAAAAAAAAAAAAAACGAAATTCAAATGAATTTATAGTTTAGTTGTGCTGCAGACCGGTAAAAGATTTTCTATCTATTGGATTTTCGGTCCTTAAGAGATTTTCTATGTGTGATTTTCTGCCAATTAAGAGATTCTTTAACCTTTAACTTCTTTAACGCCAATTCTTTAAAAATTCTGTTCTTAAGAGATTTTCTATTGAGGATTTTCTGTTCTTAAGAGATTTTCTATCTATCAAATTCTGTTCTTAAGAGATTTTCTATCGAGTTTGCCAGTCAACAACAGTCTTTTATTGCGCAGTTTTCCCGTTAAGAGATTTTCTATCCTTAACCGATTTTCTATCGGAATTTTTCTGCCCTTAATAGAATTTCTATCGGAATTTTTCTGTTCTTAAGAGATTTTCTATCGGATTCTATTCTTAAGAGATTTTCTGTGTGATTCTGTGTCCATTTAGAGAGTTTTTAAAATTCCGTTTTGGCATCCAAGAGATTTTCTATGTATAGTAAGTTTTCTGTCCTTAAGAGATTTTCTATTGAGGATTTTCTGCCAATTAAGAGATTTTCTATCACATTCTGTTCTTAAGAGATTTTATAGTGAATTTTTCTGCCCTTAATAGATTTCCTATCGGATTCTATGCCCTTAATAGATTTTCTATCGGAATTTTTCTGTTCTTAAAGAGATTTTCTTGTCGGAGTTTCTGTCCTTAAGAGATTTTATAATAAATTTTCTGCCCTTTTTTAGAGATTTTCTATCTATCGGATTTTAAAACAGCTCTAAAACAGATTTTCTTTGGTGGGATTCTGCTTCGGATTAAGAAGAGATTTTCTATGTAGGATTTTCTGTCCTTTTTGGAGGAGATTTTAACAGTTTGGGTTTGCTAAGCTAAGAGATTTTCAATGTAGGATTTTCTTCTGCTCTCAAGAGATTTTCCGAGGATTTTCTGTTTCTTAAGAGATGATTTTTTATTTAGTTAAGTTTTTTTTTTTTTGATGCAAAACGATTTTCTATTGGATTATTATTGGTCCGTTAGAGATTTTATAGAGCAAGCAAGTTTCGGCTTTATAGCAAGATTTTCTATATCCTTAAGAGATTTTCTATTGGATTCCGCCCACATTAGGGCAGATTTTTTTTTTTTTTTATTTTCATTTTGCCCCTTAATATTTTTTCATTGAACGTTTATTTTGTTTTTTTTTGGTCGGTGGGGGGGGGGGTGGACATTTCCATAGTCACAGAAATGTTCTAATCTAATATTCATCACATTGATTCAAAATGCAAAAAAACCCAATCAACACTACCAAACCAAATCTACAAGAAACTTTCATTCCCCAATTAACAAACAAACCCATCAAACCCAATTAACAAACCCAGTAGCAGCACAGTTGTGAAGTTTCAACCGTTCAAAAATTTTTCTTAATATTTCAAATGGATTTTTTTTTGTTTTTTTTTTTGTTAATTGGTTGATTGACAGAATTTCACAAACAATTCTATCCAAAAGAAGAAGAAGAAGAAGAACAAGAAGATGAAGAAGATGAAGAAGATTCCTTTAAAAGAATTAAAAAAAAAAAAAGAAAAACAATCAAAGCAATTACACGATCGAAGTTGAAGAAGAATCCGTTCGTTCGTTCGTTAATCCGTCCGTGCGTCCGTCCGTCCGTCCGTCCCTTCGCCTGTCTATCTATCGTCCATTCATTCATTTATTCATTCATTCATTTATTATATCTATCTATCTATCGATATCCATCCACGCGATATACGTAATGTGTCATGTAAGGAGAAAATGTGAGTCTTGTTAAAATTTTAACAACAAACAAAAAATAAATAAATAATATTATGGATGAAGCGCGTAAAAGAAATTAAAATTTCGTTAAATTAAGTTAAGTTATTTATTTATTTTCTGTTCTTTTGGTTCTTCTTTTGGTTCATTTGGTTTTTTTGTTATTTTATAACACGCATATTTTTCATGGTTATTTTTTTTTTCTTGTTAACTTGTTTTGATATTCACTTTTTTTTTCTTTTGTTTGTTTTGTTTGTTTTGTTTCTTCAGCTCTCTCTCTCTCTCTCTCTCTCTCTCTCTCTCACTCTTTCTCTTTCTCTTACTGTCTGTGATCGTTATTATAAATTATTTTATTTTATTTATTTGGTGTATTATTAAACAGAAAACAGCAGAAAAAGTACGTACGTTTTGAATATACACAACAAAAAAAAAGCAATGCAATGCAATGCAATGCGATAATAAATGCGAAATGAAAGAATCGGTTATTTATTTTTATTTTTTTTTTTAATCAGAATAATTGGATTCTGATTTACAAGAAATGAAAAAAAAAAACATATTTTTTTTTTCTATACTTTTTTATTCTTATATTCGTTTTCATTCACTTCTTCTTTGAGTTGTTATTCTTCGATTTGTTCTTCTTCTTCTTCTTCTTCTTCTTCTTCTTCTTCTGAATCGAGTGATGATTAGTGTAATATTTTAGTAAATAGGTGATTTTTGATTGAATATCAATAATTGTGATTAGTGGTGTATTAAATATTATTCTATTTAACATTCCTTAAAAAGTCTATTAGTTTTACACACTCTCTTTCTCTCTCTCTCTCTCTCTCTCTGTGCATTGATAGAAAATCTCTGTGAAGGATAGAAAATCTTATGGAAAATCCATTTGCCTGAAAAGTTAACTGTAATTATGGTAATGTCCCCACAACCAAAACAAAGTTAAAAATTAAAACAACCACAAAATCAAGCTCGGCAAACTCGCAAGCTCCACAAAAAAACAAATTACAAAATTTGTGAGGTGTCAAACAAAAAAGAAGGAAAATCACCAAAATAAAATATATAAAATATCATATCAAGACATTGTTGACGACGGTGGACAAAGACGACGATGACGATGACGATGACGACAATCAAAACAAAAAAACAAAAATCAAAAATTAAATCAAATCAAATCGACAAAACGTTTAATGAATACTAAATTAATTTGTTTTTTAACTCATTAATTATTAATATTTTTTGTTTTTGTTTTTTGTTCATTATTCAATGATTGATTTAATATTCTAATATAATGAAAAGACAGGGTGTGTTGCGTGGTTTCGGGTACGGTTTATTTAAAGGTCGGTCAAGGAAGTATAGGTGTCGGGGTGAAGGAAATGAAATGAAAAAACTCCCCCAATGATGCATTATTCCCATTGGGAGTAACAAAACAAATTTTTTTATTTTTTTTTTGTCTTGAATCAAAAATTTCCACTTGGGAAATTCCCAATTTTTTTATTTTAATGCTTTTGTTTAATGCAATCTAAGTGATTTTAAGAGATTTTTATTTTAGCCATTTTTCGTAAAAAAAAGCCCCCACCAAAACAAGAATTTGGTTTCCGAAATTTGGGAATTTTCCCCTCTCTTCCCTCTTTATCCTCCCTCTCTTTGCTTCTCCTCCTCCTCCTCCTCCAGTCCGTTTTCCAAGGTGTAAAGTTTTTCGCATCTATAGATAGCATCTATAGAAATGATCAGGAATTCTTAAGAAATCTTCAGAAATTGTTCGGAACTCTCTGTTGATTAGAATGATTAGAAATTCCTTCAGAGCTCTTACGGTAAATCAATTCAGGAATCCTAATCAGAATTGTTCGGGAATTGTTGTTCAGCGTTCTTAAGAAATGATTAGAAATTCCTTCAGAGTTCTTAAGAAATCCGTTGAGGAAATCTTCACAATTCTTCAAGAAATGATCAGAAATTCCTTCAGAAAACTTTCAGGTCACAATGTTCAGGTTCATTCTTTGGAAATTCTTTGGAAATATGGAAAATTCTTTGGGATTTTTTTGCTCTAAATTTCCACTTGGGATCTTCTTTTGGTTTGTGAAGTGAAGTGAAGTGAAAGAAAGTTCCAAATAAATCTTTTGTTGTGTGGTAAGTGCCCATAGAATCAGGAAAAAGAGTGATTTTAGAGTGATCCATTTTTCCAAAAAACAGGCGCGCTGCTCAAAACAGGAATTTTGTTCGAACCGTAACGATCGGAATTTTCCCATCTCTTCCCCTTTTATGCTTCCTCTCTTTTTGCTTCTTTCCGGAATTTCAACCCCCCCCCCCCCCATTCCCCTCTCCTTGATTCTTCTCCATTCCCTTCTCCAGCAAAAGTTTAAAGTTTTTCGCAACTATAGATGTTTTTCATTTTTCATCTCTCTCTCTCTCTCTCTATAAATTTCCACT
Organism: Dilophus febrilis; assembly: GCA_958336335.1. Taxonomy (NCBI): domain Eukaryota; kingdom Metazoa; phylum Arthropoda; class Insecta; order Diptera; family Bibionidae; genus Dilophus; species Dilophus febrilis. The sequence goes on from OY284473.1 coordinate 1,165,963, forward strand.
TGGGATATTTTGTTTAGCGTTAAATTTGTGAATTGTGAATTAGAGTTCCAAATCAATCAATCAATTTTCTTTTTTTTGTAAGTGCCAGTGTCAGAACCCTCCTCTTTTCCTCTGTTCCCCTCTCCTAGTTTCTTCTCCACTTTCTTCACTTCTCCAAGTTTAAAATTTTTCCATCTATAGATTTTTCTCATTTTTGCTCTCTCTCTCTCTCTCTCTCTCTCTCTCTCTCTCTCTCTCTCTCTCTCTCTCTCTCTCCACAAAATTTCCACTTGCGAACTTTTGTGTGTTAATTAAGAGTTCCAAATAAATAAATTTTTTTTTTTGGTAAGTGCCCAGAATATGAAAAAAAAAAAAAAGAAGTTCCCGTGCCCTGGGGAGACTTTTTAGCAATTTCCCATGGAGATTTCTTCGCAATTTCCCATGGAGATTTCTTAGCAAAACCTCCTTTTTTTTTGTTAAAGACGACGATGAAGACGACGATGAAGAGGAAAAGGACGACGATGAAGAGGAGTGAATTAGAGTTCCAAATCTTTTGTAAGTGCCCAGAACAGGAAAAGAAATTCCCATGGAGTTTTCTTAGCAATTCACCTGGAGATTTCTTAGCAAAACCTCCTTTCATTTTTTTTTTTTTGCTAAAGACGACGATGAAGACGACAGGGACGAGGACGACGATGAAGAGGAAAAGGACGAGGGCGTCACAGACAAATTTTTATGAATTTTTCTTAACACAAAAAAATGTCAATTACAAAAAAAAAAAAACCAAACGATGTTTTTGTGTTTGGTTTGTCTGTGAATTTGTCTGTGTGAATTTTATTATTTTGTTTTTGTTTTGTTTTGATTTTTGTTTTGATTTTTATTTTTTAATTGATCCGCTTTTTTGTTGTTGTTGTTGTTGTTGTTGGATATGTTGTTGCGTTATTGCCTTATTAATATATTCGATTAAATAATTTGAATAACAAACAAAAAAAAAACAAAAAACAAAAAAAACTAAGTCATCAGTTGATTTTAGCTAATCCAAGGAATAAGTCAAATAAAATAAATTTTTTTTTTACTTCGTCGTCGTCTTCTTCTTATTATTGTATTGTTTTTTTTTTTGTTTTGTTTTATTGCATTTGCATTGTAAGTGAATTTAATTGTTATTGTTGTTGTTGTTGTTGTTGTTATTGTTGTTGCTTTTTAAGCTTAAGTTTTTTTTTATTTTTCTATCCGTTTCCGTTTTCAATTTCTAATATCTACGATTGGTTAATTTTGCCTTAGAATTCTTTCGTTTTCGTTTTGCTTTTTTGTCCCCGACACAAAAAAAAAACTCTTTCTCCTTCCATCATCCAATAACATTGAAATTTTTAATTCGTATTGTTGTTTTTGAAATAATCCACCTTAAAAAAAAAAAAAAACGTTCCTCCAAAAACAATCCCAAATGAGATAGATCTGATGAGATCATTTTGTTTTGTTAGCTTTGCTTTGCATTGCATTGCATTGAATTGTAATTCAACAAAAAAAAAAAAAAAATTCCTGTTTTTGGATCTGCATTTTTTTTTGTTTTTATTGTCTCATTTTTATTGCTATTTTTGTCTTTCACAAACCCAAACCCAATTTTTGTCTTTCACATGAATTAATTTTGTTTTTATTTTTGTTTATTTTTGTATGTCTGCTGCAATATTAATTTATTGATTAATTAATAGAGTAGCATTTTAACCAAAAAAAAATTCCTCATCAACAACTTTGACAACTTTAACGTCATCGTTTTGTCATCATCATCATCATCATCATTACGAAATCGTAATCGTTGTGCAAATAATTCAATACACGTTTTGTATTTTAAGTTATTTTTTGTTTTTTGATTTGTTGATATGATAAATTGTTTTTGTTGTAAGTATTTTAATATATAAAAAAAAAAGGTCATTTGCCAAAATTAAAAAAACGACCACAGAAACGTGAAAAAAATCATAAAAATTCAATTCTATTCAATTCTATTCTATTTAGCATTCACAACAATTTCAATAATTTTATTTTATGCCATTTCTTCAATTTTGGCTTCTTCAATTGATGAAAAAATCCCATATAATTTTGAATTGGAATTACCCAATCAGCAATCACAACAATCACAACAATCACAACAATCCCAAGCAACAACATTTAAAATAAAAAATAGAAAAGTTGACAACATCAACGTTGTTGAAACAACAGAAACAGCGGAAACAGATTATATTTTATACATTGATGATTACGAAATTGATGAAAATTTATTGATAATTGGATCTGGTATTGAAGGTCCTTCACCGCCAACGCAATCGCCAACTTCACCATTGCCATCAACTTCCAAACAAAATAAACTTAATCAATATTATTATTATTTACCGGAATTGGCTGTTTATTTTTGGCCAATTATATTTTATTTAATAACATTACGTTACGCATCTATCATACGTTTACGTATTCATTCGATTAGGGAATTTTTTTTTTAAAAAAATGTTTACAATTTTAATTTGTTGTTGTTGCGTAATTTGTCTACTTCTTATATTTTTTCAATTGATTACATTAAATGTTACCGAATGTATACATACGTATCATTATGATATGGATGTGAATGATGTGGATGTGGATGTGGATGCTGTGAATATGGATAAAGATTTATTATTGACTGGTATTGGTAAAAAATTTCAAATAACCATATATTTATTTGGATTTATATTAGTATTTTTTATAATAAATTATGGATTTGATGGACGGCAACAATTGATTGATGGACGGCAACAATTGATTGATGGACGGCAGCAATTGGTACGGCAAATACCATTAATTAATCGATTACGATCACAATTAACAAATTATATTATACGTAATGGTCGTCAATATACAGAACAGGAATATTTTGATGAATTTCCAACCATTGATAATGGAATTGTCATTCCACAAGAAGAAGAAGAAGAAGAATCTGAAGTATCATCAGAAAATGGACCGACCGCTGTTGGTAATTCATCAACATCAAGAAATATAAATAATCATAACAATAATTTAAATAATAATAATTTGAATGCAATGAATCGAAATACAATGGCCAATGTTGATGTTGCCGTTGTCGTTGATGATGATAATGAAATTATTGATGAAAATTATTTTGATTTTGAAAATATATTTAATGATCGGATTGCTGTTAATCGATTTTTTACCGCTGTTAATTTAATACAAAATAATCGAAATCATTTAATTGAAAATTCTAGTGATAGTGATTTGGATGATGGCATAATTGATAATGATGATGATGATGAAAATGTTGATATTCATCGTATTGGTATTGGTCGAAATAATTTATTACGGGATGATCCAATTCGATATAATCGAGTTGTACAATTTTTAACAACTCATTATCCAAATCAAAATTAAAACTACTAATGGTAAATGGTAAATGGTGAAAGGTAAATGGTTGATTGGGAACTTTTTGGCGAAAGAAAATTTATGGTTTATTGGGAACTTTTTGGCAAAAGAAAATTTATGGTTTATTGGGAACTTTTTGGCAAAAGAAAATTTATGGTTGATTGGGAAACTGAAGGGGCGTAGCGGATGGATGGATGGATGGATGGATGGATGGATGGATGGATAAATTAAACGAATTGGATTGGACATTGAAACATTGAAAAATTGGACAAACAAAACTGGGCAAATCACAAAACAAAAAAAAAACACACAACACGGCAATGAATATATTATTATCAATTTAATATATTCGGGACTCTTTTTTATATTTTTTTTTTTTATCAATATAATATACCTCTCTCTTTCTGTCCTCTCTCTCTCTCTCTCTCTCTCTTCTCTCCTTCTATTATATAAGTGTTTTTTAAAGTATGTTTATCACAAAAGTTTTTTTTATTCTTCCAAATTTTTCCTCATTATTATTATTATTATTAACATATTATGTAATATTGCAATTTAAAAAAAAAATAAAAAAAAAAAAAAAAAAGGTGGGTGGTTTTTTTTTTGTCTCCGGAACTATCTCCTCCTCCTATCTGATGATTAAAAAATTTTGTTCGTTGTCCATTGAAAGATGAAAGATATCGTTTGTTTTTCGATGGTGGAGATGGTCTCATCATTCCTTAAGAAGATTATGATTATGAGAAGAAGATTATGAAAAAGTGGTGTGTGAAAAAAACATTTCCCCTTCGGAGGATTCATTTCGAGAAATTTTCGAGAAATCGTTACCAGAAATTCCAGTGTTGTTCCACTTTTTTCCCATATATAAAATTTCCATTCACGAAACATTCTTAATTCTGAATGAGTTCGTCCAAGGAAACCTATCCTAATATTTTCGATGGAGATCATTCCATCATTCCAAGGAATTTTGATGAAGTGATGAAAAAAATTTTCAAAAAGGATTCGAGTTAAAGAAATTTCAAGAAATTGCTAGTTGGGAAACTTTTTTTTTTATATAAATTACATTGAAAATTCTTGGAAACTCTGTCAATTCTGATTATGTTCGTCCATGGAAACCTGTTCTAATATTTTTGTGGAGATCATTCATCAAAGGGATTTTGATGAAGTGCTGATGAATATTTCTAAAGGATTTGATAAAGGATTTTCGCCTAGAAGAGAAATTGCTAGTTGGGAAACTTTTTCCAGTATATACCAAAAAATACATTGAAAATTCCATCAAGTCTGATCAAATTTCGTCCATGAAATGTTATCTTAATATTTTGTGGAGAACATTTCCAAAAAGGATTATAAAGTACTAGGGATAATTTCCTATAAAGGAACCGTTAAAGGAATTTCGAGAAATTGCTATAAAAATTCCAGTTGGGAAACATTGAAAATTCTTGGAAACTCTATCAATTCTGATTAAGTTTCGTCCAAGGAAATCTATCTTAATATTTTGTGAAGATCATCCCTAAAAGGATCATGAAAAAGTGATGAAAAATTTCCCAAAAAGGATTTGTTAAGAGCTTTTCGCGAGAGAATTTGCTAGTTGGATATAAAAAATTTTCCAGTATATAAAAAAAAAACATTGAAAATTCTTGTAAACCCACCCCCCATCAATTCTGATCAAATTCGTCCAAGTAAATCCATCCTAATATTTTGTAAAGATCATTCTTAAGGGATTTTGATGAAGTGATGGAAAGTTCAAAAGGGATTCATTGAAGAAATTTCAAGAAATTGCTAGTTGGGAAACTTTTTTTTTTAAAAAAAAAAAAACAAAACAGAAAATTCCTTAACCAGAGATCATTCGTTGAATGAGAAGGTTATGAAAAGTGGTGTGAAAAAAATTTCCCAAAAGGAAGGATTTTTTACAAGAGAAATTGCTGATTGGGAAACTTTTCCAGTATATATAAAAACCATTGAAAATTCTCTTCAAAAACTCTTCAATTCTGATTAAGTACGTCCAAGGAAATCTATCCTAATATTTTGCAGAGCACCTTCTTGGGAAGGATTTTGATGGAGTGATGAAAAATTTAAAAAGGATTTAAAGGATTTTCGCAAGAGAATTTGCTAGTTGGGAAACCTTTTTCCGATATAAATTACATTGGAAATTCAGGGGGAAACTCTGTCAATTCTGATATTAAGTACGTCCAAGGAAACTTATTCTAAAAATTTTGTGGAGATCATCTCTAAAGAAGAATTATGAAGAAGTGGTAGAAATTTCAAATTTCAAAATTTCGATCCGGTGAAGAAATCTCGAGAAATCGTTACTAGAATTCCAGTTTGGAAACTGTTTTCCGATATAAATTACATTGAAAATTCTTGTAAAACCCCATCAATTCTGATTGGTAGTTCGTCCATAGAAAACCTATTCTAATTTTCAGTAAAGATCATCCCTAAGGAAGTATCTCCATAAGGAAGTGGTTGAAAATTTCAAAAGCTTAATTTCGTTTCCAGAAATTTCCAGAAATGGCTTTTTTGGTTTGGAAAACTTTTCCGTTATATATATGTTATATATATATAACATCATTGAAAATCTTAAAACCGAATCAATTCTGGTTCAAGATTCTGGTTCAAAATTTGTCAAGATCATTCTTGATCAATCATGGATTATGAACAAATGGTGAAAAAATTTCCAAAACGGATTTGTTGTTGAAGATTTGTTCAAGTAAAGCACTGTAAGCGCAATTCCAGTTGGGAAACTTTAACTTTTCCGTTATATAAAAAAAACCATTGAAAATCTTGAGACCGAATCAATTCTGATCAATTTCGTCCATAGAAAACTATCCTAATATTTTGTAGATCTTCTTCTTCTTCTTCTTCTTCTTAAGGGATTTTGATGAAATGATGAATATTTAAAAAAAAAAAGAAAAAAAAAAGTGATTCGTTCAAGAAATGTCAAGAAATTGTTAGTTGGGAAACATGTTCCGTCGTTACATATATAAATTACAATGAGGAAATTCAGGAAACTCTGTCAATTCTGTGATCAATTCTCGTCCAAACAAAAACCCAATAAATCCTTAAATACTTCAGGTGAAGATCATCATCCTCATTAATTATTATAATTATCTCATAATACATCCATAGTATTTCCTCCTCCACCTCCACCTTCCACCTTCCACCTTCACCTTCCACCTCCACCTTCCACCTCTATCCTTTACAAAATTACGCACCGAGATTCGTTTTTTTCGTTTTTCTTTCAATATTTATCCAGTACAAAAAAAAAAAAAATACCATCAGAATTTGAATTTACACAAACCAAAAACAGAAAAACGCATTCAAATAATAATAATAATAATAATACAAATTCAAATAGAGAGAAAAAAAATAAATAAAAAATGCATGCATTTACAATAAAAAAAAAAGGAAAAAATTGAATACAAAAATTCTTAGAAATTAAATAAACATTAAAAAACATTACAAAACCAAGTCTCATCGTCGTCATCGCCATCGCCATCATCATCATCACTGCACAATTTATATTAAGAAGAACAAGAAAACAAAAAAAAAAACAAACAAACCATTGAACGAACTCAGGAGAAGATGATGATGATTAAGAACATCATAAGAAGAATCAAATCAACAACATCAACAACAACAATAAAAGTGTATGTGGAGAAGCAAAAGAATAGAAAAAAAAAAAACCAACAACAAACAGCAATAAATAATATTATTATTATTATTATTATTAATGTAAATGAATGGTGTTTATGTTAAGAATTAAGACGATGACGACAAAAAAACGACGATGATGAAGACGACAAAACGACGACGACAGTGGATTAAGAATATGTGCTTTGTTATGTGTTGTGTGTTCAGTGTTGTGTGTTGCGAATGCGATGGTGAGGTTGAAGGTGATTTAATCTGTGTTCTGATCTTCTGCTTATGCTTTTCTGTGCTGTGATGATCATATCGTAAAAAATTCGTAACACGCAATGCGTGATCTTGTTTTTGGGTTGTAAAATTTGAGAATGGATCAGACAAGAAGAAGAAGAAGAAGAAGAAGAAAAAGAAGTAGAAATAAATAGAAGAAAACCTAAGCAGTACATCAAAATCATCTTTAAAATTTTTTTTTTCTCATTTGTTTACATTTTTTTGTAATGTGTTTGATTACATTTCAAACTATTACAAAAAATGCATGTGTTTTTCTATTCTATTCTATTTTCAATTCTATCTGTGAATGATTTCTTTTTTTTTTTTTTTTTTGAATTTTTGTTTGTGTTATAAACGTGCACAAGAAACAGAAAAAAAAACATGTGTGTGTGTGGATCTTAACCCAAACCAACAGTTCTAACACAACGGTCCAATTCGTGACAGAGAGAGAGAGAGAGAGAGAGAGAGAGAGTTGAAATCCTTAAAAGAATTCCAAAAACCAAAAACAAAAAAAAAACCTTCTAACATATTTTGTGGAAAATTCCCCCGGGGGGAAACTCTGACTGAGTCTCTGACCAAAGAAACCTATTTTAATATTAACTGCGAAAAGATGATTCTTAAGGCGTGGTTGAAGTGATTGAAGTGGTAAAGATTTCCGGAAAGATTCGTTGGAAGAAATCATTGTCATTGGAATTTGATTTTTCAAAGGAAAATCTCAAAGGAAATTTATGCAAAGAAAAATCTCAAAAAACCCATCTGTTCTGAATGAGTCCGTTCGTGGAAATCCTGCCTAATTTTTTTGGTGGAGATCATCCTTAAGGGATTGTTAAGAATTGGGGAAAAATTTAATTTCAAATAAATCCCTTGAAGGACTTTCGATAAATCTCTATCAGAATTCAAGAAGGAAAAAATTTTTCCATATAAAAAAAAAAAACCCGTGAAAATCTTGAAATCTCATCACGAATTCTGATCAAGTTCGTCCAAAGAAACCTATTCTAATTTTCGGTGGAGATCATCTCTTAAGGACTATGAAGATCTGGGGAAAATTTCAACGGGGTTAATTGAGCCAGTTTCGAGAAATCTCTATCAGAATTCAATAAGGAAAAATTTTTCCATATAAAAAAAAAAAACCCGTGAAAATCTTTTAAAATCTCATCACGAATTCTGACAAAGTTCGTTCACAAGGAAACCTATCCCAATAATTTATGAAGATGATTCTTAAGGGATTATGATCCTTTCTGGGGAAAATTTCCTAAAATGATTCATTACCGGACTTTCAATAAATCGCTACCGATTAAATCGATTTTTGCGCACAATTTTCCATATAAAATAAAAAGGAAAATCTCCTAAGAGCTCCTCAATTCTGAGCAACTTTGTCCTAAGGAAACCCAATCCTAATATTTTATGAAAAAAAAAAATATTTATGAAAGTCTTTATAAAGAAGTGGTAAAGATTTCAAAAAGGATTCTTTAAAGGAATTTTCCAGAAATCATCTCCGGAATTCGATTTGTGATTTGTTTTCTATGTAAAAAAAAACTGGATTTTCTACCAGTTCTATAAGCAAGTTCGTCCAAGCAGAAACCTATCTCGTAATATTTTGTGACAATCATTTTTAAGTCTTTATAAAGAAGTAGTAAAGATTTCAAAAGGATTCCTTAATGGACTTTCAAGAAATCGCTACCAGAAATCGATTTTTTACACAATTTTCCATATAAATCAAAGGAAAATCTTGAAACTTCATCATTTCTGAGCAACTTTGTCCAAGGAAACCTATCATAATATTTTATGAACAACATTTTTAAGTCTTTATAAAGAAGTGGTAACGATTTCAAAACGATCCGTTGAGGAATTTCAAGATATCGTCATTGGAATTCGATTTCGGGTTGATTTTCCATATAAAAAACATTGAAATTCTTGAAAAATCCCATCAATTCTGACTGAGTTCGTCCAAAGAAACCTATCATAATATTTTGTGCAGGCGATTCTTAAGGGATTTTGTTGAAATGGTAAAGATTTCAAAGGGATTCATTTGGAAGGATTTGGAAGAAATCCAAATCATTATAAATACAGTTGCGATAATTTTTCATATAAAAATATGAGTAAAATCTTGGAAACTTCATCAATTCTGACTGAGTTCGTCCAAGGAAATCTATCCTAAAATATTTTGTTTAGAACATTTTTAAGTCTTTATAAAGACGTGGTAAAGATTTCAAAAGGATTCCTTCAAAAGGACTTTCAAGAAATCGCTAGCAGAAATCGATTTTCGCACACGATTTTCCATATAAATCAAGGGAAAATCTTGAAAATCTCATCAATTCTGACTGAGTTCGTCCAAGGAAACCTATCCTAATTTTTACGACGAAGAACATCCCCTTAATGGGATCCTTAAAAATCTTGTCCTTAATCCTAAGACGATCCTTAATGGGATCCTTAAAAATTTCAAAACGGATTCCTTAAAGAAATAAAATTAAATTTACTAAAAACCAAAAACAAAAAACAAAAAACCTTCCACTCCCATAAAAACAATAAGCGCACACAAAATCAAAATAAAACCAACAAAAAAAAAAACAATTATAACAAAACAAAGAGGATAACGAGACATACGAAAAAAACAAATAAAAAAAAAACGTAACTTAAGTTAACGATGATGTCGACGACGACGACGACGACGACGAATATTAAGAAAAAAAAAAAGGAATGTAACATACATTTTTTTCTCTTAAGCACGACGACGACGACGACCAAGCCAAAGACAACAAAACGAACGAACGAACGAACGACCAGCAATTTGAATAAGACAAGACAAAATACAGGATGATGATGGTGACAACAACAACAACAACAACAACAACAACAACAACAATTTAAATGTTAAATAATTCTGATTCTTCTTCATTCAATTCAATTCATCCACCATCAAATTCTACTTCTTCTTATATTCTTCATCATCATCTTCTTCATCATCATCTTCTTCTTCTTCTGATTCTGTCTCTTTGCCTGTTGGTGAAAGATTTTTTTTTAGTTTTTTTATTTTAAATCAAGTGAATAATTTAGAGGTTTTGGTGTTTTTTTGTGTGTGTTAAGACCAAAAAAAACCAAAAAAAAGTCTGGTTAAAAAAAAATCGAACGAACGAACGAACGAGGAAGATGAAAATAAATAAAAAAAAAAAAAAAAAACACATTTTAAAATATGTAAAGTGCATTGCGTCGTCGCGTCGCGCCATTATCCATTATGCATTATTCATTATTCATTATGCATGCGCATTGTATAGTTTGTATAGTAGCAGCATTCCACTGTGAGTTTGCGTGCGTGCGTGTTTGAGTGTGTGTGTGGGTGGATGACGATAAAGGTATTTTATTGTTGTTGTTGTTGTATTTTAATATAAAATACTACGAATCCAACAACACCAAAAGGATGATGATGCGACGACGAAGCAGAAGAAGAAAACAGTTAATGGAATTAAATACAAAAAAAAAATAAAAAATACTTTATAGGTGCAATAAATTCTTTAACTATAGGCGCCTCGCGCCTTTAACTAAAAGTTAAGCAAAGCTAAGCTGAACTAATCCTAACCTATAATCCTTTTGTCCTTTCAAATCCTAATCGTAAAATCGATTTTGTTTAATTGAGCTTCCAATTCCAATTCCAATTCCATTTTCTAGGAACTTATTGATCATTCCATTTTCTAGGAACTTATTGTGAACTTCTTCAACAAGAATTCAACTTTTCTTCTATTTTTCTAGGCAAGGATAAGGAGAACTAAAAACTTTTGTAAGAAAACAGTAAAACATGATATGAGGGGAAATGAATCGTTTGTTTACAAAAAAAAAAAAAAATACTCAAGGCCCGGCTCTTAAGATTTTCTTGTTGAGGAAAATTCCGGAGGAAAAAAAAACAACCATTTCATTTTGAAAATCTCGTAAAATTTTTTTTTTTTTTTACGTCAGGAGACTGTACTGTAAATTCTGAGCCAAACAAAACGGTTGATCAATAAGTTCCCGGAATTGGGGTTTTTTTTTTGTTTTTTTTTCTCTTTGAAACGGGCCACTAAACCGATTTTTTGATTAACTTAAGTCGGATGTTTTTCTTTTTATGTGGTGGAAAAATCCCGAGTTGATGGTATAATTTTTAATTTTCACTCACACACACACACGATTTCCATTTTCCATTTGCAATGCAATGATGAATTGAGCTCCAATTCCACCAATTCCATTCCAGTATATAGTAAGGATTATGAAGAAAAGGAGAACTTTTACGTATAAAGGAAAAGTCAAGAAATCATATAAGAGAAATGAATCGTTTACAAAAAAAAAAAAAAAAAAAAAAAAAACAGACAGACAGCCGCGGCTTCTATTCAGATTTTCTTCTTCTTCTTCAGGTCCGGGGGGGGGGCGGCTTCTATTCTGATTTTCTTGTTCTATTTTCAGCAAAAGGATTTCTTTTATTTTTATTTATTTTTATTTTTTTTTTTTTAAACTTCATAAAATTTTTTGTTTTTCATCAGGAGACTGTACTGTAAATTCTGAACTGAATAAAATGGTTGATCTGGAATAAGTTCCCGGAATTGGGGTGCTTTTTGTGGGTTTTTGTTTTTTTTTTTCTCTTAAGAAACGGACCGCCACTAAACCGATTTTTGCGGGGGTAAATTTTTTGTCTGAGGGCAAAAAAAAACCAACAAAAACAGAAAAACTCACGTAATTTTTTTTTTTTTTTCATTCCCATCAGATTGTATTTTCCCCCGAACTCTCAGAGCTCGTTCGCATTTCTACCCAACTTTCAGAGAGCTCGTTCGCATTTTCTTCATCTCAGAGAGCTCGTTCGCATTTTCCCCAACTCTCAGAGAGCTCGTTCGCATTTTCCCCATCTCAGAGCTCGCATTTCCCCCAACTCAGAGCTCGCATTCCTTCCAACTCAAAGTTCGCATTCCCCCAACTAAGAACTCGCATTCCACCCAACTCAGTTCGCTCGCATTCCCCCCAACTCAGTTCGCTCGCATTTCCCCAACATTCAGAGCTCGTTCGCATTTCCCCCAACTCTCAGAGCTCGTTCGCATTTCCCCCAATTCAGAGCTCGTTCGCATTTCCCCCAACATTCAGAGCTCGTTCGCATTTCCCCCAACTCTCAGAGCTCGTTCGCATTTCCCCCAATTCAGAGTTCGCATTCCCCCAACTCACAGCTCGCATTCCTTCCAACTCAGAGCTCGCATTTCCCCCAACTCAGTTCGCTCGCATTTCCCCCAACTCTCAGAGCTCGTTCACATTTCCCCCAACTCTCAGAGCTCGCATTTCCCCCAAACTCAGTTCGCTCGCATTTCCCCAACATTCAGAGCTCGTTCGCATTTCCCCCAACTCTCAGAGCTCGTTCGCATTTCCCCCAACTCTCAGAGCTCGTTCGCATTTCCCCCAACTCTCAGAGCTCGTTCGCATTTCCCCCAACTCTCAGAGCTCGCATTTCCCCCGTAGAAAAGTCATTAAAAAAAAAAAAATTAGAATGAAAGAGATTCCAAAAAACAAAAGATTACAGACAGATTAAGAATTGTTCAGTTCAGTTCAGCTTCAGCTTCAGTCAGTTCAGTTCAGTTCAGTTCAGTTCAATTCAGTTCAGTTCAGTTCAATTTCTGTTCAGCTGATGATGATGATGATGATGATGAACGGATGATGGAGTCTTTTCTTTACTATACAAAATTCTTTCTTTTATTCTTTCTTTTCTTTCGTTTCTTTTGCATTGCTTTCGTTCGTTCGTTCGTTCGTTCTGTATTCTGTTTGATTTGATTCTATTTGATTTTGATTTTGTATCATTGGGTTTGTATGTTTTTTTTTTTTTTAATTTTTTACCTGTTTGTTTGGTAAATTATTATTATTATTATTATTATTATTTTACTACCTGTAATTTATTATTATTATTATTATTATTATGAATTTTTTTTTTTTTTCTGTTGTTGATCTTTTGCTTTACAACAATACAACAAAACAAATAACACCTCAAAAAAAAAAAACCAAACTAAAATCAATGTTGTTTGTTGCTTTTTTAAGTCGTCTTCGTCGTCGTCATCGTCGTCAACAATAACATCATTATCATTATCATTATAATTATCATGAACGTTGTTAGTATTAAAAAAAAAAAAAAAAAAAGTCGTCGTCGTCGTCGTCATCGTCGTAATAATATTAATAATAATAAATGAATGTGTTGTGCATCGTAAAACGAGATAAAGAATTATGTATTTAATAATAAATGATGGGGTTTTTTTTTTTGGGTATAAACGACCATAACAACAACAACAACAACAACAACAACAACGAAATCGAAAACAACCTTAACGAAATGATAATTATAATAATTTGGTGTGTTTGTTTGTTTGTTTATTATACATTTAAATTATTATTATTATTATTATTATTATTATGGTGCAATAATCACTTTTTTTTCTTCTTCTTCTTCTTCTTCTTCTTCTTCTTCTTCTTCTATCTTCTTCCACTTCTTCTGATTCTTATTCTTATTCTTATGTAAATTTTATATGGAAGCAGTAAACCAACACAATAATAACAATAACAACAACAACAACAAAAACTGTTAAATACTTTTTTGGTTAAATTGAATTAAAAAAGTCTTGGGTCGTTCCTTCGTCCATCGTCCAACGATCCTTTAGAATGGATCGATCGATCGATCTCTCCTCGACATCTCTTTGAAAATCAAAATCAAAATCAAAATCAATTCAATATTCAATTCTCACTATAACAAATTCAATCAAATTTAAAAATTGTTCAAATTTAAAAATATAATTTTTTAGTTTTTGTTTATTTTACTCACCAAATACGGGACTGTGATCCTGTCGTGAAATTATTTTACCACTTTTTTCCTATTTTTATAAATGAGAAAAAAAAAAAAAAATACAAAAATACAAAAAATGTTGTTTAATTTTTAAAAACATTTTTCCATAAACGAAACAGAGTTGAATGAAAAATGTTGGAATTGTTGCGATATTGTCAATTGGGCCGCCGGCTACTGATAAAGATGATAAAGGAACTTTAAGAACCTGAAGATGGGTGTTTGTCTTCTTGGACTTGGACATCATTCAGAAGAAGGGGTTTGAATTGGTTTGAATTGAAGGGAGGAAGGAAGGAAGGAAGGAAGGAAAGGTTTTTTTTTGAAATTATCCTATAAAAAAAAGAAATTTTTTGGGTTGTTGATAAAAATCCGGAGTCCAGAATCATTTTTGGATGATTTTTTTTTTCCACTTGTTCATGATCTATTAATTCAGGATCGTATCGTTGCAAATCAAAATAGAGTAGATTTCCTTAAAATTGATCCTTGGATCGCTGGAATTGATCAGAAATGATGGGGTTGGGTTTTTTTTTTTTTTGTGGGTTTGGAAAATTTTTTTGCAAAAAAAATCAAATACTTGAGAGCAAATTTCTCGGAAATTTCGTTAATGAGCCCTTTAGGAAATTGCATCGTAATTGTTCATCAATCCCTTAGGGATCGTCTCCATAAAATATTAGGATAAGTTTCCTTGAACGAACTGGCTCAGAATTGGAGGAGTTTTTGAAGATTTTCACTTGATTTTACATGGAAAATTGTGCTGAAATCAAATTCTGATAGCGATTTCTTGGAATTTTTTGTCAATTAATACTTTTGGAAATCGTTACCAGATCTTTATAAAGGCGTAAAAATTATTTCCAAAAAAATATTGGGATACGTTTTCTTGGACGGAATTGATCAGAATTGATGGGGTTTTCCAAAATTTCCAATGTATTTTATATAGAAAATTTTTCCAAAATAAAATTCTAATGACGATTTCTTCGAAATTTCATCAACAGATCGTTTTGAAATTGTTACAATATCTTTATAAAGGCTTTAAAATGATCTTCATTAAATTTTAGGAAAAGGTTCCCATGGACGAACTTATTCAGAATTGACGGAATTTCAAAATTTCCAGTGTATTTTACTTGGAAAATTGTGCAAAAATCGAATTCTGTTAGCAATTTCTCGGAATTTCTTCAATGAATCCTTTTGGCATTTTTACCGGATCTTTCTAAGGCCTTCAAAATGATCTCCATAACATATTAGGATAGTTTTCCTTGGACGAACTTGACCAGACTGGATGGGGTTTTCCAAATTTCCAATGTATTTTATATAGAAAATTTTCCTTATCGAATTCTAATAGCGATTTTGGCAAAATCCTTCATCCTTGAATCGTTTGGAAATTTTTACCAAAATCTTTATAAAAGGCTTAAAAATATGATATCCATAAAATATTAAGATAGATTTCCTTGGCTGAACTTGACCAGAATTGATCGGGTTTTGAGATCTTCAATGCATTTTATATGGAAAATTGTGCAAAAATCGATTTCTGGTAGCCTAAAACCAATTTATTTGGATTCACCAGCCCTTAAAACATAAGTATGCAAGTTTTCAGCCCGATAGCTCAAACTTAAAGGTTGCGGTGAAAAATCCATTTTTATTCAAAAGGGGGTACCCTTTTAAAACTTTTGGGAAATCTTTAACGGGCCATAACTCAAAAACTAAGGGCTAACACGTTCTGAAACCAATTTATTCGGATTCAGCATCCCTTAAAACATAAGTATGGAAGTTTTCAGCCCGAAAGCTCAAACTTAAAGATTGCGGTGAAAAATCCATTTTTTCATAGGTAAAACTTTGGGAAATCTTCGCAGGGTCATAACTCAAAAACTAATATCCGAATCAGTCTGAAACCAATTTATTCGGATTCAGCATCCCTTAAAACATAAGTATGGAAGTTTTCAGCCCGATAGCTCAAACTTAAAGGTTTCGGTTAACAAAATATTAAAACTAAAACCGAAAAAAAAATCCACATTCATTCAAACTTACCTCACTTTCCGTTAAATCGATCAGACTTGATTTCTCTTCTAATAAATTTTCCGATGAAATTTTTTCATCTTCATTATCACCTTCATCTTTGAACACCTTAACTTCATCGGTACTGCCCAAATCATCACCAGCCGATGATGAATTATTATTACCAACACCAACACTACCACCAGTGCCACTGCCACTGCCACTGCCACCACTGCCACTGCCACCAGTGCCACCGGCATTTGAACTATGACTATTATGAGGCATTTTTTATTTGATTAAAAAAAATAATTATACTAGAGATGGCGTGCGCTGGATGATTATTTGGTTTTTTTCTTTTTTTTCTTTTGTTACAATTCCACTAAAATTGTGCGATTGCTCTCTCTCTCGAATTCTCTCTGGGGTTTTTTTTTTTTTTTTACTTTAAAACGGGGGTTTTTTTATTTATTTTTTGGTTTTTGTTATTTAGGTGAGATAGAGAGAGAGAGAGAGAGAGAGAGAGTGTGTTTAAAGATCTCACGTAGGGTGTAGAGAATTGTTTTCTGTTATCTTTTGAACTATTATAATTTATTTCGTTTTTTTTTTTGTTTGTTTCACTTTTTTTGTTTTTTACACTTTTGTTTTTGTTTTAACACACTTTTTTCTGTTTTTTTTTTACACTCTCACACGACAACGGTGAAAATGAAAAAACGACGTTGTTTTTTGTTTTTTAATTTTAATTTTAATTTTATAAATTTTTTACGATCAATTTTCCGCAATAATTTTTTATGATTTAATGATGAATATTTTAATGATGATGAAATGTTTGGTTGATCATTTTTTTGTTGTTGTTGTTGTTGTTGTTGTTGTACGCATGATAAAACGTTGGCGTATGCGCATGTTGTTGATGATGAGAATTTTGGAAGGAAAGTAAAATCATTTACAGTTGATGAATGAAACAACATCATCGTGAGATGAATCGGATTTTAATTGATTTTAGTTTAGTTTAGTTTTATTATGATAACTGTTTTATTGATTGATGTTTTTGAATCAATGGATCAATGGATCAATGGATGGATGGATGGATGGATGGATAAATTTCCGACCAACCACCTCGCGCTTTGATTTTTTTTTTTTTTTTTTGATGATTCTGAAAAAATAGATAATGACAAAATAAATAAATTAGAAATTTTGAATATGAATATATATTTATTAAAATAAAATAAGTATTAATTTTGTAATTTGTAATTATTTTATAATGGGGAATGGTTTACTTGGACGGACGGCCTCTAGTCAGAATTGATGGGTTTTTGAAAAGATCATTCGCGGTTTTTTATATGAAAAATTGTGCGAAATCGAATTCGGATGGCAATTTCTTGAGTTTTCCACCACAACAGATCTTTTAGGTAGGAAATTATTCCTAAAACTTTATAATCCTTTATGGAGATGATCTCCATAAAATATTTGGATAGCTTTCTATGAACGGACTTGGTCAGAATTGAGGAGCTCTCAAGATTTTCCTTTTTATTTATACGGAAAATTGGGCAAAAATCAAATTCTACTGACGATTTCTTCATCAAAAAATCCCTTAAGAAATCATCTTCAGAAAATATTTTAGGATAATTTTCCTTGGACAGACACGATCAGAATTGACGGGGGTTTTTTGAGATTTTTTACTTTGCAATTCTATTGAAAATTTTTTCCAAAAACGTAATAATTTCTAATGACAATTTCTTCCAAAAAATTCCTAAAACGAATCCTTTAGAAATGTCCCGTGGTCTTCCTCCTCTTTCTCCTCCTTCTCCTCCTCCTCCTCCTTCTCCTCCTCCTCCTCCAGACCTTTATCAAGCCTCTAAAAGAATACCTTCTTCAAATATTTGCATTGCAATTTCCCTTGAGACAAAACAATTCACCTTTAAAAAAAAAACAAACAAACAAACAAATATCTTTACTTTACACACGCAGCAGCAGCAGCACACAAATATTCAAAATAATAACAAAATTTTTTTTTTTTTATATTTTTTGCTTATCAAAACCCCTTGTTTTTTGTTTTTTTTTTTTCGTTTATTTTTCACATTTGATGGGTTTGTTTGTATACATATTTGGAAAATTAATGAATGCATCCATCGCATGGCTTCTAATCAATCGCCCCCCCCCCCACCCCCCGGTACTTTCTCGCCCGCTTATCTAAAACTATATATAAAATAGAAATGTTGCGTGCGTGTGTATTTAACATGGATTTTGTCTGTGTGTCTGTGTCTGTGTGTAAATTGTAGATAAACTCATTTGATCGTTTGTTGATTTGTTGGTTTATTTCCATAAAAAAAAACAAAAAAAATGCACATCTGCGTTTTTGTTTTTTTTGTATTTTTGTATGAATTTGCTCTTATCAAATCAAATCAAAAATTCGAATAGAATCATAAAAAAAAAAAAACGTACACTACGTCAATGAACAACAACAACAACAACAAGTACAAGAAGGAAATCAAAAAAAACAGTCACGGACTTGGAGTGAGATCACATTGGAATAGATTTTTAGTGGATTTTTTTTGAAACTCCGAACTCCGAGCAAAGCAAAACAAAGTTATTTAGGAACAGAAAATTCAAACCTTTTCTAATGTTTTTTTCTACTCTTAAGGAACGCAATTTCTAATAAATTTTCCATGCCAATGCGTTACGTTGCGTTTCTTCTTTCCGGCGCAATCATCGCATGCATGCATGCATGCGTTAATAATATCTTTCGTTTGATGAACTCTCAAAGAAATACTTTTCTAATCTTTTTCTTCTCTTTTCCAATCATTTCAACCGCCCCCAGTTAGTAATCTGTGAGAGGAACTCAATGTCTAATAAATTTTCCATTTCGATGCGTTACGTTGCGTTTCTTCTTTCCGGCACACTCATCGCATGCATGCATGCATGCGTTAATATCTTTCATTTGAACTCTCAAACAAATACTTTTCTAATCTTTTTCTTCTCTTTTCCAATCATTTCAACCACCCCCAGTTAGTAATCTGTGAGAGGAACTCAATGTCTAATAAATTTTCCATTTCGATGCGTTACGTTGCGTTTCTTCTTTCCGGCGCACTCATCGCATGCATGCATGCATGCGTTAATATCTTTCGTTTGATGAACTCTCAAAGAAATACTTGGAAGGAAAATAGAAAAAAATAGAAAATAAAAAAAAAACACTCAATAAAAAATAAAATTTATCTAATTTTTTTTTTTTTTTTTTATTTATTGATTATTAAAAAAAGATATCAGAGTTTTTTTTTTTTTTTTTTCTGTGTTCAAATTTAACATTTAATTAAAAAAAAATATGACTGTTTGCTGCTGCTCATTGCTTTTTTGCTTTTTTTTTTTTTTATTTCTAATCATTCATCATTAAATTTTGTGTTTTTTTTTTCTATTTAACAAGTTAATTTAAAATTGGTGTGTGTAATAAAGCAAACCAAACGACGCACGCGCACGGCAGCGGCGGCGGCGGTGGTGGTGACGACATTAACAGAAAGAAAAGTACTTTTATGAATTGAATGAATGAATGAATGAATGATGCATTAACAGAAATAACCAATAAAACTTAATAATATTAATTAGAACTTGAGCGCACAGAGATAGAGATAGAAAGAAAGAGAAAGAGAAAGAGAGAAAGAGAAAGAGAAAGAGAAAGAGAAAGAGAAAGAGAAAGAGAAAGAGAAAGAGAAAGAGAAAGAGAAAGAGAAAGAGAAAGAGAAAGAGAAAGAGAAAGAGAAATAGAAAGAGAAAGTGAAAGAGAAAGAGAAAGAGAAAGAGAAAGAAAAAGAGAAATAGAAAGAGAAAGAGAAAGAGAAAGAGAAAGAGAAAGAGAAAGAGAAAGAGAGAAAGAGAGTTTTGACCTTGAACAGGAACAGGAAGGTTATAAAAATTTTTCTATAAAACTCAGAAATTTTTTTGTTATTTCCATCACTCTACAAGGAATTGTAGTATTGAGTATTGAGAGAACGTTTCCGTTTCCGTTTCCGATTGTTAACGGATCGACGCCATTTTATGGTGAATGATGAATTCACAAAATGCAATGCAATGAAAAAATGTAAATGCAATAAACGAACCACAATAAACGCAGCCAGTCATCTAAAAAAAAAAAACAGATTGAACATCAGACGATCGAGCGAATATAGTCAGTCAATCCGTAACCCATTAACACTTATAAAATTGAAAACTGAAAACTGAAAACAACTGAAAACAACTGAAAAACTAAACCAATAAGTCACCGTTTTAACTGAATTTGACTTGATTTAATTAATTTTGTTAATATAAGAGCGCGTTGATTTTAAATTTTTTTTTTTTTTTTTTTTTTTTAATAATAAATAGAAAAAAATTTAATAATTTTTAATCAAGATCTCATCATATCTTGAAAAAAAAAACTATTTCCGATTAAAAACCCAACGACACGACGAAAACGATATAAAAAACAAAAAAAAAAAAAAAATAGATAACAAAATGTGTTTTCTTCTAATTTTTATACTGTTTGTGCTGTTTTTTGTTTTTTTTTGCTAGTTTGATAACAGTGTTTACTTAACTCCGGGTTCGGGTTTTCATATCTTCTAATACCTTTCTCCTTACCCTCTTTTCACCCGTATTTCTATTCCGCTTTTTTTTTTTTTTCTCAGCCACAATTCAAACACTACAAATTCACTTCACAAACTGTTTTGGGATTTCTCAATTTGGGATTTGGATTTTGGGATTTTTTTTTTTTTTTTGCTCCCCCCGA
The DNA here is from genome assembly GCA_958336335.1 of Dilophus febrilis. Lineage (NCBI taxonomy): Eukaryota > Metazoa > Arthropoda > Insecta > Diptera > Bibionidae > Dilophus > Dilophus febrilis. The sequence goes on from OY284473.1 coordinate 1,186,803, forward strand.
AAATCTCTGGTCTCTGGTCTCTGGTGATTCTTGTTGTTGTCATTGTTTGTTTGAGGGAGGTTAGATTCTCACAATAAGATACACCAGAGGTTTCGATTCTCTCACTGAAAGGTTTCGATTCTCACGGAGAGGTTTCGATTCTCTCACGGAGAGGTTTCGATTCTCACGGAGATAAGATTCACCAACGGTTAGATTCACCAGAAATTTTGATTCTCCGGATATAAAACATCTTACAGAGGTTAGTTATCTCTCACGGAGATAAGATTCTTATAAAGGATAAATTTTGCAAAGGAGGTTAGATTCTCACAGAAGTTAGATTCACCAACGGTTAGATTCTCACGGAGATAAGATTCACAGAGGGTAAATTCTCACGGAGATAAAATTCTTACAAATGATAGATTCTCACCAGAGATTCTAAGGAGATTAGATTCTCACAGCACAGAGCTTAAATACTCCGGAGTTAAGATTCTTATAGAGGTTAAATTCACCGAGATAAAATCCACACAGAGATTAAATTCTCACAGCGGTTAGATTCTCACGTAGTTAAGGATAGATTCACCAGCGATTAGATTCTCCGGAGTTAAAAGATTCTCACAGAAGTTAGATTTTTCCGGAGATTAGATTCTCACAGCACAGAGCTTAGATACTCCGGCGTTAAGATTCTTACAGAGATTAGATTCTCACAGAGATTAGATTCTCACAGAGGTTAGATTCACCAGAGATCAGATTCGGAGATGGAGATGAGATTCTCAGAGGTTAGATTCTCACAGAGTTTAGATTCTCACGGAGGTTAGATTCTCACAAAGGTTAAATTCACAGAGATTAAATTCACAGAGATAAGATTCTCACAGAGGTTAGATTCACAACGATAAGATATTCCGAGGATAAAATTTTCAAAGAGAGGTGGTTAAATTCACAGAGAGATAAGATTCTCCGGAGTTAAGATTCTTACAGAGGTTAGATTCTCACAGAGGTGTTAGATTCTCTGGAGTTAAGATTGTTACAGAGGTTAGATTCACAACGATAACAGTCACAAAGATAAGATTCTCACAGAGGTGTTAGATTCTCACAGAGATTAGATTCTTACAGAGGTTAGATTCACAAAGATAAGATATTCCGAGGATAAAATTTTCAAAGAGAGGTTAGATCCACACTGAGATAAGATTCTCACGGAGATAAATTCACAAAGAGGTTAAATTCACAGAGATTAGAGATTCTCACGTAGTTAAGATATTCACAGTGGTTAGATTCCCCCGCGATAGGATTCACAGAGATTCGTTTCTCCGGAGATAAGATTTACAAAGATAAGGTTCTCACAGAGGTTAGATCCACAGAGATAAGATTCTCCGAAGATAACATTCTCCGGCGTTAAGATTCTTACAGAGGTGTTAGATTCACAGAGAGGTTAAATTCACAGAGATTAGAGATTCTCACGTAGTTAAGATATTCACAGTGGTTAGATTCTCACACAGAGATAAGATTCTCACACAGAGATAAGATTCTCACACAGAGGTGTTAGATTCACACAGTGGTTCAATTTCATTCAATCAATTTAACATTATTTCCGGATCTTTCGAATCTTTCGAATCGTTTAACGAAACAATGTACAGTGAAAAATGTTCTTCTGAATCAATCTGTGCTCAGAGGCACACACAGGAATTGAAAGAATAAGAATCAGAAGAAGAAGAAGAAGAAGAAGGTGAAGAAGAAGATGACGAAATAAAAAAAAAAAACAAGATTTAAACAAGATAAAAAAAAAAAACCCACACAAAAAAAAACACCAAATAAATGATTTTTTTTTATTTTTTTTTTTAAAGGAATGCCAACAACATCTTTTTTTTTTTTTTTTTATTCTTTTTTACATTTCACATTTATTTATCTTAGTTTTCTTATTATTTATTTGTTTTGGAAGAGAGCTTGGGATTTTTTCTGTTTTTTTTTTCTTTTTAAGGAATTCATCAATTTCTAGATTTTACTAACAACTAAACTAAACCAAAACAAAAAAAAAAACACGACCCTTTTTCAATAGAAAAAAAAATAAAATAAAATAAATAAATAAAAGAATTTTTTTTCTATTCTCCTATTTTTTTTTTCTAGGAATTCACAGAAACATTTTTTTTTTTTTTTCTTTTGAATTGTTGAGTTTTTTTTTCTATTTCTATTTCTTAATTTTCCTTTTCCTTTTCCTTTTCAATTTCAATTTCGTTTCGTTTTTTTTTTCGTTAATGCGCGCGCAACGATTTAAAAATAATAAAATAATAAATAAAAATAGACAAAAAAAAAAAAAAAGGATGTTTTGGGTTTTATTTGGTCAGTTATATCACGACAGATAAAAGAAATTATTAAAAATTAACAACAACAACAACAATAATAAAAAAAAAGCATTGATTTGTTCTTGTTGTTGTTGTTGTTGTTGTTGTTGGTTGTTGTTGTTATTAGAATCAATTTTGTGTGTTTGGGAATTTAAAGCACGTTTTACACAAAAAAAAAAAAAAAAAACGTTGTTTTTTTCCGTCGCATTAGTGTTCGGTCACGTACGAAAAGTTCCATTTTTCTATAATTGTTTTGTTTTCTTTAGTTATATTTTGAATGATGATAGATGAATGGATGAATGAATGAATGAATGAATAAATGAGTGAATGATTTCCTATTTTAAATCGAATCCTGCCCTCGAATAATAATAATAATAATAATAACAACAAAATGAAATGTTTTTCATTAGGATTTGTTGATTAGGCGTTAATTCACCACGTTAAAACAAAAACAATGGAATATTTCTGGAAACTTCCCTCAATTCGTCAATTGAGTTCGTCCAAGGAAACCTATCACGTAATATTTTGTGAAGATGATTCTTAAGGGATTTTTTGATGAAGTGATGAAAGTTTCAAAACAATCCGTTGATGGAATTTCGAAGAAATCGTCATTAGTCATTAGAATCCGATTTAGAGTTAATTTTTCATAATAAATTGAGCATTGAAAATCTCAAGGAAAACCCATCAATTGCTGATTGAGTTCGTCCAAGGAAAGCTATCTGAAATCTTTTGTGAGCAACATTTTTAAGTCTTTATAAAGAAGTGGTAAAGATTTCAAAAGGATTCCTTATAAGGGACTTACAAGAAATCGCTACCGATTAAATCGATTTTTGCACAATTTTCCATATAAAATAAAAAGGAAAATCTTGTCCATCAATTCTGATTGAGTTCGTCCAAGCAGAAACCTATCATAATATTTTGTTTAGAACATTTTTAAGTCTTTGTAAAGAAGTGGTAACGATTTCAAAAGGATTCCTTATAAGGACTTATAAGAAATCGCTACCAGAAATCGATTTTTTACACAATTTTCCATATAAATCAAAGGAAAATCTTGAAAACTCCATCAATTCTGAGCAAGTTCGTCCAAGGAAACCTATCCTAATATTTTATGAAAAAAATTTTATGAAAGTCTTTATAAAGAAGTGGTAAATATTTGAAAACGATTCATGCTTTAGGATTTCGAAAGAAATCGTCATAAGAATTTTTTGATTTTGGAAAAACATTTTCCATGGAATTGCAAAAAGTCCCATCAATTGCGTGAGTGAGTTCGTCCAAGCAGAAACCTATCCTAATCCTATTTTCTGCCAGAACATTTTTTAAGTTTTTACAAACAGATCTGTTTAACAATTTCCAAAGCGATTCGTTTAAGGAATTTCAAGATATCATCAGTGGAATTCGATTTCGAGGATTGATTTTCCATATAAAAAACTGAATATTCTACCGATTCTGAGCAACTTTGTCCAATCAGAAAACTATCCTAAAATATTTTGTTTAGAACATTTTTAAGTCTTTATAAAGATGTGGTAAAGATTTCAAAAGGATTCCTTATAAGGAACTTACAAGAAATCGCTACCAGAAATCGATTTTTGCACAATTTTCCATATAATAAATTAAAGGAAAATTTTGAGAGCTCCTCAATTCTGAGCAACTTTGTGCTAAGGAAACTCAATCCTAATATTTTATGAAAAAAAAAATGTTATGAAAGTCTTTATAAAGAAGTGGTAAAGATTTCAAAAGGATTCCTTAAAGGAATTTCGAAGAAATCATCTCCGGAATTCGATTTGTGATTTGTTTTCTATGTAAAAAAACATTGATAAATTCGAAACTTCATCAATTCTGATTGAGTTCGTCCAAGGAAACCTATCATAATATTTTGTTTAGAACATTTTTAAGTCTTTATAAAGAAGTAGTAAAGATTTCAAAAGGATTCCTTAATGGAATTTCAAGAAATCGCTACCAGAAATCGATTTTTTACACAATTTTCCATATAAATCAAGGGAAAATCTTGAAAACTCCATCAATTCTGACTGAATTCGTCCAAGGAAACCTATCATAATATTTTGTTTAGAACATTTTTAAGTCTTTGTAAAGAAGTGGTAACGATTTTTAAAAACGATCCGTTGATGGAATTTCAAGATATTGTCATTGGAATTCGACTTCGGGTTGATTTTCCATATAAAAAACTGGATACTCTACCGATTCTGAGCAACTTCGTTCAAGGAAACCTATCCTAATATTTTATGAACAACATTTTTAAGTCTTTATAAAGAAGTGGTAAAGATTTCAAAACGATGCATGCAATTATTTGGAAGAAATCGTCATTAGAATTTTTGATTTTGGAAAAATTTTCCATAAAATTGTAAAGGAAAATTTCAAAAACCCATCAATTCTGATTGAGTCCCGTCCAAGGAAACCGATCCTAAAATATTTTCTAAAGATGATTCTTAAGGGATTTCATGATGAAGTGATGAAAGTTTCCTAAAACGATGCATGCAATTATTTGGAAGAAATCGTCATTTGAATTCGTCATTTAGAGTTAATTTTTCATAATAAATTGAGCATTGAAAATCTCAAGGAAAACCCATCAATTCTGACCGCATTTCCGTCCCTAGGAAACATCTATCCTAAAATTTTTGGTGGAGATGATTTTTAAGGGATTTTGAAGAAGTGATGAAAATTTCCTAAAACGATTCATGCTTTAGGATTTCGAAAGAAATCGTCATAAGAATTTTTGATTTTGGAAAAACATTTTCCATGGAATTGCAAAAAGTCCCATCAATTGCGTGAGTGAGTTCGTCCAAGCAGAAACCTATCCTAATCCTATTTTCTGCCAGAACATTTTTTAAGTTTTTACAAACAGATCTGTTTAACAATTTCAAAATGATTCATTACCGGACTTTCAATAAATCGCTACCGATTAAATCGATTTTTGCGCACAATTTTCCATATAAATAAAAAGGAAAATCTTGAGAGCTCCTCAATTCTGAGCAACTTTGTCCAACAAAAACCCAATCCTAATATTTTATGAAAAAAAAAAAAATGTTATGAAAGTCTTTATAAAGAAGTGGTAAAGATTTCAAAAGGATTCCTTAAAGGAATTTTCCAGAAATCGTCATCCGAATTCGATTTGTGATACGTTTTCTATGTAAAAAACTGGATTTTCTACCAGTTCTAAGCAAGTTCGTCCAAAGAAACCTATCATAATATTTTGTGACAATCATTTTTAAGTCATTATAAAGAACGTTTAATAATTTCATAGGGATTCCTTAATGGAATTTCAATAAATCGCTACCAATTAAATCGATTTTTTCGCACAATTTTCCATATAAATCAAAGGAAAATCTTGAAACTTCATCATTTCTGAGCAACTTTGTCCAAGAAAACCTATCATAATATTTTGTTTAGAACATTTTTAAGTCTTTGTAAAGAAGTGGTAAAGATTTCAAAACGGATTCCTTAATGGAATTTCGAAGAAATCACCTCCGGAATTCGATTTGTGATTTGTTTTCTATGTAAAAAAACATTGATAAATTCGAAACTTCATCAATTCTGGATTGAGTTCGTCCAAGCAGAAACCTATCACGTAATATTTTGTGACAATCATTTTTAAGTCGTTATAAAGATCGTTTAACAATTTCATAGGGATTCCTTAATGGAATTTCAATAAATCGCTATCGATTAAATCGATTTTTTACACAATTTTCCATATAAATCAAAGGAAAATCTTGAAAAATCCCATCAATTCTGATTGAGTTCGTCCAAGCAGAAACCTATCATAATATTTTGTTTAGAACATTTTTAAGTCTTTATAAAAGATCGTTTAACAATTTCAAAAGGATTCATTACCGAACTTTCAAGAAATCGCTATCGATTAAATTGATTTTCGCACAATATTTTCATATAAAAAAAAAAAACATTGAAAAACATCTTCGTCGAAACTCCATCAAAATTCTGACTGAGTCCGAGTCCAAGCAGAAACCTATCTCGTAATATTTTCTGAAGATGCGATTCTTAAGGGATTTTGGGGTTGAAAGTAATGAAAGAGTTGAGACAACAAAATGATTCATATGCTTAAAAGGATTTAGAAGAGAAATCGTCACATTTGGAAATTTTTGATTTTTGAAATATTTGATTTTCCATAGAATTGCAAAAAACCCGAAAATCCTGCACCAAAAACCCTATCAATTCTATAATTGAGTCCGTTCCGGGGGAAAACCCAATACAATAACCCCCCCCCCCCCCCCCCCCAAAACCTTATAAATTCTAAACATACCTTTTTTTCTTTTTTTTTTTATTTTAATTTAATTTCCTTGGTTTCTTACGTTTTTATTACGTTTTTTTTTTTTGTGTTATGTTTTGTTATGTTTTATTACGTTGTTACGTTTCTTGTTTTTGTTTTTGTTTTAGTTGTTGTTGTTTCGGTTGCCTGTTCCCTCCTACTATTTAATCTGTTCCACGGCACGGCGCGCGTTGAATATATAACATCCAAAATAACTCTGTTTTTTGTAACTTTAACACGTTTTTGTTTTTTGTTTTTTGGTTTTTGGTTTTTCAAAAATTCCATCAATCCCAAAGCGTTTTAAAATTAAAAATTAGAATTAAAAAAAAAAAAACACTTTCACTCACAAAAAAAAAAACACGCACAAACGCGATGATAATAACGTCGTCAATGATGTGGCGGCGACGTAGGTCGACGAAAGCCGAAAGGGATTGATTTTTAAAATTTTTTTAAATTGTTTTTGTTTTATTATTCACCACCACAACCACCACCACCACCAATAATACCACCACCACTGTCATTAAAATACACAATACATTCGTTTATCGGTTTATTATTAATTGTACGTAAAAAATTTGCGAAACTTTTGAAATTGTCTTCTTCCAGTTTGGTGGTAGTAACGACGACGATTTTTGTAACGCCGGCGCCGTTGTTCCAAACGACGCCGCCAGCAATAGCAACAACAGCAACAACATTAACATAATAATAATAATAATAGAAATAAAACAAATTCTGAATCACTTTTGAAAAATTGATTGGTTTCGATTGTTCTTGTTCTTGTTCTTGTTGCGGTTGCGGTTGCGGTTTTGGTTGCGATTTTGATTGTTTTCTGTTCTTTGTTTTTTCGTATTTTTTGTTTTTAATTGGTTTAAGTTGTTTTTGTTGTTGTTGTTGTTGTTGTTGTTGTTGTTGTTTCAATTGTTTTTTATTATGTTCTTCGTTCACAACTACTACTACTACTACTACTGCATCGTCATCATCGTCTTCGTCATCAAAAAAATAATTTTGTTCAATTATTTTTGGCATTATTTTTTTTAAAAAAAAAAAAAAATGTCAAAATTTTGTAAATTGTGGAAATTTTTATGTTTTGTGGGGATTTTTTCACTTTTTATAGGAAAAATATTATTATTTTACAAAATAAAACGAGAAAATGTGTAAACACACCGCGCACTCTATTGGTGAGTGAGTGAAAATAAATTAAACGTAACGGAAATTTTGTTTTTTTTTTGTTTTTGTTTTTTTCTCAGAGGGATCTTTGGTTTTTTTTTGTTTTTTTCTTTTACTTTCTTCTTCTTCTTCTTCTTCTTCTTCTATCAAAAAATTTTTTGGTTCTATTGTTTTAAATACTGACAAATTGCTTCAAATTGCATTGATGGCAATTCCATTGCAGATGACGCAATGTTGTTGACGAGGAGGAGGAAAAAATGATTCTGTTGTTGTTTTTATTGTTGTTTTTGATGAAGTGGAAAATTCCATTATTGATTTTAAGGATGAATGGCTCTGATGATCATTTTCATTGTCATTGTCAATTGTTGAAGTGGAAGTGAAACCTTTCATTTTTTCTAACCATTCCATTCTCAATATTTAAAAAACTTTATTGTAGCATTACACATTACGAATAATGATGATGATGATGATGATGATGATGATGATGATGATGATGATAAAAATGTTTGATCCATTTCTTGTTGATTGATTGATTGATTTATTTATTGATTTATTTATTGATGATGATTGTGACACGCATACAAACTAAAACATAAAAACATAAAAACACAAACACAAACTCATCACGCGCACACACACGCACTAAAAATTAATTAATTAATTTTAGATTAATAGAAAAATTACCGACGGTATAGTAGTATAGTAGCGCGCGCACAATAAAAATGATGAAAAATGGAAACGTGCAATTTTTATTTTTTGTTTTTTTTTTGGCCACCACCACTTTTTTGTTTGTAACACTTTTTTTGTTTTTATACCATTTATTAAATAACGGTAATTTTTAACGGTAATTTTTAACGGTACTTTTTAACGGTACTTTTTAACGGTACTTTTTAATTCACAATTCACAAATCACTTTTTTTTTTTGTCACTTTTTTTTCTATTTTTTTTTTGTTGTTTTTTTTTTGTTTACCGACGGCTTTTTTTTTTTTTTTTTTGTATTTTTTAAATTTTTTTAATCACCTTCCACCGGATGAACAGTTAAGCACGCGCGGCGCGCGCGCACACACAATCACAGTACAAAAAAAACACCTTTTCAGTTTGCCAAAAACTGGGTTTTTGTTTTTTATTGTTGTTGTTGTTGTTGTTTTTAAATCTAAAAAAAAAAAGAAAAAAGAAAAAAATTGAAATTAATTTAAAATGAAAAATGAATTGTTTTGTTTTGTTTGTTTGTTTGTTTGTTTGTTGGATGCGAGCAATTAACGGCGAACGGCAAAACGAACCGAAACGAAAAGCCTCGATTTCTATGAAAATATTTTATGTATCAAAATATGGTATATGTGATATATAAAAAAAATGTGCTTTTTCTGAAATTTATTTTGCCTGGATAAAAAAACCGAAATTTAATAATATATACCAATTGCTGCTAAATAATTCCATTTTTTATTAGTTTGTAAATTAACTGGATATTTTATTATTATGAAATTAAATCATAAAAATTAAATAAAATGTAAATAAAATGAAAAATGAATATTGGACAACGGTCAGCCGACGGCAATAGAAGAAAAAATATCAAAGTCCGCCGTCAGTCCGCCGTCCAATATTCATAAAAAGCACCGCCATTGAAATGCATGTATTTTCAATTTGACATTTGCCGTCGTCTGCCGTCGGCATGTCATGAAAAGCATTACTAAAGTGGGATAGGTAGGGGAAAGATAGAGAAAAAAAAAACTCTCCACTCTCCACAAAAATTTATTAAAAAAAAAAAAAAAAACTCCATCAATTTTTATGAGTTCCTTTTGACAAAATCCAGTCCAAAGACCAACAAAAAAGTGGTGAATATTTCAAAGGATTGAAGGAATTCAAAGGTAATTCTTTAAGGAAAATGTTCCAAAAAAAAAAAAAAAAAAAAAACTCCATCAGTTAGTTCATTTTGATAAAGTCCGATCCAAAGACAAAGACAAAAAAAGTGGTGAATATTTCAATTCTGTGATCAAATTCTCTTGTTCCCTCCTGTCCATTGTCAATTCCATTCAATAACTCGATTTCGGTCTTTTTTCTTTTCTTTTCTTTTCTTATAAAAGACTCACACCACTTTTTTTTTTTTCTGTTTGTTAATTCACCTGTTAACTGGCACGGGTGAATTTCATGAAAAAAAAAAAAAAACCCAAACAAATTTAAAAAGATTTAAAGAATTTACAAAAGCAGAATTTCTTCTTTAATCAATCAATCAACCAACCAACAAACCAACCAACCAACAAACCAATAGAATTCGACGATAAGGATCCAGAATCGAAAGCTTATAGAAGTTGAATTTTGAAAGGGAAAAATTAAAAAAACTCTCAATCAGTTCTGTTTGAAAAAATCGCCCGGTCCAAAGACGAAGGAAAAAAAGTGGTGAATATTTCCACAAGAAAAAAAAAATTAATTCATTCCCCATCAATAACAAAAAATCCCACCCTCCCATCAATTCTGTGATCAAATTCTCTTGTTCTCTTCTTGTTCCCTGTCCATATTGCATTCCGATTCCATTCAATACCTATCTTTTCCTATCTTTTTTCCGAACTCACCACTTTTTTTGTTTGTTAATTCACCTTTAACCCCGGGGGGTTGAATTTCAGGCAAAAAAAAAAAAAAAAAAACGCTAAACCAAAACCAAAATTAAAATTAAATTGAAATTGAAATTAGCTAAAAATAAATCATTTAGAAACTCCATCTCTCAGACATCAGTTGACATTTTGACAAAGTCCGGTCCGGTTCGGTCCGGTCCGGTCCAAAGACAAAGACAAAAACAAAGACGAAAAAAAAGTGGTGAATATTTCAAAAAGGAATTCATTCCCGCATTCAATTCTGTTCCAATCAAATTCTCTTGTTCTCTTCTTGTTCCCTGCTGTCAATTGGATTCAATGACTCGATTTCGGTCTGATTTTTTTCCTTTCATTTCTTTTTCTTCTTTTCCGAACTCACCACTTTTTTTTTTTAACCTTTAACCGGGGGGGGGGGGGGGGGGGGGAATTTCTGGCAAAACAAAACCCAAACAAAACAAAATCCAAACAAAACCTTAAAAACCAAATTAAGTTATTGAAATTGAAATTGCTATTGAAATTAACAAATTCTCAACTATTTAATTAATTAATTTATCTATTGAACTATCAAATAATTAATGAAGAATTAAAGTTTTGAGTGTGATTAAATGCATTTTGTATTTGTTTGTTTGTTTGTTTGTTTGTGGTTTGCGCCTGCCCGTTTCCATACTTATACATACTTTTTGAACATTAAATTCAATTCTCATTAGAAAAAAAAAACAAAAACACAAGAAACAAAACAAAAAACAAAAATAAAAATAAATTTTTTCAATTGTTCAGTTTTTTTTTCTGTTTTTTTTTTTTTTTTGTTGTGTGTTAATTGACTTTAATTAAAGCGTCAACAACAACAACAACAACAACAACAATTTATTGTTCAATTAAACGACACACACACACACAGAAAATTGAATTAAAAATAGGAATTAAAAATTAAATAAAATAAAAATAAATTGGATATAGAGATAGTGAAATAAAAAGTAAAAAAAAAAAAACCGCACGCAGAGACGGTAAAAAAAAAATAAAATAAAATCGACAAGTACATAGACAAAAAAAACATTGCTGGAGATTAATCAAATTTAATTAATTTATTTTTTTTGTTTTTGTTTTGTGTATTTCGCTTCACAAAACCACCCACCCACTCACCCATCCACCCACGCATGCACGCACGCACGCACCCTGAAAACCCTGAAAACACACAAAAAAAACCCCAAAAACCCAGGAAAACGGAAAACCTAAAACGGAAATGAAATGAAACCCAAACGAAAACGAAATTTTTGTAAATGTTTCAAAGTTTCAAAGTTTTTTTTTAATGGAAATGAAACAAAACGAACCAAAAACAAACTCTCCCCCCAAAAATAAATCAAAACATCCGTTTTGTTTACATCAGCGTTGCATTTCTAAATAAATAAATAAATTCAATATGAACCGCGTGCTGGTGATGATCAAAACCAACCCAAAACAAAATAACCCTTTGGGGGCAAAATAACAGAGTTCCGTCGTCCTCTCTCTCCTCTAATAAGCAGCCGCGTACCCTTTTAAAAACTTTTGGGAAATCTTTGCCGGGCCATAACTCAAAAACTAACTACTAGCTAACGCGTTCTGAAACCTATTTATTCGGATTCAGCATCCCTTAAAGCAAATAAATCTCTCTGGGGCCTTCAATCCCACAAAAAAAAAAAAAAAATTAACCCTTTTTTTGTTTAATCAACAAAATTTTAAAAACCAAATGAAATGAAATTGAAATAAGAAATAATTAAAAATTAAAAATTAAAAACAGAGAGAAAGAGATTGATTTTTAGAGTTCATAATTCATGAGTTTCATTTCAATTCAATATTCATAGAGTTAAGTTAGCGCGCGCTGTAAAACCCAAACGGTAATAATAAAATAAAATAAAATAAAATAATAAAAAAAAAAACAGTAAAATTAAAAATTACATTAAAAACTTACTTATTTTTTTGACTTTTTTTCTATTTTTTTCCACTTTTTTTCTACTTTTTTCCCTTTAAAAAACACTAAAAAAAAACCAAAAAAAAAAAATCTATAATTAAATTTATTTATTTATTTACAAAAAATATTTCACACCAAACAACTTGGATTTGGATTTGGACTTGGACGAACGACGATAAACATTTTTTCAAAAAAAAAAAAAAAAAAACTAACTAAAAACTAACAGAAAAATTTTATTAACTTTTTAAAAAATTTTTCCAAAAACACTTGCTCTTCTTTGCTTTGCGTTTTGTTGCACGTTCGCGAACCCACACACGATCGTACCGTACCGTATCGTAGTAAAAACAAACTAAAACCAAACCAAAAGCATTAAAGGAAACCAAAACCAAACCAAAAAAAAAAAAACAAACACACACAGAAAATATTTTTTATTTTTTATTAAAAATTTTTTTTCCTTTTTTTTTTTTTTTTTTATATAACTTTTAAAAAAAAAAACAATTTATTGAGTGTCTGATGTGATTTTGTGTGTGTGTGTGTGTGTGACTCTACGACCACGACGACGACGACGGGTGGACGACGACAAAGACGACGTCGTTACAAAGACAGACTATGACTATGTTAAAGACAGCGACGACGTTGTGTCGATGAAGATGATGACAATCAATATACCAACGACGATGCTGCTGATGATGATGATGATGGTGACGACGACGACGACGACGACACGGCAAACGAACGAAGAAATAGAAGAAGAAAATAGAAAAAAGAAAACGATGAAGATGAAGAAGATATTAAAAAAAAAAAAAATTCTTCACTTTAAAAAAAAACCTACAAAAACAACAACGGCACTGCTGACTGCTGGCTGCTGGATGACGATGATGATGATGAGTGAGTGAGGGAGGGAGCGAGTGAGTGAGTGAGCGAACGAACGAACGAACGAAACATACCAAAATAATATATAAGCCGACAATAACTCATATTATATTATACAAACAAATAAAAAATCAGAACCACCATCAGAGATGCAGAGACAACAACAATCAATGGCAATGGATGGATGGATGAATGATCAACTAACCAACGAACGAACGAACAAACGAACGAACAAACAAACAAACGGACGACAGAAGATATATTAATAAATTAACCAATAAAAATAATATAAAACAGCAGCGGTAATAATAATAAAAAAAAAAAAATGTAATTTTAAATATACAATACATATATATGTTATATATATAAAAAAGGTAAAATAAATTTTTTTTTTTACCTACGTGCGGATGCATCTCACAACTCAACTCAGTGGTATGTATGTCTTCTTGGCATGGAAGAAGAAATATATATATAGAGAAAAAAATCTCTATAAATAATCTCTAAAAGATGATGGGTTCGTCCCATCCCCCTCCCGTTGTTCATAATCACAAAAAAAAGAAAAAAAAAGATATTCACCACACAGAAAAAAAGTTATTCACCTCACAAACAAACAAACAAACAAACAAAAAGGTTATTCACCTCACTAACAAGCAAAAAAGTTATTCACCTCACAAACAAACAAACAAAAAAGATATTCACCTCACAATCAAAAAAGTTATTCACCTCACAAACAAACAAACAAACAAAAAAGTTATTCACCTCACAAACAAACAAACAAACAAAAAAGTTATTCACCTCACAAACAAACAAACAAAAAAGTTATTCACCTCACAAACAAAAAAGTTATTCACCTCACAAACAAACAAACAAACAAAAAAGTTATTCACCTCACAATCAAAAAAGTTATTCACCTCACAAACAAACAAACAAACAAACAAAAAAGTTATTCACCTCACAAACAAACAAACAAACAAAAAAGTTATTCACCTCACAAACAAACAAAAAAGTTATTCACCTCACAATCAAAAAAGTTATTCACCTCACAAACAAACAAACAAAAAAGTTATTCACCTCACAAACAAACAAACAAAAAAGTTATTCACCTCACAAACAAAAAAGTTATTCACCTCACAAACAAACAAACAAACAAAAAAGTTATTCACCTCACAAACAAAAAAGTTATTCACCTCGCAAACAAACAAACAAACAAACAAAAAAGTTATTCACCTCACAAACAAAAAAGTTATTCACCTCACAAACAAACAAACAAACAAACAAAAAAAGTTATTCACCACACAAACAAACCCCCCCCCCCCCCCCCCCCCCCAAACAACCTGCAATTCTTTATAAATGTCAACGAAATTCGTAAGAATTCTTTAGAAATGACGACGACGACGATGATGATTATGAAGATGATTATGAAGATGGATGAAGTTTAGATGATTGTTTTCCTTGAGCTTCCCCTGAACCCACCTTCCCGCTCAACCCCCACCCCCCCACCCCCCCTCCCCCCTCTTCCCTTTCCATCCTCCAACTATTTCCCTCACCCACCTAATCATCTCCTTCCGTATCTGTACCTTACCGCTCCGCTCCGTTTCCCCGTTCTGTGTGTGTGTCATTGATATCAAAAAACCTGACAGAAAACTAAAACAAAAAATCGTTCCAAAATTACCAAAATTCAATTTTTGTGTGGTTCAAGTTTTTCATCCCTTAGATTCGATTATTCTTCCCTTAGATCGCATAAAAAAAGGATGGGTTTTATTAATATTTTTCTAAAGACTTTTTCTTTTTTTTGTATGCGATATAAAACGATGAACGAATTGATTCGCTCGTATTCGCTTAGAGGGTTAAAATAAAATTCTATTGTTGAGGGTTGCTTTTGTTTGTTTGTTTGTTTGTTTGTTGCTTTTGTTTTATTTATTTGTGGGTGGACAAAATCGACGAAGACGACGAAGACGACGACGACGACGACGACGACAAACTTTTTTTTGGTGGGTGTATTTTTCATATATCGAAAAAAGTTTAAAGATAAAAAAAAAAAAAAGAAAAAAAAAGGGGTTGGAAAATAATTGTGAGATGATTTGTATTATTGTTTGTTATGTGTAATGTGAAAAAAAAACCATTGGACCAAAGATGATGATGATGATGATGATGAAGAAGATGTGGTTGTGTACGGCGACGGCGGCGGGGCGACCACACGAAGGGTGCGTTGTTTTATTGTATAATATGCAGTTGTAAGCGTTTTGGGGGTGTTTTGTTCATGATATGATGGTAAAAAAGAATGATGATGATGATGATTTAATTTAATTTAAGGAAGGGTGAGTTGTTTTTTTCTTTTTTTTGTAAGGTTTTGATGGTGGTGGTGGTGGTGGTAAAGAGGAGGTGGAGCAAAGATAAATAATAATAGAATAAAATTATCTTTTTTTTAAAATTTGTGTAGAGTAGTAAAGCAAAAAAAAAAAACACACAAAAAATAGAAATTTATCCAAGCGCAGAAACATTTTTAGCAAAAAATGTTGTCATACCATGGACATGCGCGCGCGTTTTTTTTTTTTTATCTTTTATCTTTTATCTTTATTTTTATCTTTTATCTTTTATCTTTTATCTGTATCTTTATCTGTATCTTTATCTTTATCTTTATCTTTATCTTTATCTTTATCTTTATCTGTATCTTTATCTTTATCTTTATCTTTATCTTTATCTTTATCTTTATCTTTATCTTTATCTGTATCTTTATCTTCTCAAGTTCATTTAAAAGTTTAAGATTTATCTTTTTGTGGTTTTTGTGGTTTTCTATAAAAAATACACACTGAGAAAAATCTAATGTTGAAGAAGAAGAAGATGAAGATGATGATGATGATAATTTTTGATGATTTTTGATGATGATGATGATGAAAGGTGAAAGGAAAGGGCGTCTTGAATCTTTTCACAATTGAATCTTTTTTTTTTTTTTTTTTTTTTTTTTGTCATCATCAATAAATTATTTTCTTTTACATTTATTACATAATTTTTCATTGGTTTCTGCTGGACAGTTACTGCCTTCAATCAATCCTCAATCAACCCTAAAACACACAAACACACACACACACACACAAAGAAACAAACAAACAAACAAACAAACAAACAAACAAACACTAACAAAATAACAATAATTTATGTACCTTCTTTCTGACACAGTATTAATAATGATAATGATAATGATAAGGTCCCTTTCCGTTTTTGTTTTATTAGAGTTCTCTGTTAAAAACTCTTTTAAAAGGGAGGGGGAATTTTTTTGACTTTTTTTTTGCTCTATTCCAGTCCAGCTCAGCAGTTCCATAATCCAGCCAGTTTGTTACTCTTTATGACGTTCAACTGACACGATGAATCGATAGGTTTGAAAACTTGGACGTTTTGTAGGCGCTATAAAAATCTTTAGGTTTGTGGGCGCCAGCAAAATCTTTAGGTTTTGTAGGCGCCAGCAAAATCTTTAAGTTTTGTAGGCGCTACAAAAATCTTTAGGTTTGTAGGCGCTAGAAATCTTTACGTTTGTAGGCGCTACAAAAATCTTTCGGTTTGTTTGTAGGCGCTAGAAATCTTTAGGTTTGTGGGCTAGTAAAATCTTTAGGTTTGTAGGCGCTACAAAAATCTTTAGGTTTGTAGGCGCTAGAAAAATCTTTAGGTTTGTAGGCTAGAAAAATCTTTAGGTACAAAGATTTTGTAGGCTACAAAAATCTTTAGGTTTGTAGGCTACCAAAATTTTTAGGTTTGTAGGCGCTAGAAATCTTTAAGTTTGTGGGCTAGAAATTTTTAGGTTTGTAGGCGCTAGAAATCTTTTGGTTTTGCGGGCTAGAAATTTTTAGGTTTGTAGGCGCTACAAAAATCTTTAGGTTTGTAGGCGCTAGAAATCTTTAGGTTTTGTAAGCTATTAAAATCTTCACGTTTATAGGCGCTACAAAAAATCTTTACGTTTGTAGGCGCTACAAAAAATATTTACGTTTGTAGGCGCTACAAAAATCTTTGCGTTTGTAGGCGCTACAACAAAATCTTTGCGTTTGTGGGCGCTACAAAAAATCTTTACGTTTATAGGCGCTACAAATTTTTTTTACGTTTGTAGGCGCTACAAAAAAATCTTTACGTTTGTAGACACTACAAAAAAAATCTTTACGTTTGTGGGCTAGAGGTCTCTGAAAGGTTTGAAATTTAAAGATCTCTGCAATTTCCAAAATCTCAAGGCACTCGTCAAGGTTTCGGAAGGGAACGACAGCACGACAGCAGAAAATCTATCTTTATCTCTCTCTCTCTCTCTCTCTCGATCCATCCATCCATTCATCGATCCCTTTTTGATTTTGAACCTTTTGAACTCTAAGAATAAAAATTGTGTGATCTGGAAACAAACACGAGATATTTTAAAACCTTATAAATAATTTTAAAAAAAAACATTTGATTGGTTTTTTTTTTTTTCTGTTTATTGATTTCTTTTTGTATTTTTTTTTTTTTAATTTTTGTTTTTGTTTTTTTAAATAATTTTGTGAATGTTTTTTTTTTTTAATTCTGTGAGTTTGTGAGTTTTTTTTTTTTTGCATTTTTGCATTTTTGCATTAAATAAAATTAAAATTAAAATAAAATAAAATTGATTTAAAAAAAAAAAAAAATGATGATTTGATGATTTTTTTTTATTATTTTATTTATAATTTAAAAAAAAAAAAACAAAAAAATTCCTTAATAATTAAAAAAATAATTGTAAAAACAAAAAATTAATTAAATTAAATAAAAGGTGGGGGGGTTTTTTTTTTTTTTTATTTTAATTTTTGTTATTTAATTTCGTTTTGTTTTGTTTTGCCTCATTTTGTTTTTTCAATTTTTTTTTGATTAAAATTAAAATTAAAATTAAAATTAAATTAGTATTTTTTTTTTTTTTTTGCTTCTTTGCTTGCTTTCTTCTTTAAATTGCTTTTAAATTGCTTTTGTTTTTGTTTTAAGGCTGTGTTTTTGAAAAAAAAAAGAAAAGTTTTTTTTTCTTTTAATTACTTCTTCTTGTTCAGAGAGTCTCTTATCTTAATAATAATTTTTGTCTAATTTCTTACTCTTTTTTTGTTTTCGTCTCTTTCTCACTCGCTCTCTTTCCATTCTCTCCCCTCTATCTATATCTCTCTCTCTCCATCTCTCTGTCTCTCCATTCTCTCCATTCTCTCCACTCTACAATCGTTTGTTTGTTTTTTTTTGTTTTTTAATGATGAATTACTTAACACAAAAATGATAAGAAAAAGCCGTAGAAAATGATATGGAATTTTTTTTTTACTTTTTGGTATTTTTTTTTTTTATTTTTTTTTGAGAGAAATAAATTAAATTAAAAAAAAAAATGAATAAATTAAATAAATAAATAATTTAACTAATGAATCAAATGTCAAATATGTCAATGTGAATCAATGAATCAAAATGAATGAATGTTTGGTGTGGATGAAATGAAATGAAATGAAATAAAAAAAATTGTATTGAATTGCATTACATCATTTGGATTTTTGGTGCAAAAACCAAAGAGGGTGAAGAGAGTGTGGAGACATAGAGATAGAGAGTGAGAGAGTGAGAGAGTGTGAGAGAGAGAGAAATAGAAAGATGTTGATAGTGTGAAGAGAAATGATGATGATGATGATGACGATTTGATGATGGACGGGGGGTGGTTTCGTTTTTTTTTTTTTTTTTATTTCGTTTTTTGTCTATCCGATTTTCCGATCAGCGTTTTTAATAGGCCATTTATTTTGGAAAAAAAAAATGGACGGTTTTGGTAGTTATGGGGGAGAGAGAGAGAGAGAGAGAGAGACAGGGAGATAGATAGAGAACAACAACAACAACAACAACATTCTTGGTTACTTTTAAAATTAGGATCTCATAATCTCTTGAATCTTACCCCAACGCCCAATAGGAATTTTGTTTTACGATAATAACTACGGGGAAGTCGCCGCTTAAAACTAATGTACGAAAAACGATAGAGAAATAGAGAATAGAGAACAAGAGAACAAGAGAACAACACAAAATAGAGACAGAATAAAAGGAAATTTTAAAAGTATTTTATAGATTTAGATTTAGAACAGATTTCAGAACAGAAAACAGATTTCGGTTTGATTCGGTTCGTAAGTTCGATTTTCGATTTTCGGTTGGACGGTTGGAGTAAGTAAAAAAACCACCAAAATACAAAGAGTAAGAGAATTTTGAGAGAGAGAGATAGAATGAGAAAAAAAAAAAATGTGGCAAGAAATGAAAAAAAAAAAATATAAATAAAAATGTTTTAATGTAAAATTTTTAGCCTCTTTCATTGTTTTTTTTTTTTTTTATTTAGGAACTTTCTTTCTCTCTTTCTCTCTCTATCTCTGTCAATTTTCTTTTATGATTTTTGATTTACTGATTTCTTTCAAGGGTGGCGGCGGCGGTTTTTAAAATGCGCTTTTTATTAGTTTTATTGACAATCGTTTTATTGCTCTCTCTCTCTGTCTCTCTGTTCTGCCCTTTTCTTTCTCTTTGTGTTCTACCTCTCCATCTCTCTGTCTCTCTCTCTCTCACCCTCTCTTCTGTTTTGTGTTTGTGTTTTGTCATTAAAAAATTAAAAATACTAAAAAAAAAAAAAAAAAAAAAAAAATTGGAAAACTTTTCCGGATCTTTTCTGTTTTTTTTTGGATCCGATTTTAAATTTTAAATTTTAAATTTCTTTTCTTTTTTTGCCGTTCTCTTCGTTCTGTTCTGTTCTGTTCTGTTAGAAAAACTGCTCTTTCACCACCACCAACCACCACCAACTTTCCGAACTTCCCTCCATTTTCATTTTCTGTATCTGTCTGTCTGTCTGTCTGTCTGTCTACCTCTCTCTCTCTCTCTATCTCTCTATCTCTTTCTCTACGTGTGTGTTTGCGTTTTTTTTTTGTGTGTTTTGCGTTGTGTGTTTTAAATGTCTTTCATATTATTAATACTTAGGAAGAGAGTCAAAGAGAGAGAGAGAGAGAGACAGAAAGAGAGACGGACAAAGAGAGAAAGTAGAAGTTGAAGTAGAAGAAGTAGAAGTTGAAGCGTTTCATGATTTTTGTTTGATTTGTTTGATTTGTTTAATGTTTTTTTTTATTTTTGTTTTGTGTGTACAATTAATGCTCTACTCTTGCTCTTGCTCTCTCTCGCTCTCTCTCTCTTTGATTGTGTGTGTTGTTTTTTTTTTTTTTTGTTGAATTGAATTTATGTTTTTGTTTTTGTTTCTGTGTGTGTGTGTGTGAGTGTGAATGAGTGAACGTTTGTGAGTGTGAGTGTTTTTTTGAGTGTTTTTTTTTTTTTTTTTTACTTTTTGTTATGTTACTTAACCTTATTTCTATTATTATTATTATTATTCATATTCATATTCATATAAATTATATTATTAAAAAAAAAAAAGAAGAGGGCAGTGGCGGCGCGCGCACGCACGCACGCACGCTCACATCATTTTGCAAATTAATTACTTTGTTTTTTTTTCTTTGTGTGTGGTGAAAATTTTAAGTTAATTTTTTTTTCTTGTTAATTTTCTCTCTCTCTGTTTCTATAAAATAAAATAATGTGATTTTTGTTTTTTTGTTGTCTCTTTCTCTCTAAAAAAAATATTTGTTTTTTTTTATTATTATTATTATTATTATTATAATTTTGTGTGTGTGTGGGTTTTGAATTTACTTATTTTTGCTACTAAAAAAAAAAAAAAATAGCTCTTCGTTCAGCTACGGTTTTTTTTTTTTTTTTTGCTCTCACCCAAAACATTATTTTACTGTCTTACATTCACTCTCTCTCTCTCTCTCTCTCTCTCTCATTCTCTACCGTTCTTTTAGGGGTTTTTTTTTTAAATCTAAATTGTTTTCTTTTAAATTAATATATATATATTTATATATATTTATATGAATAATTAATAATTAATTATCTTAATTTCAAAACAAAAAATTAAATTAGAAAAAAAAAATCATCATTTTTTTTTTATGTCTGTTAAAAAAAAAAATAAAATCAAAAAATCATTCAAAATTTTTTAATCTTTTCATTTCGGGTTCGCCATCCATTAGATTCCCACCGCCTCTGATACCGGTGGCAATCGCAGTGGCGGCAGTGACGGCAGCGGCGGGATTTAATCCGGCACCGGCACCACCACAACCACCACCACCACCACCACCAACAGCAACAACAACTCCATCTGTTTGCGATTCTGAACTGTCACAATCCAATAATAATGTTCTGTAAAATGGTTATGTGCGCGTGCGCCCAGGGAGGAGGAGTTAAAAATTGAATTATTAGATTTTTTGAATTTTTGAGTGAGAGAACGAAAAAATTAAAATACTTACCGTTTAGTTGTACTACTCTGTGAATCACTATCCGTATTTAATTCATCTGTGACAGCCATTAGGGTGACCGGTTTTTCCATACTATCCTCTGACCGTGTACTATCATCAATCAAACTATCAATTAATCCAGCCGCCTTTGACGATAAATAATTAAAATTTATTAAACCTATGGGGGAAAAAAAAAAAAAAAAAAAAACCCCAATCAACATTTTAATTCATTAATTAATTAATTCCGTTTTCCCGTTTTCCCGGGATTAATCCTTCGGGATAAAATGGGGGGGGGGGGAAACGAAAGACGAAAAAAAATCTCAAAAATCTCACCATTTTCATTATTATCATTCAATAATAAACCAGTGACGGGCGGTTCCAGATTACTTTCATCCGATTGTTCCAATAACACTGATGTATTACCATTTAAACAATGTAAATTATTACTGCCACTGCCACTGCCACTGCCACTGCCACTGCTGCTGCTACTGTCACTATTACTATTACTATTACTGTTACTGTTACTGTTATTTACCAAAATATTTGTACCAGTACCACAGAGTACGGTCGTTCCCGATGTACCACCAATTATACCAATACCAACATCACCCTCTGGCATTTCATCTAATAATTCCGGTTGTAATTCATTTGCCACATAATGTGTCCAAACGGCCAATTCAACGCTATACAAAAAAAAAAAAAAAAATTCAAAATTCAAAATTATTAAAAACAATTCAAAATGAATTTATAATTTATAAATTTACCGATGCGGTGACCAAGATGCGGCACCGGTTGCTGCTGCTGCTGTTGTTGTTGATGAATCTACAGAATTCAGAGTTGTTTGTTTTCCTTTTCCTCCCGCCGACACTGACGATGATGATGACGTAATAGACGACGTTGATGATGATATTGATTTTGAATTATTTATTAATTTTGTTTTTGTTGTTGTTGTTTTTGCTGCTGCTGTTGCTGTTGCTGCTGCTGCTCCTGTTGCTGTTGCTAAATCAGATGTTGTCACTTCATTTGTTTCAGTTGTTGATGTTGCTAAATCTGATGATGATGATGATGATGATGTTGTTGTTTCTGATCCAACCGCCGTCCCTGATTCACTCGTTGACGATGGTAATAATGATGATGTTGTTGATGTCGGTTGACTTGAATCAGATGCATCATTTGATGCTTCTTCCGATGATGATGATGTCGATGATGTCGATGATGTCGATGATGATGACTCTGATGATGATGATGATGATTCAGATTTTTTATTATTATTATTATTATTATGATTATGATGATTATTTAATTGTATTGTATTATTGTTTGCTGCGGCTGCGGCTGCGGCTGCTTCGGTTGCTTCTGCAGCGGCTATAGCTGCATTTGCAGCAGCTGCCATAATCATCATATGTTCGGTATTTAAACGATCAACCGTTGCCTGAATATGAGTTACAAAATTTAAATACTCTTTTGTTGTATAATCGATACCTTCAATTTCGGGTATGGCCATAAGGCATTCGTCGGCCATAAACGGTGCCATATCAGGTGCGGCGGCTGCCAATAATGCGGATGCCATTGTTGTACCAACACCTTTTAAATTGGATAATGCCGTCAGTGCCTGCTCTAAATTCGGTAATTTTTTAAATGCTTTTTTTGTTTCGGTCATAACCGCCCGTGGTGTATTCACTTTTATCAAATACGACAATTGTGGATAGAATTTACCGCGCTGGAATAAAATAAAATAAATAAATTATTAATATCCGTCCGTCTACACAAGGAAGGGTTCAAAGAGGGGAAAAAAGTGTGGTGTTATGGGGGAAATTTTAAAGATCTGTTTTGGAACCGGTTTTTGTACTGAAGGTTGAAAATGTTCAATAAAACATCTTGAGGATATTTTAAATTTTGATTTGTAGAAAATTTTCCTACCAAAATGGGAAAAAATGTTCAAGGAACTTTTCAAAAGATTGAATTCTTATCATTAGAAAACTGCCTCCGAGGGGAAAATCTTCAGAATCTCTCCGGGAACGAATTCCCAACATTAGAAAACTTTGTTCCAAAGGAAAAATGTTCAGGAACTCTTCAGGATTGAATTGCGGCCATTACCAAAATTTTCTCCGAAGAGAAAAATGTTCAGAACAAAACTCTTAAGGATTGAATTTCTGTCTGATTAACAAAAATCTTCTTCCATAGAAAAAAATGTTCATAAACTCTTTAAAAGATCGAATTCCTATCATTAGAAAATCTTCTAGCAATGGAAAAATCATCGAATCTTAGAAAATTTTGTTCCAATGGAAAAATCTTCAGGAACTCTTTTCAAAAGATTGAATTCCTATCATTCGAAAAATTTCCTACCAAAATGGGAAAAATGTTTAGGAACTCTTCAGCGGATTTAATTCCCCACATTAGAAAATTTTATTGGAAAAGGAACAAATGTTCAGAAACTCTTAAATAAAGATCGAATTCCTATCATTAGAAACTTTTTTTTCCTACCAACTCTCGGAAAAAGGCTTAAAATATCTTTCCAAAGATCAAAGAGGAGATACAGAGGGAGAATGGAGAGATAGAGGGAGAATGGAGAGATAGAGGGAGAGAGATAGAGAGAGATAGAGAGAGAGAGAGTGAAATTGAAATAGAGAAAGTGATTTATTGTTTTTTTATTTTTATTTTAAATTTTAAATTTTCTTACCGATTGTTTCCATTTCATTGCTTGAACCAATTCTTCATGTACTAAATGGGCATCTTTACCACGTTGTTTTATCATTTTTGGCAATTCATTTTGATACCTACACGTTGTTTGTTTGTGATTGATTGATTGATAAAAGAAAAAAACGATAAAATAAAATTAATAAAAAAAAAATTAGTAAAAAAAAAAAGAACTCCTCCAAAACACCCTGTCAAATCCCTGACCACACAACCCACCTCCCCCCCCCCCCCAATGCTTGAGACCCAAAAAAACTTTATTAAATACTCTTCGACGACGTAGTCATTATTTTTTTTACTGCTGTGACACTTAACAAAAAAAAAATCAAAAAAACTTAAACAATCAAAACCCATCATCGTCGGCACCCCCCCCCCCCTCTAAATAACAAAAAACGCACACCGTCCCTGTGGCCGCCGCCACATCGCCCCCCGCCCTCAGCCTCAAACTTCGAATTACCCAACATCCAACATCCTTTAAATTCTGCTCTACACCGCCGGAATATCAGTTTGTTGTTAAAATTTCCCATCATCCATCAAAAAATACCTTCCGGACTCACACTTACACCGAACCGTTTGAGAACCTTATACCAGAACCTTCATCTTTTTGTATGGCAAAGTTTGTATGGGAAATTAAATTGTTATAGGAAGGGGTAAAGGACCCCCCCCTCATTAAACTTTTGTTAGCCTCCCCCTATACGTGGGACAGGGGGAGTTTTGAAAATTTACAAATTTCCATTTTTGGGCTCTGGATTTAGCGAAATAAATGAAGCTTCTGCTGTCTGCAGCGCCTTCGGCGGCGCCCTTAACATTATTATTTCCTTTCTGTGTGTTTATCCATCGAGTGAGTGCGCCCCATCCACAGTTTTTTTTTTTTTTTTTTTATGACAAATATGATTAAGGAATATAATCTGATAGGAAATAAATAAATAGCTTGCAGCAGCGTATGCAGCACAACCGCTGAAAGAATCTTCCCTTGAATCAGTGAAAAATTTAGAATTAGCGAAATTACCGGAATTTGCCCCCCACCCCCACCTGGGCGAACGGGTGGGCGCCGCCTCCCCCCCCCCCAAAACGCTACAACAAAAGCGTCATCGGGGGAGCAAGCAACAACAACACCCCCTCCCCCCCCTTAAATTTAGGGGGGCTAAATTGTATTTTACGGGCGGGCGAAAAACCGAAGCCAAAATCCACTGATAATTGAAACCCTAAAACTCTAAAATTTAAACAACAACAACAACAACAACAACAACAGCAACAACAACACAAACAACAGCCGCATTAAAATAATATTGGTTGTTGTTGTTGTTGTTGTTGTTGTGAAAATTCGTCGGTGTAATAACAACTCTACACACCGTATTACTACGTACATGCTATATAAAATTTACAAACTCACACACACACACGCGTGCGCGCAAACTCACACAACACACAAACAAACAAACAAACAACATTCGTAATAAGCAGACAAACCACATATAAAAAAAAAAAAATAAAAAAATAAAAAAAAAAACACTGGTTTTTTTTTTCTGTCGTTGTTGTTGTTGTTGTATTTTTCTTTATATTTATACAGGGTGTCCCAGCTAACGCTATATCCAGTCGTCAATATCTTCGAAATCGCACAGTGGAGTTATATCACTAATATGATGATGATGATGTTGTTGTTGTTAGTGTGAACCCCCCACTGGATTCCATTTGGCTACATTTTTTATGTTAACCCCTTATGTGCTGTCCCCCCCACCCACGTTAACCCTTATGTGTCCAATTGATATCAAAAATTTGGAAAATCAAATGTCAAAACCTATATTTTTAGATGTTTTCGCTTATTTTTAATGAAATGTGATGAGTAGTTAAAAAAATTAAAAAAATGTAATAATATGTGGGGGGGGGGGGGGGGGAGTGGTCCCATGGAGAATATTTTTCCACAAATTGAGGGATTGATTGTCCATTTGAGATGGAAAATGTGCGAAAACTCGCAAAAATCTCTATGAAAACACACAGTGGTGTTTTAATGTATTAGTATTAGAAAGTTGTTTCCACGTTGAAAATTTAAAGGGGGTGGTGTCCAAACACTCCAAGCCCTCCACCCCCCACGACCCGTTTTCAAGGGGGAAAAATCGAAATTTTTTTTTCAACGTAAAACAACTAGAACAACTGGAACAACAACTAGAACAAGTTAGCTGGGACACCCCGTATATGAAAATAATTAAAAAGCAATCCATTGCGGAGTGAGATTGCGCATGAATATGAATATAAAAAATATTGAATAAACTGTTCTTTGTGTTGTTGTTGTTGTTGTTGTTTGTTTTTTTTTATTATTAGTTGTGTCGTTTGGGTTATTTATTTTGTATACGGATTTTTTTTTTTTTCCATGTTGATTTCTCTTCGTACATGCGCGGGTTTTTGTGTTCATTTTATTCGTTTATTCGTTCATTTATTCGTTCGTTCGTTCGTTCGCGTGTTCGTTCGTTCGACAACCAAAATATTCGTTTGATGGATGGATGGATGGAAAAAAAAATTGAAAATTGTCGTACGATAAAAAAAAAAAAAATGCGACAATTTTTTTAATACTTCTTTCATTTCATTTTATAACTGTTTTTTAATTGACACAAGAGAATTTCACTGTTTTTTTTTTTTTTGCAGGTGTTTGGGAGTTTGGGGGGGGGGGGGTTTAAGAGATTATTTTTATTTATCTAACGGTCTTCTACCGCGGACCCGGTAAAAGATAAAGGGTAGAGAAAAAAAAAAAAAAATCGTCGACACAACACCGCCACCACCACTATACAAAATACAAAAAATTTCTAAATTATGATGGCGTGGCGGCTGGCGACGGCAATGGCAATGGCAAAGGGCAATGGGCAATGGCAACGGCGGCTGCAGCAGCAGCAATTTGTCTGTGTGTGTGTGTGGAGATTACTGTCTAACCAAAAAACAACAACAACAAAATAAATTTTTTTTTTTTCTTGGTTTTCACACACTTAACTTACCAATCATCCAATCGTATTAATTCTTCTGGTTTTTTCGTTCGTTTTTCGGCTTTTAATTTTAAAACTTGTGGATATAATTTTAAAACATATTCAAATTGTTTGGAATTGCCCCGTGTAAAAAATGATGCGGTGTCTTTAACGGAAGCCATGTTTTTTTTTTTTTTAAATTTAAATTTCAATTTTTTAATTATTATACTGCAGTTTTTACTGCTGCTGCTTCTGCTTCTGCTGGTATTGCCGTTGTTTTTGTTGTTGTTGCCGTATTTTTTTTTTTTTTTTTTTTTATTCTTTTGTTGGGGTTCGCTGCTTTTATTTTATATTGTCTCTATAGTTCTTTATTCCACTTAAAAAAAACAAAAAACACAAACACAAACACACTGTTTTTTTTCTTCTTTCTTCTATTACTGTTGTTGTTGTTGTTGTTGTTGTTTTGGTTAACCCAAAAAAAAAAAAAAAAAACAGTCACAAAAATGAAATAAAAACCCTCTCAATAAACCACCAATCAATAAACCACCAAGATTTAAAAAAAAAAAAAAAAAAAACCAATTAATTATTGAAAAAACATTTAAAAAAAAAAACAAAAACGGCAACACTTTTTTTTTTTGTATTTAATTTAAATTTAAATTTAAATTTAAATTATTTATTTTATTATACTATAAAAATGCGCTACTGCTTGATGGCGGTAGTGAGTGAATGAAGTGAAGTGAACCGATCGACCGAACGTTGGTCGTTGAACGAACGAAGAATGAAGAATGAGGAATGACTATAATGAGTGGTGATTGAATGGTGATTTGATTGATGATGATGATGATGATGATGATGATGATGATGCTGCTGACTGTTTTCAGCTTCTGAATAGTAAATTTCTGCTGATGCGTTGTTGCCGTTGTTGTTGTTGTTGTTGTTGTTTTTTTTGTTTTTATATGTATTTGTTCTTGTGTTTGTTCCGTTTGTTCGTTCTAAATTTTGTTGTTGTTGTTTTGTGGTTTTTATTTATTTATTTATTATTATAATAATTATTTTCGGTGACATTCACCAAAACGATGACGACAACGAGGACGACGACGACAACAAACGAATGATAAACGAAATAATCGATTTATTTATTTTATTTGATGATGATGATAATGACAGTGATGACAGTGACGACGACGACGACAGCGACAATAGCGACAACAGCGACGACAACGACAGTTTTAATAACAATTTTTATTATAATAATAATAATAATAATAATAAATACATTGATTGAAAAAAAAAGAAAATTGAAAAATTAATTTGATGGTTTGATGATGGATAATGGAATGATGAATGGACAATTCAGAGGAGTGAGTGAGTGAACGTAACCGCAATGATAATATCAAAAAGATAATTAAACAACTGAACTGAAGTTCAGTTCAGTTCAGTTCAGTTCAGTTCAGTTATTGAACAATAGATAGATAGATAGTAATACAGAGTTTCAAGTCTCAAGTCTCAAGTCTCAAGTCTCAGTTTCAGCAGACTGCAGATAAAATTTGACTTGGTTTGGGTGACTGACTGACTGACTGACTGACTGACTGATGAATGAAAAATCCCCCAGATGATGATGATGCGGCGGATGCGGATGATGATGTAGTTTTATTTCAAGAAATAATTGGCTCACTTTTACCCTATAATCATTATCGTCATCATCATCATCATCATCATTTATCATTATTTATAAATATGTCTGTGACTGACTCACAAATTTTTCATATTCTACGAAGTTACAACAAACAAAAAAAAAATTGAATGTTTTTTTTTTTCAAGAGTTATTTTAATAAGAACAACAACAACAACAACAACAACAGCTATATTATTAAAACAGTTCACAAACGTAGAGCAGAACAACGACCAACTGCGACTGCGACAGCGACATGATGAAGAAGAAGAAGAAGAAGAGGAAAAAAAAATGATGATGATGATGATGATGATGATAAAAAAAAGTGTCGAGCGTTAAGGTTTGGATTACACACACATCAGTTTTGTTTATGTTTTTTGATGTGTTGTCTTGTTTCATCGGTTTGGTGCTGAGAATGCTGAGCGAATTAAACACACGGGCATTAAAAAAAGACATTCAAAAGTGAGGGAACGGACATTGAAAGGTGAGGGAACGGACATTGAAATGTGAGGGAACGGACAATGAAAAGACATTCAAAAGTGAGGGAACGGACAATGAAATGACCTTGAAAGATCAGACGACTTTTACAACTGTCCAAATTTTAAGAAGGTTCCAATGTGTTTAGAGCTCCAAAAAAAAGCATACACAAAGTCGATCATTTCCAACAACTTTTCCATACAGCCCCAATGAAGCGGACAACTTTTACAACTATCCAAATTTTAAGAAGGTTCCAATGTGTTTAGAGCTCCAAAAAATCTTTGTATTTTTGCTACATAGCAAATTTTTTCAGAATAAGCTTGATTGAAAGGTGAGGGAACGAACATCGAAAAGACATTGAAAGGTGAGGGAAAGGACATTGAAAAGACATTCAAAAGTGAGGGAACGGACAATGAAATGACCTTGAAAGGAAAGGGAACGGACATTGAAAAGACATTGAAAGGTGAGGGAACTGACATTGAAAACCCCCATCGGTTATTTTGTATTTTGTAAGGTTTCAACTTTTAACATTTGACAGGTTTTTTTTTTTTTTTTTTTGGGTTTTCTTAACGCGCAATTACAATTTTTTTTTGTTTTACCGTGGAATAGAAAAAAACAAAAACATTTACAAAATCCATTCTCCAATACAAAAAGAAAAAATCATCATAGAAATAAACCCACAAAAGAAGTGAAGTGGTGAAGCATTTTTTTTTATATATAGAATAAGCGAAATAGGCAAGAAAAAAAGAAAAATGCTTCACCCCCCCCTCCCCCCCCCCCTCCGTTCAATTTCTTACTTCAAATAATTTTTTCCTATCAATCTCCTCGTCTCGCATTTTCCATATAACCATTAAAAAAAAAAAAAATAGGTGTGCGTCCGCGCATGAAATAAAAATGTATAGATAGACAAAATATAGTAGAGATAATGATGATGATGATGATGATGAAAAAAAACCAACTCATAAAACAACATCATCGGTAGATTATTTTTTTTTTCTTATGATTCATTGCATGCATTTTTATGGTCTTTTACTATTTGTTGTTGTTGTTGTTGTTGTTGTTGTTGTTGTTATTATTATTTTTATTATTATTTCAATGTCAATTTTGCATGACAGAGAAATTTTCCTATACTAGACCACCAATAAAAAAACAAAAACAACAACTGAAACTGAAACAACAACAACAACAACAAAATACAAGGTATGCATGCGCGTGCGTGTGTGTGTGTGTGTGTTTGCGTGCGTACGTGAACAGTTTTTTTTTTTTATCTTCCGTTCGTTTTTTTTTTTTCAATTCAATTTTTCAATTCAATTTTTTCAATTCAATTCAATTCAAATCTCTTCAAATTCAAATTCAATTTTGTATAAAGTTTTTTTAGATTTTTATTATTATTTTTTATTTAATTTAATTTAATAGCATTTTGTTGTTGTTGTTGTTTTGGTTGTTGTTGTTGTTGTTGTTGTTGGTGTTTTGTTTTTATTTAGGGTAAATAAAAAAATTTTTTTTTTTTTTTCAAATTAAATTAAAAATTTTTTTTTCTTCATTTGAGTGCGTGCGTGCGTGAGTGCGTTTTAATTTTTTATTCTATTTTAATTTTTTTGTTTTTAATTTGGTCGCCCCTTTACCAAAATTTCCTCCTCCCCCCTCCCCCCCGTGCGTTGCCGCCGCCGCCGCCGCCGCCGCCGCATGCATTTTCTGTTTTATGAAAAATATTTTTCTTTTATTTGCACGGTATTTTTAAAAATGGAAAACAAAAAAAATGAAATGGAATTTTGTTGTTGTTGTTGTTGTTGTTGTTGTTGTTTTTGTTTTTTTGATTGCACATTCAAAATAATCATCATCATCATCATTTTAGTTTTCGTTAACTGCGCGTATACGAAAACAAATATTTTTAACTGTGTATCAAAAAAAAAACCATTTTTTGTTTTTTTTTTGTTTTTTGTTTCATTCATTAGTGCGCAACTGTGTGCGCAACTATGTGTGCGCAGGCAAATTTTCTATTTTTTTTTTTGATTATTTTCATCATCATCATCATCATCATCATTATTATTAGTAGTATTATTATTATTAGGTTGTCTAAAAAGTATTGATAATTTTTTTTTTACAAAATTCAAACGGTTTTTTTTATATTGTACATATTTCAAATGAACGGTTTCGATTAAAACCAAATATGCGCCATTTTGATTTTGATCGATGACCCTTTGACCCATTTTTCTTGGTAAAGACATCCCATCCCATCTCATCCCATCACTGTTTTGTATAGAACTTGTGTGTGTTTTCTGGGGGGGCAAAAAAAAAAAACAAATTGATCCAAGTGCGCATTGATTTTGCAGTCCTCTTGCAGGAATTTAATTTAATTTTGAAACCATTAAACCGCATTAAGGGATAGTTCTGCCTAAGACACCGGAACTAAAATGATAATCTGTGCAAGATGCAAGGTCTGAATGCGGCTATATATGCGGTGGTGGTGGTGGTGGTGGTGGTGGTGGTTGCATAAAAAAAAACTTCCCAGCCAAACTCTTCTCTCTCACAGTTTCTGCCGACAGTTTGACAGTTCCAAACTCTATCAGTTTCTGCCGACAGTCATCAAAGATGTGACGTTGTCATGATGGAACACAACACTACACTTTCTGGATTGATTAATTGACTGGACGTTTTTTTTTTTTTTTTTTTTTTTTTTGTGCTTGAATCTTATTGTTAATTGTGTTGACAATATAGAGATCGGAATCAATGCGGTCATTGCGGTCAATGGTTAATGGACCGGGTGCTAGTAATTCATAATGAACGATTCCTTTCCAAATCCCACCACCAAACATCCAATCACAGACAGCATTACCTTTGCTTGGTGTTAATCCTACTATGTTTTGTTGCTACTCTGTTTCACCCGGAGCTTCATACCCGGAACCACACAAACAATTTGGTTGGTTGACTTGTGCGACCTCCTAATGCGACGCCGTCTACAACAAACAGAAAATGGACATACAACAAATAACAATTGACAGATAATAGTTGCTGATAGATGTTGTGCCACCAACGTTGGGAAACAATTAGGAAATGTTTGAAATATATATAGTCTTAGCGGGAAAAGTTTTAAAAAAAAATGAAATGATTTCCGGGTACTTATTTGACTGAAAAAATTGATTTGATTTTGGGTGACCTTAAAAAAAAAAATCATAATTTGGGAACCCGTTGAGTTTTGAACTGGACGTTCAGGGACGCGATCGATAGATATAATTTCTTAATTCTCTAAAAACTTTCCATATGGACCAAATGGGGTCGTGTCGTAGAACAATAAGTTCTATTATAGTAAAAATCAATAAATCGCAGAGTAAAGAGTATAGATATGCGTGCGCGTGCGTACGTACGTACCATATTTACCCAAAAAGTATTCAGCTAATCTAAATTTCATTTGTCCCTTTCATATTGGTTTTCAGATTTCTGGTATGCACCCTGTGATCATAGTATAATCAGTAAAAGTCATCATCATCATCATCTTTATCTTTATTTGAGAAAAATGGAAAAAAAACAAAACATTACAACAACAACAACAACAACAACAACAACAACAACAATAGAGAAGAAATAGAAGAAGAAATAGAAGAAGAAATAGAAATAGAAGAAGAAATAGAAAAAAATCCATCAACAACAAAAAAAAAAAAAAAAATTTTAATTTTATTTTATTTTGGGCGTTTTCGTTTATTCCACTTGTGTTAACACAAACGCACACAAGTGACACAAATAGGTTTTTTTTTTATTGCACATGTGTTACACTTGGGTTATATGACACATGTTCGAAAATACCTCTACTTAACACTTGTACCCTTGACACAAATTGCCCTATCTATTTTGTAGGAGCACCATTGCCCTGTGTGAGATTGTTGTTGCTTTATCTCGTCACTATAACATTTTCACATATAAAACGCCATTTGTAAACAAAATAACAAAACACAAGACAAGACTATACTATTTTATAATATTCGAACACAGAGCTCTGTAAATGTACATGTAAATGTTATATCGCGCTCGAATGTTTGAGAGCGCCGCACAAGTGCATGGACACGCGCAAGAGGAATAAACGAAAATGCCCTTTATTTTATTTTATTTTATTCCATCATTCAATCATCCGATTCTGTATGAAGAAAAATTTCATTGTTGTTGTTTTTGTTGTTGTTTTTTGTTGTTGTTGTTGTTTTTGCTTTTTTGTTGGTCTTGTTTTTGCTTTTTTTTTTTCATCTATTTTTCATTTTATTTCATCTATTTTTTTTCATTTCTATTTCATTTCATTTCATTTCTCTGTTAAATATTTTTTTTTTATTCGTAGTAGTTTTTGTCGTCGCGCACGTCATTTGAAAAAATAAAAATAAATTTTTGCGTATTTTACAATTTTACAATTTTCCAAATTTATTTAAAATAAAATTTTCAATTTAATTTATAATTTAAATTTAATTATAATTAATTAATTAATTTTGTTAATGGTTTTTTTTATTTTTTTTATTTTATTGCTGTGATTGTATCGCGTTCGCATTGTTTTGTCATTTGTA
The DNA here is from genome assembly GCA_958336335.1 of Dilophus febrilis. Lineage (NCBI taxonomy): Eukaryota > Metazoa > Arthropoda > Insecta > Diptera > Bibionidae > Dilophus > Dilophus febrilis. The sequence continues at coordinate 1,220,596 of OY284473.1, forward strand.
TATATATATATATGATGTGTATATTTGTATTGTTGTGTAAGAAGAAGTAAGATTATTATATAGAGAATAAAAAATATAAGAAAAAAAAAATAAAAATTCCAATCAATCAATCAAGCAAACCAATCAAGCGCAATCATAACCAATAACGCGATGAATCTCAATCAAATTAATTAATTAAATTTAAATTAAATCAAAAAACCCGTAAAATCCAATCAAAAACATAATCTAATAAATAATTTTCTTCCTCTTTAAAATCAAAATCAAAAAAAAATGGAAAAATGGAAAAATTTAATTTACACCCTATAAAAATAATATTATAATAGAGCAGTCCGCCGACGACGACGACGACGACGACGACGACAAATAAAATATTAATAATAATAATAATAATAATAATAATAACAACAACAACAACAACAATAAAATATCAAAAAATAAAATATTGTTTTTTTGTGCTTGTGTGTAAGTGCTTGCTTACGTGCGTGTTTTTTTGTTTTGAATTGAAATAAATAATAAATTTTTTTTTGATGTGCGCGGACGACCAATGGTCGCCATGGTCATGTCATGCGCCCTTCGACAACATCAACATCATCATCATAAATTCATAACAGAAAAAAAACAGATTTAATAGATGCGCAATAACAATAAGAATAATAACAACAATAATAATAACAATAACAACCACAACAACAACAATAATAATAATAGAATTTTATTAAATAAAAATTAATTTGATTAATTAAGATTAATTACGGGACTTTTTTTTTTATTAATTCTAATTCTTAAATAGTTGTTGTTGTTGTTGTTGTTGTTGTTGTTATTATTATTTTTTACCGCTATTTTCTGTTTGAAAATTTTTAAAAGAAAAAAAAAAAACGTTGAAGAAGAAGAAGAAGAAGCAAAATAAAAAAAAAAACAAAATTTTTACAGTTATTTTTACAGTTATCTTTTCTTGTATTGTTCCTGTACGGGAAATTTTTTTTGGCTGAATTGTACTTTACGGGCGAAGCGAAGCCCGTAAAGTGCAATTTATCCCCCCAAACTTGATATTAGGGTGCTCCTCCCCCGACAAACTTTTGTTCTAGCGTTTTTGGGCGAGGCGCCCCGTTCCCCCAGGAGGGGGGGGGGTCAAAGTTTGTATGAAAAAATTTTTCATTTCCCCTTTTTTGGGGGTAATATAATTTTATACCGGAAGGGGTAAAGGGTCACCCACCCCTCATGAAACTTTTGTTCGCGGCACTTAGGCTCCCACTAAACGTGGGACAGGGAAGGGGGGGGGGGGCGGCGACTGTGAATTGTTCACTCGATGGTAACAGAACAGAAAGGAAGTAACAATAATTTTAAGGGTGCCGCAGAAGGTGCTGCAGACAGAAGCTATTTATTTCCAATCAGATTGCATTCCTTAAGCAAATTTGTCAAAAAAAAAAAAAAAACTGCGGATGGGGTTTGCTCGGTAACAGAACAGAAAGGAAGTATTAACAATAATTTTAAGGGCGCCGCAGAAGGTGCTGCAGACAGCAGAAGCTTCATTTATTTCGCTAAATCCAGAGCCCAAAAATGGAAATTTGTTAATTTTCAAAACTCAAAACCCCTTCCCCTCATATTTGGGGGGGGGGGGGGGGAGGCCTTTAGTGCTGAACAAAAGTTTCATGAGGGGTAACCCTTTATCCCTTTCACTATACATTTCCCTTTTTTTAAAAATGAAAAAAAAAAAAACAAATTTCATACAAACTTTGCCCCCCCTCCCCCCCACTCCGCCTTCTGGACGAAGGGGTTCGGCCGCCACCTAGGCCACCTAGAACTAAAGTTGCTTGGTTTGGGCCGGGCCTCCCCCCCTCCATTTCAGGTACTAAAATTTAAAATCGGAGGGGGGGGGGGAACACTTTTTTTACTTTTTGGAATTTTGAAAATGTCAAAACTCCCCCCTGCCTCACGTATAGGGGAGGGGGGGGGGGGCAACAAAAGTCCCGAACAAAAGTTTCATGAGGGGTGGTCCTTTACCCCTTCCGATAAGAATTTCCACCCCTGTAACCACCCCAAGAATTTTTCTTTTTGCCCAACGTCCCTTGGAAAATTCTCCACGAATTCTTTTTTTTGCCAAACTTCCCCTTGGAAAGTTCTCCTTTCTAAAATCCTTTCGAAAATGCTCCCTAGAAAGAAAGTGGAATTCCTTTCTTTACAGTAGTTACTTGTAAACTCTCCTCAAATTTATTTGACGAATTCCCCTAGAAAGTTCTTTCTACAAATGTCTTTTGACAATATGTCCTTGAGACACATTCTCCACACGAATTATTTTTTTTTTTGCCAAAACTTCCATTGGCAAAATTGTCCTCGGATGGATTTTTTGAACGGAAGTTCCCTTGGAAATTCTCCACGAATTTTTTTTTTTTTTTACAATGTCCTTTAGATTAGATTCTTCTTCTCGAATTCTTTGGTAATTTGTTTTTAGGAAATTTTTCGGGTAATTCCTTCAAAAAACACAAGTTCCATTGTGAAATTCTCCACAAAATTGTTTGTTTTTGTGTGAACTTCCCCCTGTGAAGAGCTGCCCTAGAAAATTCTCCGCCAAAAATTCTTTTTAGAAATTATGCTCCATAGAAAGTGTACTCTACGAATTCTGTTTTTTTGGCCAAACTTCCCTTTGTGTAAAATTCTCCTTTGATCAATTTTTTCTGCGAATGGAAAAATGGAAAAATCTCCATCGCTTTAGAAATCTCCATAAACACATAAACTTTCACAATGAATCCTACCTTTTTTTTTTTTTTTTTGCTTTCTTTTCTTTCCAAAGGACTTCCTTCCTTTCCTGTTTTCCCTGTTGTGTTCTCCACAATATTTAAATAAAGATATTTTGTTTCTCTAGCCAAAACAGAAAACAACAAAAATTTAAAATTTAATTTCTTCATTCTACATCTACATAGATGCAATGACGAAATTATTTGGAAAACAAAAAAAAAAACTGAAAAATTTTCAACAAAAAACAACAACAATCAACTGATGATGTAACCACAAAACAAAAAATATATATTTTTTTTTGTTCTACTTTCTTAATATAATAATAATATTTTGAAATAAATACATATTAAAAGAGAGACAGAAAGAAAGAAAGAAAGAAACCAAAAGAGAGAGAGAGAGAGAGAGAGAGAGAGAGAAAGAGAGAGAGAGAGAGAGAGAAAAGGAGACAGAATTTATAAATTAAGTGTTAAAAATTATGTGATTTTGTAACAAAAAAAAAATATATCTAATTTTTTTTGTTTTGGTTTTTATAATTAATTATAATTTTAAAGCAATTTAAAAAAAAAAAAATAAAGCAATTTTGCAATTCAATCCAAAAAACAAAAAAATCTCCTTCAACTCCGTCAAAGTAAAATCTAAAGTAAAAAACTTCCACAAAAAAAAAAAAGGACCAATTCCCAGTCTTTCCCAGCAAAACCCCAAAACCCAACCCTCAATTTTTTTTTTTTTGTAATCTTTCATTCTTCTTCTCAAATCTAAATCAAATCATCCCCCCCAAATCCCTAATTCCCTATAAAAAAAACAAAAAATCCCCAAATTCCTTAGGAAAAACAGAACCCCAAATTCCAAATGTTCCATATGTGATAATGCATTTTAATAAATTAATAAATTTACAACAACAAAAACAACAAAAATACAACAACAACAACAACAAACGAAAAACTTTATCGCAACAACAAAACGCGAGCGCGAACGCGAACCCAAACGCAAACGCAAACGCAAACTTCGAAATCGAAAACGAAAAAATTCAAAAAACATTTTTTAAATTAAAAATAAAAAAAAAAAAAACATTTCATTTAAATCAATAAAATTAACAAAAAGTTAAAGATCAAGGTCAAGGTCAAGGTCAATTTAAATTCTGTGCTTTTTACTTAACAACAACAACAACAACACAAAACGGAACCGGAGAATTTTTAGTTTTAAAAAATAATTACAACAATAAAAAAAATCGTCAACGACGACGTCAACGACACAAAGACAACGACGTAAGTCATCAATTGGAGACAATTGACAGTTCCGGTCGTCCAATTGAAATTTATCAATTTTTTTTTTAATGATTTTTGGAAAAATTGATGCACAATTGCACAATCGGAAAATCAAGTTTGACCACTGGAACAGTGGAATCATCTGTTGTTGTTGTTGTTGATGGTGGTGGTAGTGGTAGTGGTGGTGGTGGTGGTGTTGTTATTGGTGTTGATAGTCGTGCAGTTTCAGTTCCAGTTGATCGTATTGGTAACATCGGCAACACCCGTCGCAATAGAATTGACAACGCTCCCAGCGGAGGACCGCAAACGAACATCACAAATTTTCACCGAATTGATGATTTAAAAGAAAATTTTAAATCAATTGATAGGAAATCAATAAATTTACAACAACAACAACAAATTGTGGTGGTAAAAGGAGGCGACAACGACAACGTCGACAACGACGACGACGACGACGACGCGGACAGTGGTGATTGTTGTCGATTGTCGGGTGCCAACACCAACACAAAAAAAACAACAAAAACGATTCCAGCAACCAAAAGAAAAATTCCCGTTACAACAACAACAACAACAACAACAGCAACAACAACAACAACAAAGACAACAAATAATCATACAAAAATAACAACGGATGAAAATTGTCTTAAATGTGCCCGAAAACGTTTACAAATTTTATCGGCAACAAAACGGCAACAACAGCAACAACAACAGTCAAAACCATCACAACAAAAACCCCTTCATCCAACAAATAAATACAATATAAATACGATAATTGGCCAAAGAAATCTATTCGAATTGAATAACCGACGCATTGAATTAATTGGTGGGGGTGGTGTCAGTGCTGGTACTGGTACTGGTACTGGTGCTGGTTCTGGTTCTGGCAGTGGTGCTGGTGGAAGTAGTGATTTAGTTGCCGGTAATAATAACAGCAATAATAATACAAACACCAGTAGTGGCGTTGGTGGCAACGTCGGCAAACGCCGAACTAACAATGTTGTATTACAAAAGGGTTGTATTTATACAACAACAACAACAACAACAACAACAACAACGCAAACAACAACAACAACAAATTTTAATCATATTATTGCTGGTGGTAGTTATAATTTACCAACAGCGACAACATCTTCAACAACAACATTTGCAACAGTTACAGCAACTGGTGGTTTGGGAACAGCAACAACGGGATCAACAATTGAAAGTTTTGTCATTGTTACAACTGGTGGTGGTGTTATTGGCATACCGGGTGCAACAACAACAACAACAACAACAACAACAATTAGTGGTGCCCGGTAAGCTTTTTTTTTAATTAAAAAAAAAAAAAAAACAAAAAATCTTTGCCGGGATCTTTTGCTGTGGGGAATTCCAATCGATGGATTTTTTCCAAACTATCAGGATCTTTTCTTATGTTTATCAAAAGCTTATGCTGAAATTTTCAGTCCAATCCATCGAGTATAAGCATTTTAAATAGACATCAACTGGTTTATTGGGAAAAATCTAAAAATTCATTTTTCTATGGGAAAATTTTCCCTTAATCTTTGCGGGATCATCTCGGGAAATCTAACCGAGGGATTTTTTCCAAAATCTCAGGATCTTTTCTTATGTTTATCAAGAGCTTATGCTGAAATTTTCAGCCCAATCCATGGAGTATAAGCATTTTAAATAGACATCAACTGGTTTATTGGGAAAAATCTAGAAATTCATTTTTCTATGGGAAAATTTTCCCTTAATCTTTGCGGGATCATCTCGGGAAATCTAACCGAGGGATTTTTTCCAAAATCTCAGGATCTTTTCTTATGTTTATCAAGAGCTTATGCTGAAATTTTCAGCCCAATCCATCGAGTATAAGCATTTTAAATAGACATCAACTGGTTTATTGGGAAAAATCTAAAAATTCATTTTTCTATGGGAAAATTTTCCCTTAATCTTTGCGAGATCATCCTGGGAAATCTAACCGAGGGATTTTTTCCAAAATCTCAGGGTCTTTTCTTATGTTTATCAAGAGCTTATGCTGAAATTTTCAGCCCAATCCATTGAGTATAAGCATTTTAAAAAGACATCAACTGGTTTATTGGGAAAAATCTAAAAATTCATTTTTCTATGGGAAAATTTGCCCTTAATCTTTGCGGGATCATCTCGGGAAATCTAACCGAGGGATTTTTTCCAAAATCTCAGGATCTTTTCTTATGTTTATCAAGAGCTTATGCTGAAATTTTCAGCCCAATCCATGGAGTATAAGCATTTTAAATAGACATCAACTGGTTTATTGGGAAAAATCTAAAAATTCATTTTTCTATGGGAAAATTTTCCCTTAATCTTTGCGGGATCATCTCGGGAAATCTAACCGAGGGATTTTTTCCAAAATCTCAGGATCTTTTCTTATGTTTATCAAGAGCTTATGCTGAAATTTTCAGCCCAATCCATCGAGTATAAGCATTTTAAATAGACATCAACTGGTTTATTGGGAAAAATCTAAAAATTCATTTTTCTATGGGAAAATTTTCCCTTAATCTTTGCGGGATCATCTCGGGAAATCTAACCGAGGGATTTTTTCCAAAATCTCAGGATCTTTTCTTATGTTTATCAAGAGCTTATGCTGAAATTTTCAGCCCAATCCATCGAGTATAAGCATTTTAAATAGACATCAACTGGTTTATTGGGAAAAATCTAAAAATTCATTTTTCTATGGGAAAATTTTCCCTTAATCTTTGCGGGATCATCTCGGGAAATCTAACCGAGGGATTTTTTCCAAAATCTCAGGATCTTTTCTTATGTTTATCAAGAGCTTATGCTGAAATTTTCAGCCCAATCCATCGAGTATAAGCATTTTAAATAGACATCAACTGGTTTATTGGGAAAAATCTAAAAATTCATTTTTCTATGGGAAAATTTTCCCTTAATCTTTGCGGGATCATCTCGGGAAATCTAACCGAGGGATTTTTTCCAAAATCTCAGGATCTTTTCTTATGTTTATCAAGAGCTTATGCTGAAATTTTCAGCCCAATCCATCGAGTATAAGCATTTTAAAATGACATCAAATGGTTTATGGAGAAAAAAAAAATGGAATAAGAATTTTTTCTTTAGGAAAATTTTTCATAATCTTTGCGGGATCATCCTGGGAAATCTAACCGAGGGATTTTTTCCAAAATCTCAGGATCTTTTCTTATGTTTATCAAGAGCTTATGCTGAAATTTTCAGCCCAATCCATCGAGTATAAGCATTTTAAAAAGACATCAAATGGTTTATGGAGAAAAAAAAAATTGAATAAGAATTTTTTCTTTAGGAAAATTTTCCAAAATCTTTGCGAGATCATCCTGGGAAATCTAACCGAGGGATTTTTTCCAAACTTGAAGGATCTTTTCTTATGTTTATCAAGAGCTTATGCTGAAATTTTCAGCCCAATCCATCGAGTATAAGCATTTTAAAAAGACATCAAATGGTTTATGGAGAAAAAAAAAATTGAATAAGAATTTTTTCTTTAGGAAAATTTTTCATAATCTTTGCGAGATCATCCTGGGAAATCTAACCGAGGGATTTTTTCCAAACTATCAGGATATTTTCTTATGTCTATGAAGAGCTTATGCTGAAATTTTCAGCCCAATCCATGGAGTATAAGCATTTTAAATAGACATCAACTGGTTTATTGGGAAAAATCTAAAAATTCATTTTTCTATGGGAAAATTTTCCCTTAATCTTTGCGGGATCATCTCGGGAAATCTAACCGAGGGATTTTTTCCAAAATCTCAGGATCTTTTCTTATGTTTATCAAGAGCTTATGCTGAAATTTTCAGCCCAATCCATGGAGTATAAGCATTTTAAATAGACATCAACTGGTTTATTGGGAAAAATCTAGAAATTCATTTTTCTATGGGAAAATTTTCCCTTAATCTTTGCGGGATCATCTCGGGAAATCTAACCGAGGGATTTTTTCCAAAATCTCAGGATCTTTTCTTATGTTTATCAAGAGCTTATGCTGAAATTTTCAGCCCAATCCATGGAGTATAAGCATTTTAAATAGACATCAACTGGTTTATTGGGAAAAATCTAAAAATTCATTTTTCTATGGGAAAATTTTCCCTTAATCTTTGCGGGATCATCTCGGGAAATCTAACCGAGGGATTTTTTCCAAAATCTCAGGATCTTTTCTTATGTTTATCAAGAGCTTATGCTGAAATTTTCAGCCCAATCCATCGAGTATAAGCATTTTAAATAGACATCAACTGGTTTATTGGGAAAAATCTAAAAATTCATTTTTCTATGGGAAAATTTTCCCTTAATCTTTGCGGGATCATCTCGGGAAATCTAACCGAGGGATTTTTTCCAAAATCTCAGGATCTTTTCTTATGTTTATCAAGAGCTTATGCTGAAATTTTCAGCCCAATCCATCGAGTATAAGCATTTTAAATAGACATCAACTGGTTTATTGGGAAAAATCTAAAAATTCATTTTTCTATGGGAAAATTTTCCCTTAATCTTTGCGGGATCATCTCGGGAAATCTAACCGAGGGATTTTTTCCAAAATCTCAGGATCTTTTCTTATGTTTATCAAGAGCTTATGCTGAAATTTTCAGCCCAATCCATCGAGTATAAGCATTTTAAATAGACATCAACTGGTTTATTGGGAAAAATCTAAAAATTCATTTTTCTATGGGAAAATTTTCCCTTAATCTTTGCGGGATCATCTCGGGAAATCTAACCGAGGGATTTTTTCCAAAATCTCAGGATCTTTTCTTATGTTTATCAAGAGCTTATGCTGAAATTTTCAGCCCAATCCATCGAGTATAAGCATTTTAAAATGACATCAAATGGTTTATGGAGAAAAAAAAAATGGAATAAGAATTTTTTCTTTAGGAAAATTTTTCATAATCTTTGCGGGATCATCCTGGGAAATCTAACCGAGGGATTTTTTCCAAAATCTCAGGATCTTTTCTTATGTTTATCAAGAGCTTATGCTGAAATTTTCAGCCCAATCCATCGAGTATAAGCATTTTAAAAAGACATCAAATGGTTTATGGAGAAAAAAAAAATTGAATAAGAATTTTTTCTTTAGGAAAATTTTCCAAAATCTTTGCGAGATCATCCTGGGAAATCTAACCGAGGGATTTTTTCCAAACTATCAGGATATTTTCTTATGTCTATGAAGAGCTTATGCTGAAATTTTCAGCCCAATCCATGGAGTATAAGCATTTTAAAAAGACATCAAATGGTTTATTTGGAAAAAATCTAAAAATTCATTTTTCTATGGGAAAATTTTCCCTTAATCTTTGCGAGATCATCCTGGGAAATCTAACCGAGGGATTTTTTCCAAAATCTCAGGATCTTTTCTTATGTCTATCAAGAGCTTATGCTGAAATTTTCAGCCCAATCCATGGAGTATAAGCATTTTAAAAAGACATCAAATGGTTTATGGGAAAAAAAAAAATTGAATAAGAATTTTTTCTTTAGGAAAATTTTTCATAATCTTTGCGAGATCATTCTGGGAAATCTAACCGAGGGATTTTTTCCAAAATCTCAGGATCTTTTCTTATGTTTATCAAGAGCTTATGCTGAAATTTTCAGCCCAATCCATCGAGTATAAGCATTTTAAAAAGACATCAAATGGTTTATGGAGAAAAACAAAAATTGAATAAGAATTTTTTCTTTTGGAAAATTTTTCATAATCTTTGCGAGATCATCCTGGGAAATCTAACCGAGGGATTTTTTCCAAAATCTCAGGATATTTTCTTATGTTTATCAAGAGCTTATGCTGAAATTTTCAGCCCAATCCATGGAGTATAAGCATTTTAAAAAGACATCAAATGGTTTATTGGGAAAAATAAAAATTGAATAAGAATTTTTTCTTTTGGAAAATTTTTCATAATCTTTGCGGGATCATCTCGGGAAATCTAACCGAAGGATTTTTTCCAAACTATCAGGATATTTTCTTATGTCTATGAAGAGCTTATGCTGAAATTTTCAGCCCAATCCATGGAGTATAAGCATTTTAAAAAGACATCAAATGCTTTATGGAGAAAAAAAAAATTGAATAAGAATTTTTTCTTTAGGAAAATTTTTCATAATCTTTGCGAGATCATCCTGGGAAATCTAACCGAGGGATTTTTTCCAAACTATCAGGATATTTTCTTATGTCTATGAAGAGCTTATGCTGAAATTTTCAGCCCAATCCATGGAGTATAAGCATTTTAAAAAGACATCAAATGGTTTATTTGGAAAAAATCTAAAAATTCATTTTTCTATGGGAAAATTTTCCCTTAATCTTTGCGAGATCATCCTGGGAAATCTAACCGAGGGATTTTTTCCAAAATCTCAGGATCTTTTCTTATGTCTATCAAGAGCTTATGCTGAAATTTTCAGCCCAATCCATGGAGTATAAGCATTTTAAAAAGACATCAAATGGTTTATGGGAAAAAAAAAAATTGAATAAGAATTTTTTCTTTAGGAAAATTTTTCATAATCTTTGCGAGATCATTCTGGGAAATCTAACCGAGGGATTTTTTCCAAAATCTCAGGATCTTTTCTTATGTTTATCAAGAGCTTATGCTGAAATTTTCAGCCCAATCCATCGAGTATAAGCATTTTAAAAAGACATCAAATGGTTTATGGAGAAAAACAAAAATTGAATAAGAATTTTTTCTTTTGGAAAATTTTTCATAATCTTTGCGAGATCATCCTGGGAAATCTAACCGAGGGATTTTTTCCAAAATCTCAGGATATTTTCTTATGTTTATCAAGAGCTTATGCTGAAATTTTCAGCCCAATCCATGGAGTATAAGCATTTTAAAAAGACATCAAATGGTTTATTGGGAAAAATAAAAATTGAATAAGAATTTTTTCTTTTGGAAAATTTTTCATAATCTTTGCGGGATCATCTCGGGAAATCTAACCGAAGGATTTTTTCCAAACTATCAGGATATTTTCTTATGTCTATGAAGAGCTTATGCTGAAATTTTCAGCCCAATCCATGGAGTATAAGCATTTTAAAAAGACATCAAATGCTTTATGGAGAAAAAAAAAATTGAATAAGAATTTTTTCTTTAGGAAAATTTTTCATAATCTTTGCGAGATCATCCTGGGAAATCTAACCGAGGGATTTTTTCGAAAATCTCAGGATCTTTTCTTATGTTTATCAACGCTGAAATTTTCAGCCCAATCCATCGAGTATAAGCATTTTAAAAAGACATCAAATGGTTTATGGAGAAAAAAAAAATTGAATAAAAATTTTTTTCTTTAGGGAAATTTTCCAAAATCTTTGCGAGATCATCCTGGGAAATCTAACCGAGGAATTTTTCCCAAACTCTCAGGATCTTTTCTTATGTTTATCAAGAGCTTATGCTGAAATTTTCAGCCCAATCCATCGAGTATAAGCATTTTAAAAAGACTTCAAATGGTTTATGGAGAAAAAAAAAATTGAATAAGAATTTTTTCTTTAGGAAAATTTTTCATAATCTTTGCGAGATCATCCTGGGAAATCTAACCGAGGGATTTTTTCCAAACTATCAGGATATTTTCTTATGTCTATGAAGAGCTTATGCTGAAATTTTCAGCCCAATCCATGGAGTATAAGCATTTTAAAAAGACATCAAATGGTTTATTTGGAAAAAATCTAAAAATTCATTTTTCTATGGGAAAATTTTCCCTTAATCTTTGCGAGATCATCCTGGGAAATCTAACCGAGGGATTTTTTCCAAAATCTCAGGATCTTTTCTTATGTCTATCAAGAGCTTATGCTGAAATTTTCAGCCCAATCCATGGAGTATAAGCATTTTAAAAAGACATCAAATGGTTTATGGGAAAAAAAAAAATTGAATAAGAATTTTTTCTTTAGGAAAATTTTTCATAATCTTTGCGAGATCATTCTGGGAAATCTAACCGAGGGATTTTTTCCAAAATCTCAGGATCTTTTCTTATGTTTATCAAGAGCTTATGCTGAAATTTTCAGCCCAATCCATCGAGTATAAGCATTTTAAAAAGACATCAAATGGTTTATGGAGAAAAACAAAAATTGAATAAGAATTTTTTCTTTTGGAAAATTTTTCATAATCTTTGCGAGATCATCCTGGGAAATCTAACCGAGGGATTTTTTCCAAAATCTCAGGATATTTTCTTATGTTTATCAAGAGCTTATGCTGAAATTTTCAGCCCAATCCATGGAGTATAAGCATTTTAAAAAGACATCAAATGGTTTATTGGGAAAAATAAAAATTGAATAAGAATTTTTTCTTTTGGAAAATTTTTCATAATCTTTGCGGGATCATCTCGGGAAATCTAACCGAAGGATTTTTTCCAAACTATCAGGATATTTTCTTATGTCTATGAAGAGCTTATGCTGAAATTTTCAGCCCAATCCATGGAGTATAAGCATTTTAAAAAGACATCAAATGCTTTATGGAGAAAAAAAAAATTGAATAAGAATTTTTTCTTTAGGAAAATTTTTCATAATCTTTGCGAGATCATCCTGGGAAATCTAACCGAGGGATTTTTTCGAAAATCTCAGGATCTTTTCTTATGTTTATCAACGCTGAAATTTTCAGCCCAATCCATCGAGTATAAGCATTTTAAAAAGACATCAAATGGTTTATGGAGAAAAAAAAAATTGAATAAAAATTTTTTTCTTTAGGGAAATTTTCCAAAATCTTTGCGAGATCATCCTGGGAAATCTAACCGAGGAATTTTTCCCAAACTCTCAGGATCTTTTCTTATGTTTATCAAGAGCTTATGCTGAAATTTTCAGCCCAATCCATCGAGTATAAGCATTTTAAAAAGACTTCAAATGGTTTATGGAGAAAAAAAAAATTGAATAAGAATTTTTTCTTTAGGAAAATTTTTCATAATCTTTGCGGGATCATCCTGGGAAATCTAACCGAGGGATTTTTTCCAAAATCTCAGGATCTTTTCTTATGTCTATTAAGAGCTTATGCTGAAATTTTCAGCCCAATCCATGGAGTATAAGCATTTTAAAAAGACATCAAATGGTTTATTGGGAAAAATAAAAATTGAATAAGAATTTTTTCTTTAGGAAAATTTTTCATAATCTTTGCGGGATCATCCTGGGAAATCTACCGAGGGATTATTTCAAAACTTGAAGGATCTTTTCTTATGTCGGGAAATCTAACCGAAGGATTTTTTCCAAACTCTGCGGATCTTTTCTTATGTTTATCAAGAGCTTATTCTGAAAATTTCAACCCAATCCATGGAGCATAAGCATAAGAATTTTTATAAAAAAAATCATCAAAATTGGTTTATTGGGAAATTTTTGTTTTGCAATGTTTTTTTTTTTAAAAAGAAAGTGTTTTTTATTATTTAATTTTTTTAAATTAATTTCTTATCCTTTTGAATATTTTCTTTCCAACTACATGTATGTTGGCTAGGCTATTGACCACTTTACCATATATATATATATAGAAAAATAAATATTTTTTGTAATTTCAATTTTAATTTTTATCGACGATATTTTTTTTTTTGTTATTATTATTATTATTATTATTTATATTATTTTAATGATCCCTAAAACATAATTGTAAAAAATTTATGAAGTAGAAAAAAAAAAGGTGTTTTGAAAATTCCATGTTTCTTTATCAAAACGCACCAACTGTTTTTTTTGTTTTGTTCTCTTTTCTATTTCCTTACTTTAAATTACAATAAAGAAAAAAACAAAACAAATTCAATTTAATCAATCGATAGTAATATAAAAAAATAATAAAAATACAATTACAATTGGCAAGAACGTTCAACTTACATATTATAATATCAATAATAAAATAAACGAATTTCAATTCAAAAACAGAATAGTTAAAAAACAGAAAGTCTGCGATTGCAACACTGCAAAACTATGATAAGAAAATATTATTTTTATTATTATTAATAAAATTACCTATAATTTTATTATTTCTTTTTTTTTTTTTTTTTATATATCAGAAAAAGATTCAAATCATTTTCAAATCATTTTCAAATCGTTGTTTATTGGATTTTTTTATTCTTTTATTTTTATATTTTTTTTTTATTCTGCAAGTGACCGGCAGTTTATTTGTTTCAAATAAAATTTTCAAATCAGTTTCTTTAACAAATCGAAGGTGTACGGATTTAAAAAAAAAACAAAAAAATCATAATTAATTAATAGTTTTATTTAGAATCTGAGCTTCTGTGAATTTTGTAAAACGTTGTTTTTTTGTCTTTAACTTTTTTTTCTAATCGGAGCGAAAAGGACCACAAAAAAAAAAAAAAAAAAAAACAAAAACAATTTTAAAAAATTATTAAATATTTTGTGAGTTTTGCTTGTGAATTTGCTTTTGTGTGTTTGTGAATTTTTTTGTGAATTTAATTCCATTTATTGATTTCATAAACATAGTTTTTTTGTGAAAGACTAAAATAAAAATAGAGGAATTTTCTGAAATCATGAATTATTTAAAAATTTTCGGAATTAATCATCCGGTTTTTAAGATTTCATCGTAAGTTTTATTACTTTTATTATTTTTATTGTTTATTGGGGAAAAAACCAAAAAAAAAAAAAATTATTTTTATATGAATTTTTTTTTTTTTTTTTTGGGAAAATTTTCCCTTAATCTTTGCGGGATCATCTCGGGAAATCTAACCGAAGGATTTTTTCCAAACCCCGAGGATCTTTTCTTATGTCTATCAAGAGCTTATGCTGAAATTTTCAGCCCAATCCATCGAGTATAAGAATTTTAAAAAGACATCAACTGGTTTATTGGGAAAAAAATTTTTTTTTCTATGAACATTTTCCAAAATTTTTGCGAGACCATCCTGGGAAATCTAACCGAAGGATTTTTTCCAAACTCTGAGGATCTTTTCTTATGTTTATCAAGAGCTTATTCTGAAATTTTCAGCCCAATCCACCGAGTATAAGCATTTTAAAAAGACATCAACTGGTTTATTAGGAAAAAAATTTTTTTTTCTGTGAACATTTTCCTTAATCTTTGCGGGATCATCCTGGGAAATCTAACCGACGGATTATTTCCAAACTTGAAGCATCTTTTCTTATGTCTATCAAGAGCTTATGTTGAAATTTTCAGCCCAATCCATCGAGTATAAGCATTTTAAAAAGACATCAACTGGTTTATGGGGAAAAAATCTAAAAATTAATTTTTCTATAGGAAAATTATCCTTTAATCTTTGCGAGACCATTCCGGGAAATCTATCCCAAGGATTTTTTCTAAACTTCGGGGATCTTTTCTTATGTCTATCAAGAACTTATTCTGAAATTTTCAACCCAATCCATCGAGTATAAGAATTTTTATAAAGAATCAACAAAATTGGTTTATTGGGTTGTTTTTTTTTTTATTTTCAATTAATTTCCTATGCTTTGAATGTTTTTTTTTTTTATGTATTTCCAACTATGTGTTATGACTACTATTGACTAATCCATTCTCTTCTATTTACAATTCAATTAATTTATCGACATATGTTTTTTTGTTATTTTATTTTAATGACCGCACAAAACTTTGCATAAATATGAAAAAAAGGTGTTTTGAAAATTCTTTTCTATTTTTTTTTTGTCATAAAACCCATAAAACCAACTGTTTTGTTTGTCTACGACCATGATGACGACGACGACGACGACGACGATGACGATAATGAAAACGATACGATGATAAAATTCCTTACCTCATTTAAAAACTTTTAAACCCCCATGTTCCGCTCCCTCTGCCCCCCTGCTCCCCAACCCCCCCTGCCCCTATTCCCACAAAAATTACGATGATTAATGACACACAATTTTTTTTTTTCGTTTCGTTTTGTTTTCCTTTACCAATTCGTTAAAAAGAAATCAAAATACGACAACATCAACATCAACAACAACAACCTCAACAACAACAACAACAATTAGTGGACGATCACGTACATTGGGTTTTAATTCATACGTTACGGCCGTACCAACAACTCAACCGATTCCCATTGGTGGTGGTGGTGGTGGTGTTGTTGGTAGTGGTGGACGATCACGTCAACGTAAATTTGGTACGTCCATTGGTCTTTTATCGACGACGACAAACGATCAAACAAAAATTGTTACTGCCGCCGCCGCCGCCGCTGTTGCTGCCGTTGAACTATCCGGATTTGGTTTTGTCAACATTGACAACGGTTATAAAACGGCAACAACAACAACACCAGCGACTGCGTCTTCGATAACTACGACGTCGACGACAATTGTCGATACAACACAAACAACCCAAACAATTACAAAAAAATTTTCATCAATAATCGATTCATCATCAATAATTGATCGTGAAAATAAACGTGATCAAAATAATAAATTATTATCAATCAATAGAATATCAGAAGATCAAAACGTCAAACGTCAAAAATTTCTGGTGTTGCAACCGGAAAAGGTGGTGTTGCAACAGGAAACAGAGGTGTTGCAACCGGAAAAAGTGGTGTTGCAACAGGAAACAGAGGTGTTGCAACCGGAAAAAGTGGTGTTGCAACAGGAAAAAGAGGTGTTGCAACACGTGACAAAAGAACCAAACACTGAACAAGACGCATATCAAAAAGAAAAACAGAATAAAAAATTATCACAAAAAAAATCTATGCAAACGAACCCAAACAATAACAATACCAAAATAGCCTTGGGTACTGCTGAAAAATACCAACAACAAAATACAAAAAATAATTCGATAAAATCAAAAGATTTAATTGGTCAAATAACACAAAAAATAACAACGGGTTCATTAATCAGTCGTTTAGTACGGGAATTTTCTGGTGGTGGTGGTGCAAGTGCAGGGGGTGCAGGTGCAGGGGGTGCAGGTGCAGGGGGTGCAGCGGGTGCAAGTGCAGGTGGTGCAGGTGGTTCTAGTGCAGGTGCAGGTCCAGGTAATTCTTCTTCCAGTGGTGGTGATGGTGGTGGTGATTCCAGTACAGATGTTATTCATACTTCTTATGAAGAACAAAATACTATTGAAATTTGTGATAGGAAATCTGATGCGATAAACGAAGAAAAAAATATTAATAAAATTAAAGTGATTGACACTTTGAAATCATCGAACACCACCGCCGCCGCCGCCGCCAACAACCGCACTGCCGCCACTGCAGCTGCTGTAGCCACCGCCACCACAGAAATTGTCGATGATGTTGATTTAAAAAACTCTAAAAAACTTTCAACGCCGAACAATGAAAATAAATCAATAAATCAACAACAAAAATTAACAACTTCTAGCAGTAAAAAATTGGGTAAAAATCGTCGTAAAATTGCAATTGTTAATTTAATCGATACACCAATAGAACAGAACTCTGTTGCAACTGTCCCGCTGTTGACTGTAAATCCACTAAATAAAGAAGAGAATCAAAAAGTTGCAACACACAAATTGGTTGCAGAAGTAACCCAAAAATCAATAACAGAAAAAACATCTGCATCTGTGCCGGCAACGTCACTGATTAAAGAATATCGTCCATTGACGGCGACAGTAACGGCAACAGCTGCTGTTGTTGCAACAGAGTCAGAAACGATTGACACTATGAAATGCCATCATTCTTTAAATCGTATTTCAACATCATCATCATCATCATCATCATCATCACCATCAAATAAATCAAAATATTATCCGAAAAAAATTGATGGTAAAATATTAATAAAAAATATCAGTGGCGGCGGCAGCAAGGACGGCGGCAGCACCGTCGACAGTAACACAAGTTCAATCAACCACAATAGTAACAGTAGTAGTAGTAGTGATAATGATATTAAAATTGATGAATCGTTGTCGATGATCAAACAATCCGTTGTCGTTGTCGATTTGCCGCCAGTCAATCCAGTCAATGATGTTGATGATAAATTACCTGTAAAACCTATAACTGTAATTGCAATGCCAGTGAAAAAAATTTTAAAACAATCAAATACAAAACAAACAAAACGAAATGTTGAACAAGTTAAATTTGCTAAAAATCAAATTGGTTCGGATACGGAGGTGTTCAGTGGCGAAGAGGCAACAGAAAATTCATTTTTATCTGAATCTGATGGAATTTTATCATCAGTAGCACCAATTATTATTGTCGACAAAAATAAAAATGACAATGACAATGACAATGATGATGATAAAACATTTATCAATAAATTATTATTGAAAATATTAGATGATTCAATTGATCATGTATTAATTACGGCTAATAATAAATCGACAATGAAAATAAATGAAATGGATAATAATAAAAATAATTATGGTTTAATATCGCAAAAAAATTTAATTTCATCAGATTTATCAATCGAATCGACACAAATCGATTCAACATCGATAAAAATGTCGACATCACCAAATGTGTCGACATCAACAGCATTACTTCCCGTCAATCCAATAACCAGTATAATACCATTCGATGAACAACAATATCAACGGGCAAACATTCGATTCATTCGTAAAAGTTTGGAAAATACAATGTCAACGGATGACGATGACGTGAATGTTGTTTATTCAAAATCGAATATGTACTATGAAACGGATACAATTGAAACGGAATATCCACGGAATTTAGACGATAACATTGAAATATTAAGTCGTGAAGCGGAACATTTAGAGGAACAATTTACGGCATCCGAAGAGAAATTACTTCATTATGGTCCGATATTTGATCCGGAGAAATTTCAACAACAACGTCGTGAATTACTCGAAGATGCATCGTCGGAGAAGGAGGACGAAGACGAAGATGAACCGATTGGTGTCAGTCCATGTGGTCGTTTTTTTAAATACGATAAAGAAGTGGGTAGAGGTTCATTTAAAACGGTATTTCGTGGTTTAGATTCACAAACGGGGGTGGCCGTTGCCTGGTGTGAATTATTGGTAAGTTTTTTTTTTTTTTATCTTTCTATCTCTCTCTCTCTCTCTGTGTAGAAGACTCCGTCATCCGGTCAGTTGATTTTTTTTGTGAATTTGATAATTAATGTTTCCGAATGGTGGATGGAATGGGGTTTTTTTTTTTTTTTTGTTTTGTTTGACGTAGGATAAAAAAGTAAATCGATTGGAAAGACAACGATTTCGTGAAGAGGCTGAAATGTTAAAAAAATTACAACATCCAAATATTGTAAGATTTTATAATTATTGGGAGACGAGCATTGCAAAAAAGAAAAATATTGTATTGGTAACGGAATTGATGCTTTCGGGAACGTTGAAATCGTAAGTGGCAATTCAGGACAATTGAGACCGGAAAAAAATAAATGAGATCTTTTCGAGTTTGTCTTAAAATTTTTTTTTCCATTTTTTTTTCCATTTTTCCACTTTTAGTTACTTGCGTCGTTTCAAAAAAATCAATCCAAAAGTACTAAAATCTTGGTGTCGTCAAATTCTTAAGGGTTTATATTTTTTACAATCTCGATCACCGCCCATCATTCATCGTGACCTCAAATGTGATAATATTTTTATAACTGGTACGACGGGAAGTGTAAAAATTGGTGATTTAGGATTGGCCACACTGAAAAATCGTTCATTTGCCAAATCGGTAATTGGCACACCCGAATTTATGGCCCCCGAAATGTACGAAGAACATTATGATGAGGCCGTTGATGTGTACGCCTTTGGTATGTGCATGTTGGAGATGGCCACCAGTGAGTATCCGTACAATGAATGTTCGGGACCGGCACAAATTTATAAAAAAGTTGTGTCCGGCATAAAACCGGCGAGTTTCGATAAGGTGGAAAGTGCCGATGTTAAACGGATCATTGAACAGTGCATTCAATTGAATAAGGAAGATCGACCGTCGTGCAAAGATCTACTGAATTCGGAGTTTTTCAGTGAAGATTTAGGCATTAAATTGGAACCGATGTCAAAGGAAACATTTTTACATAATGGACAATGTGATCGTATTGAATTTCGTTTACGTCTGTTGGACACAAAAAAACGTTCGTACAAACACAAAGAGAATGAAGCAATACAATTTGATTTTCACATAAATGCTGATAATGCTGATGAAATAGCCGGGGAAATGCTTAAGGCAAATATAATCAGTGAAGAAGATTCACGAGCGGTTTCGAAATTGTTAAAAGTGCAGGTGTCGTCGTTGATCAAAGAGCGACGTGAGTATGCCGCTCAAATGCAAATGGACGAGGACCGGACAAAATTGGCCGAACAAACGCAATTCGCCAAACAGGCATTTATGGAGCAGCAACAACAACAACAACAACAACAACAGAAATTGTTAAGTGAAATGCAACAGCAACAGCAGGTGGCGCAGTTGCAAGTTCCGCAACAACAGCAACAACAGCAACAACAGCAACAACAACAAAATCAATCTGTTACAATTCAACATCCACAACAAATTTCGATTTTAATAACATCACCGCCGGTTGTTGGACAGCAGCAACAGCAGCAACAGCAGCAACAACAGCAGCAACAACAGCAACAACAACAGCAACAACAGCCACAAGTTCCAATTTATCAAAATGTTTCATCGTCTCAAAATACAATTACAGGTACAGATTCCGGAATTAAAGACATTGAATTGATGACATCGTCAGTGGCGGCGGCGGCGGCGGCGTCAGCTGCATCGGCTACTGCGTCCTCTGCATCGGCTACTGCAATAAATCAACCGTCGACGACGTCCGCCATTCATTCGGATCCGACGTTGATAAATCAATTACAACCACAATTTATTACCGAAATGCAAACACCACAATTGGAATTGCAACAATCGTTAGTGCATACAATTATCGTTGATCCGATAATGACGGCAATAATACCAACGTTGCAACAGTCACAGCAACAGCCACCTCCATCAATGATGATGATGATGATGAATCCAACAGAAAAAATTGAACAACATCTAATGAATCCAGATGGTGTTGTTGATCCAATGGCAGACATTCAACAACAGCAACAACAACAACAACAGCAACAACAGCAACAACAGCAACAACAGCAACAACAGCAACAAATTACTGCTGTACCATCAACGATACCATTAGAAATATCACCGGATCAATCGACGGGGTCCACAACAACAACAACCGGTACCGGTAGTAGTTTATCAACACCAACAACACCATTGGCCATCACCGAATTACATGCAACCGAATTATTAATTGGTAATATTAACAATTCAACGGGAGCCGCTACAATAATTCCACAATCTCAATCTCAATTGACGGGATCATCATCATCAGTGGCATCTTCACCATCGAATGTATGTATTGAAAATAATAATAATAATCAAATGGCAATAACAAATGTTGCAACAGGTGTTGCAACTGTTGCAACGGGTGTTGCAACAGCTTCTGTTGCTGCAGGGGATAATAATGATTCGATAATATGTCAACCAATTGGAAATTTATCAACTGGTGGTTATGAAACTACTCCTTCGTCAGTTGCTGTTGCTGTTGCTGCTGCCGCTTCTGGTCTTTATCATACAATATCGAGCAATACCAATCAAGATCCGCAACAACAACCGCAACAACAACCGCAACAACCACCACAAATATTATCATCATCATCAAGAATGCCGTCATCGTCTGCAGCAACCACATCATCATCATCATCATCGACAACAACAACAACAACAACAACAACAACATCAACATCGACAAAAAGTCGACGTTCAAATAAATCCAGTGAACGTGTACCAAAATTAATTGTATTAAATATACAAAATGGTACGGTTGTCAATTGTTCAATGGAAAATAAATTAAAAACAATAACATTTAAATTTGATGTGGGCGATGTGAATCCAGTGGATGTTGCAAATGATTTGGTAAGTGGACAAAAAATTTTAATCGACTTTTAATCGACTCAATGTTTTTTTTTTACTAAAAAAACTGTTTTTTTTTTTTGTTCTGTAGATATCAAAAGATTTATTGTCAGAGAGTCAATCAACGGTTTTCACAGATATGGTACGTGATATTGTACGTCAAGTTAAATTAAATCCAAATCAAATACCAGTACCGGCTGCCTATCGACGTAGCATTGAAAAGGTAAAAAAAAACCAAAAAAAAACAATTTACAATTGCTTTTTATTCTTCTTTCCATTCAATTATTTATTTATTGTTTTTTTTTTTCGATATATATTTTTGGGGGTTTTTTTTTTATTGTTTTTTTTTTATTGTTTGTATGTTTTATTAATTTAAAAATAATACAGAACAGAAGAAATTAAATGAATGTTTGAGTGTGTGTGTTTGTGTGTGTTTGTGGGTGTGTTTGTGTTTGTGGGTGAGTGTGCGCGGGCGACAATTGGCTGGAAGAGAGAGAGAGAGAGAGAGATAACTTCGTTTCGAAATCAAGTCTTCAAAAAATTGAATTTTTGTGGAAATGGAATGGAAGTTTTGGATGAAAGGTAATGATTAGAAATCAATTTCCGGATGAATTTCGATGATTTTCGAAAATTTTTCGAACATTCGAAAATTTTTCGAACATTCGAAAATGGCTTTGAAATCGAATTCTGATTGGATTTTGATGATTTTCGAAAATTTTCGAACATTCGAAATTGGTTTAAAATTGAATTCTATCAATTTCGAAAATTTTCGAATATTCAAAACTGGGTTCGAAATTGATTTCTGGTCAAATTTCGATGAATTTCGTAAATTTTCCAACATTCGAAATTGGTTTAAAATCGAATTCTATCAATTTCGAAAATTTCCGAACATTCGAAATCGGTTCGAAATTGATTTCTGATCAAATTTGAGTAATTTCGAAAATTTTCCAACATTCGAAATTGGTTTAAAATCGAATTCTATCAATTTCGAAAATTTTCGAACATTCGAAATCGATTTGAAATTGATTTCTGATCAAATCTGAGTAATTTCGTAAATTTTCCAACATTCGAAAATGGTTTGAAATTGAATTCTGATTGAATTTCGATGAATTTCGAAAATTTTCCAACATTCGAAAATGGTTCGAAATTGATTTCTCATCAATTTAAGTTGATTTCGAACATTCGAAAATCGATTCGAAATTGATTTCTAAATTTGAATTTGTTTTTGAAGTAGAAGTAGAAGATTTTCTATTGATTAGACGGCAACCATTCGAAATAATCCTAATTTTAAATGAATTTGCCGAAACTTCGTTAAGTTCGAAACTTATGAAATAATTTTGTGAATATTTTTTAAAATCATTTTCTGAATGACTGACTCCTTAAATAGTTATTTGAACACACATTTTCTGCCTGTTCTAAAGTTATTCGAAAATGATTTCTGAATAATTCAAAAATCATTCGAAATTGTCTTCTGATCTTCTGAATTTGCCTAAGGTTCGGAATATTTCTATAGTAAAAAAAAAAAAAAAAAAAATGGTTCGAAATTCCCTTTCAGAGTCTAGTACTTTTACACGTTCAAACTATTTTTCTAGTTTCTAGAAAATGACTAAAAAATTCAATTTCTAATCAAATCTCATCAAATTCGAACATTTTCGAATTTTCGAAAATCACTCAAAATTGATTTCTGAACAAATTTCCTTGATTTCGAATGATTTTCGAACATTCAAAAATCATTCAAAATCTGATTTCTGGTCGATCGATTGCTTAATTTCGAAAATGATTCGAAAATTTCAACTGTGATTGAATTTCCTTTAGTTCTAAACATCTCGATGATTCGAAAACCTCATTAAAAATATCCCCCTTCAGAATGGTATTTCTTTAAGTTCGAAACATTTTTCTAGTACTAGAAAATGATTAAAAAATTCAATTTCTAATCAAATTGCATTAAGTTCGAAAATTTTCGAAATTTCGAAAATCACCTAAAATCGATTTTTGAACAAATTTGACTTAATTTCGAAATTTCAACTTATTAATAAAAAATTTTAACTATTATAAATGCGAACGACTCTGTTTAGATAAAGTTTAGAAATAAAAAAAAAAAAAAAAAAATGTCTTTGTTTCTGTCATCGCGATTTGTCGTCGTCGCTTTTTGTCGTCGTCGCGATTTGTCGCTTGTCAATATTTAAATAAAATGACGTAGCGCGATTCGCTTTCTCACAGCCATGCCCCCCCTCCCCGCCTTTCAAGTAGTTTTCCCGACCGTTCGATCGTGCGCAATCATTGAAAAAAAAAAGCAATTTATCGAATCGTCATCATCGTCATCATCGTCATCATCACTGTCATTGTCTTCCTCTGTGTCTGCGTCATCGTCTGCGTCTGCGTCATCGTCTTCGTCAGTCATTCATCAACTCTTGAGGTGGTTTTTTTTTTTTTTTTATCATTTGAATTCACATTTTGTGTGTTTTGTCATTGTGTACGTGATCGATCGTTTGATAATAGAACAAAAAAAAAAAAAAACGGTGTTTTAATTCGTATAAAGTCAAAAAAAAAAAAAAAATTATTTGAATAAAAACAATTTTTAATGTGTTTTAAACGAGGAAAGTTTTTTTTGTATTTTCTCCTGATTGATAATATTTTTTTTTGGTGGAAATTGAAAAGACAATAAAAAACAAATCTTAATCCTGTTTTTTTTGGTGAACGGACGAACGGCGAAGAGAGGGAGAGGGGTCACGGGGCCGTCGTGGAAGGTCATCAAATTTTCTTTGTATCATCGTGTGTTAAATACCCGGGGGTAATTAAAACAACAACAACACATTTTTTTAATATTAAAGTATAAATAAATTGAGATTAACTTACCAATTGTCAATTGCCAATTGCGAATGGTCAGCAGCTGTTAATCACCAGCCAGTCGTCGCCGCCGCCCGTAATCACACTTTATTTTTTTTTTCTTCTGTTCTGTTCTGTTCTTGTTCTTGTTCTGTGTTCTTCTCCTTCTTCTTATTCTTCTTTTTTTTTTTTTTTTTTGATTTTGTGATGTGATTTGGATTATTGTTTTGTTGTTGGTTTTTTGTTTGTTGGTTTGTTGGTTGGTTGGTTTTTTGATTTGTGATTGTAATTTTGAATAATAATTAAAACCTAACAAATATTAACAAAATCAAATCATAACCATCAACATAAAACTGAATTAATTAACTGATTAACTGAATACTTAATATACAACTCTTAATAAAATGGCAACTAAAAAGCACAGAAACACACATTAACACACAAACAAACACACAAACACTCTCAGTATTACAGAAAAAAAAATATTGTAATTTTAAAGTAAGTAAGTACACACAGTACAGTAAAAATTTTACAGTGTAAAAAAAACAGAAGAATTAACTTACAAAAAGGTGGAAAAAAGGTGGAAGATCTCAGAAAAAAAAAAAAAAAAAATTGGTTTTTTGTGTGTGTGTGCGCATGCGCGCGCGCGCCTGCTCATTGAGGTTTTTATTGTTGTTGTTGTTGATAGGTTTTTTTTTTTTTACAGTGTACATTTAAATAAACTTGACCTTTTTTTTTTCGAAGTAAACTCGGGAATGGGATGAAAAAGAAGAAAAGTTACTTTGCGTTGGTTATTTGTGTAGGATGGGAAGGGTGGACGGGGGGGGGGGGGGGGGGGTAATGGGTAAGGGGTAAGGGGTAGGGAGTTAAAAATTTAACACTCACACACACCCACACACACACACACACACACACACACAAACACTTATTACAAAAAACATTCACACAGAGTCAGAAGACAACACCAAAATAATCAATTTTTTTTTTTTTTTTTTTATTTGCGTCGTCTTTGTTGGAATCTTTTCGTTTGCGTACCGCGTCGTCATCGACTTGGTGGATGGAGTTGGAGTTGGACAGGGACAGGGACAGGGACAGGGACAGGGACAGGGACAGGGACAGGGACAGGGACAGGGACAGGGACAGGGACAGGGACAGGGACAGGGACAGGGACAGGGACAGGGACAGAGACAGAGACAGAGACAGAGACAGAGACAGAGACAGAGACAGAGACAGAGACAGAGACAGAGACAGAGACAGAGACAGAGACAGAGACAGAGACAGGGACAGGGACAGGGGTTTTTGACAATTTTCTTCCTTTTCCTTTTTTTCTTTAAGGATTTTTTTGTGCGGGTTTGTCCTGTGCCGGTATTGTCCTGTGCCGGTCTTCTCCTGCGCCGGCCTTTTCCTGCGCCTGTCCTTTCCTACTGCAAACGCGAAATCGATTAGGGGAAAAAAAAATGATTAAAAGATGGTTTTTCTGATTTCGGAACTCGGGCAAAAGTTGTCACAAGTTGCTTTGTGTGGACTGAGAACTCCAGACAGGGGAAAATTGGGGCAGGGTTGCCGCATGGGATCGGAGAAATCGGGTGCGTGGTGGTGGGGGGGTGGGGGGGTGAAGTTGACTTGACAGAGCTCGGAAACTCTTGACAGGCCAAACAACACCACCTTGCGTATTAAGATCGAATACGAAATTAATTAGGCAGGATTGATTTTATTTTTGAGCTCAGATCGTCTATGGGATGTGAACAGAGTGGTGAGAGTGGACAGAGTGAACAGGATTTTTTGGTCAGGCGTGCTTAGATCGATCACGAAAAGTTTGCAGGGTTGCCTCATTTGAGCCTTAGATCGTCTATGCGAAGTGAATAGAGTGAACTGAATTTGTGTGATTCAGGCGTGATTAGATCGAAAACGGAAAGTTTGCAGAGTTTTTGCCTCTTAAGAACTCTGCAATATTGTTCAGGGTTGCCTTCTAGGAACTCGGCAATAGCGTGCAGGGTTGCCGTTTTTTTTTTGGCTCAGATCGTCTATGGGATGTGAATGGAGTGAACAGGGTTTTTTGGTCAGGCGTGCTTAGATCGATCACGGAAAGTTTGCAGGGTTGTGTCTTCTAGGAACTCGAAAATCGGGTCAGGGTTGATTTTTTTTTTGTAGCTATGGGATCGTCTATGGGATGTGAATAGAGTGAACAGGATTTGTGTTTCAGGCGTTATTAGATCGGATACAGAAAAGTTTGTAGTGTTGTTGCCTCTTAAGAACACGTAAATAATTTGCAGGGTTGCCTCTTTTGAGTTCAGATCGAGCGTGTTTTGGGTTGAGGGAAGGGGGGGGGGGGGGGGAGGGGGAGGGTTTAAATAATTTTTTTTGATGAGATTTTAAACATTTTTTTTTTTACTTCTTATTATTCCTCTTATTCTTCTTCATCTTCTTCTTCTTCATCATCTAAAACTTTTTCCTTTTTTAAAACTTCTTTTAATTTTGGGGGGGTTTTTTTTTGTTTTTTTTTTGTATTTATTTTATTTTTTGTTGGTAAAATAAATTTTTTTTTTTTTTATTTTTTTTTATGATATTGTTTCTGTTGTTGATGCATAACCAAAATAAAAAAAAAAAAAAAAAAAAAATGTAAAATTTAAAATTTAAAATTAAATAAAAAAAAAAAAAAAAAACTAAAACACAATTTTTAGGTGCGGCATGCGTCATTAACGCGTCAACGGTCTGCGTTTAAAACGCATCAACGTCATCGTTCCGTAAGTTTGAATTTACATCCACAAACACAAACACAAACAAATAAATACAAACTCACACCACACCACACCACACCACACACTCATATTTATACACTCACAAAAACACAATTAAAGTTTTTTTTTTTTATAATAATTTTTGTTGTTGAATGAATTCCACAGAAAAGAAATAAAAAAAAAAACACTTTCTTTAGTTAGCCTTTTTTTTATTAGACTTTTTTTTATTGATTGATTTTTTTTTTTTTGTAAGTATTTATTTTAGCTCTGTAAATCTCTGTCTTTCTCTCTCTCTCTCTCTCTTCACTTTCACTTCAATTTCACTTCTTCAACTTCACTTTCACTTCAATTGACTTGTGTCTCGGTGAATTAACAACACGTTCATTGTTTTATTAGCGAATTTTACTCTTTATTTAATTTGTTCTTTATTTAATTTGTTCTTTTTTTTTTTTATTTTGTTTGTCCAATGAATGAAAAGTGGACACTTTTTGTGTGTAAAAAGACGCCATTTTGCATATTTGACAGAAAGAAAAAAAACAGAGAGAGAGAGAGAGAGAGAGAGAGAGAAAGAGAGATTTTTCGTTGCCAGAGGAGTTTCGTCGGAATTTGATTTCATTTCAATTTCAAAAGTAGTTTATGATTTTTTTTTTTTTTTGTTTTAGTTTTTTCATTCATTCATTTTATTATTAATTTGTATTATATTTATTCATTCGAATGTGAGTATAACGGAAAAGTGATGGGGGAGTGGGAAGCGGGAAGTGGGGGGGGGGGGAAGGAATGAAGAATAATATGGCTTAGTTGAGGAATTTGTTTGAAAATATGAGTTTAGGGGGAGGAGGGGAGGGAAGAAGAGGGGGACGGGGGGACGGGGACGGGGACGGAAGACGGAGAGGTCTTAAAAGGTCTCTTAAAGTGAAACTTTATAAGTAGAATATTTTTGATTAGATTTTAATTGACAATTTTTCTTTCTATTTTTCTGAAGTTGTAGAAGTTTTTTTTAATTTTGTAGTTTTTTTTTTTTGGTTTATTGTAGAACTTGCTTGTGAACTTTTTTTATTTTTCTCTGTCTCTCTCACACTCACTCTTTCACCACGAATAAAACACAAACAAAACAAAAACACATAAACACAAACACATAAAAGAAAAAAAAACACTCCACACACACACACACACACACACACACAAATTAAAAAAAAAAACAATTAACAGAATTTAAATTTTTATTTTTTAAGCATCTTGGAATTGGATTTTATTTTTTTTTTATGTTTTGTTTTCAATTTAGCTAAAACAAATAAAATGTAGATGATGATGGTGTTATTGTGGTTTTTTGTTTTTGTTGTTATTTTTTTTTTGTAATTAGTATTTAAGTTTGTTTTTATTTATTTGTTTGGTTTTTGGTTTTTGGTTTGTTTAGCGTTTGTTTAGCGGATTCTGATTCTGTGTGGAATTTCGATTCCAAACTCTAGAATTTCGATTCCACAATCAGGAATTTCTTTTCTATCCACTGGAATTTAGCGTGGAATGTAGAATTTCGATTCAATTCTATGGAATTTCGATTCTACCCTCTTCGGAATTTCGATTCCACTGTCAGTGGATTTTTCTATTTCAAACCCCTTCGGAATTTCTATTTTATTTATTGGAAGATTCACATGAATCTTGATTCTGTATGGAATTTCATGTGGAATGTAGAATTTCGATTCCACTCTCTAGGGTATTATGTGGGAATTTTGATTATGTGTGGAATTTCGATTTTATGCCGGTGGAATTTCGATTCCACTCTCTTGAATTTCAACTTCACTCTCAGGAATTTCGATTCCACCATCTAAGGTATTTCACGGGAATTTTGATTATGTTCGAAATTTCATTTGGAATGTAGAATTTTGATTCAATTCTATGGAATTTCAATTCCACTCGGTGGAATTTGGATTCTACGCCCTGGAATTTCACGGAAATTTTGATTCTGTGTGGGATTTCATGTGAAAATGGAGAATTTCGACATTATGCTGTGGAATTTCGATCCCAATCTCTCAGTAATTTCGATTCCATCCATTCGGTGGAATTTTGATTCTAAACCGCCCTGGAATGCATCGCATTAATCTTGATTTTGTGTGTAGAATTTCACGTGGAATGTAGAATTTCGATTCCTTTCAATGGCGTTTCGATTCCAATCCCTTGGAATTTCGATTCCACTCTCCTAGGAATTTCTATTCTACCTCTTGGAATTTCACAGGAATGTTGTTTTGTGTGTAGAATTTCATGTGGAATGTAGAATTTTGATTCAATTCTATGGAATTTCGATTAAATTCAATGGAATTTTGATTCTACATCCTGGAATTTCGCGGGAATTTTGATTATGTGTGGAATTTCGTCGATGCCACTTTCTAGAATTTCAATTCCACTCTCTGGAATTTCGATCCCAATCTCTCTGGAATTTCGATTCCATTCACTGGAATTTTTATTTTGCATCGGGTAATTTTGCAAGAATTTTGATTCTGTGTGGAATTTCCCGTTGGAATGCAGAATTTCGATAGAATTCTATGGAATTTCGATTCCAAAACAATGTTGAGAAATGCTTGGAATGTTTCATTTCACATCATGATGAGGTAAAAATTGGATTGGATTTTAGGGTTTTTTTTTAAGAATCAGGTAGGTAAAAAAGTTTTGTTTATGTTTTTTTTTTTTTGAATTTATTTCCAGCTATTTTTAAAAATTTAAACCTTTTAATTAATTAAAAAAATTCATCATTTTATTAATTTTAATAACCCACAAACAAACAAACAAACACAAACATAATTTTGATGATGGTTTTTTTTTGCTAAACATTTTTTTTTTTTTTTGGCACGTCACAACTTTTTTGGTTTTTGGTTTTTTTGGTTTTTGGTTTTCTCCGCGATGATGGACATGGGACATTTTCCTTTTTTTCATTCAGGGTTCATTAATTTTTTTTTTGAGGTTATGGAAATTTATTCTTTTTGTTTGTTTTTTGGCCATTTTTGGTTCTCTATCCCATTTCAATTCAATTCTTAGTCAATTTTTAAGTTGTTTTACTAATTTTTAACGCGTTTGTTGTTGTTGTTGTGGTGGTTATTTTGTAGCAGCCTTTTGTAGACTTGATTGTTTTTTTTTTTTTTGTTGTTTTTGGTTTTTTTTTTTTTTTTTATTTTGCATTGAATTGCTTGCGCGTACTTGCGTCGTGCATCGATACAAGGAAGCAACAGCAGCAGCAGCAACAACGAGCTTGCAAATAAATAATTTCAATGTTGGTTTTTTTATACAATAGATATAAAAAAATTGTTTATTTTTGTGGAATTTTTTTTTTATTGAAAAGTGTTTTTAGTTTAGGAAATTGTAAATAAAAAAAAAAATAACTTTTTTTTCGATTAATTTTTATTATTATTTTTTTTTTATTTTTATCGATTTTTATTTTATCGATTTTATTCAAAAAAAAAAAAAAACAAACAAAAAAAAATTCAACAACGACGACGACAACAACAGAGAGATGAAACATCAACATTATCGAAAATGTTTGATCCGACAATTTATAGTTTACAGCCATTAGTTGGAAATACGTACGCAAGTGGTACGATAACGACAATTGGTAGTTCATCGAATCGTTCAAGTCGTAAAGCATCGACAACCTCAATATCGACAACCATATCGTCATCATCAACAACAACAACAACAACAACAACAACAACAACAACAACAACAATGGAACCACCATCGACACAAACAACACAAACGCAACCGCCATTTTACGATGACAATCAAATGGGCGTAATGGCCCCCGTTGATGATTTAATGTTGACGGACGCCATAGAAATGAATCAACAACAAACAACACCAACAACAATAAGACAATCATCAATTGAAAAAATCGATGGAACAATTGAAAAATCAAGATTGAATCTTGAACATCAAATGGATGATGATCAAAATTCAACGATGGCAAAATCAATACAAAATCAAAATGATGATGATAATCAAATTGTCGATGCAGATGATGATGATGATGGTGATGGTG
Organism: Dilophus febrilis; assembly: GCA_958336335.1. NCBI lineage: Eukaryota > Metazoa > Arthropoda > Insecta > Diptera > Bibionidae > Dilophus > Dilophus febrilis. The sequence continues at coordinate 1,251,855 of OY284473.1, forward strand.
ATGGTGATGTCGAAATTGTTCCAATGAAAATGGAATCGTTGTCAATAGAAAATGTCGATGTTGAATTGTCGAATCAATTGAATATTGTCGATATTGATAATGAAATTCCAATTGAATCATCGGCGGTAACAGCTTCAAGTGTAATTGCAACAGCAATACCGACACAAATCGATTTAACATCAATGTCACGGAAAACTTCAACAACATCAGAAACAACATCATTTTCTGATTATACACCAGAGAATACAATAACAACATCATCATCATCGACAACAACAACGGCGGCTGCATCACCGGCACGTCACATTCAAAACCAACAACAACAACAACACCAACAACAACAACAACTGCAACAACAACAACATCCAATATCGATGGCCATTAATCGTTTACTTGGTTCGGGTTCGGGTTCGGGTTCAGCAGATGGTGATTGTGGCAGTGCCGGCAGTACCGTCAGTGATGATTTTGATGATGTTGATATTGACATTGTCGATGTAAATGTCGAAAATAATGATGATAATAATGATGTTGCTGTCGATGATACTGATGATGTTATGATTATTGATGATTTTGAAAATAAAAATGTTGTCGATGTGCAACAACAACCGTTGCAACAACAAAAACTAGCGTTGCAACACCAAGAACCACTGTTGCAACAACAACAACAACAACAACAACAGCCGTTGCAACAACAAACACCAGTGTTGCAACAACAACAAATACCACAATTGCAACAACAACAACAACAAATACCATCGTTGCAACAACAACTACTGTTGCAACAACCTGAACAACACCAGCTGTTGCAACAACCTCAACCATCTTTTGATAGTTTAATATCATCAACGTCCGTTCATTTATTACCGATTACCGATAATACCACTCAAAATCAATTTGAACCAATCAATCAATTGGAATTAAATGAACGAATCATTATGGATGAATATGGATCAATGGATCAATCACCGTTGCAACAGTTGCAACACCTGGAAAGTCAATCTGTATTGTTGCAACCAGATGATCAATTTAAAGAAGAGATTAATAAAAATAGTAATGATAATGATCAAGGGGATAAAATAACAGAAAATTTTAGCAGCAGCTCCAGTGTAAATCTTATAAATGTTGATGATGGACAAAAATCAAAGCAGCAACAACAACAACAACAACAACAACAACAACAACAACAACAACAACAACAACAACAACAACAAACAACACCAGAATCATCTCATTTAACACCGTTAACAATTCCCGTACGTAAAATATCCCGATTTTTAGTAAGTCCAGCCATAACAACATTACCATCACCAATGGAACAATCGGGAATGGACGATGGCGGTACGACAATTCAAACAACTGTAATAGAACATAGAAATGTATTATTATTGGGTGGCGTTGATCAACAACAACAACAACAACAACAACAACAACCACCATTGCCCCTAACACCATTGATACAAAATCAATATTCACAATCCGGTTCAAATACACCCATAATTGATCAACTGAGCGGTGCTCAACTATTACAAAATTTTGAAATGGCAACAATTGAACAACAACAACAACAACAGCAGTTGCAACAGTTGCAACACCCGTTGCAACAACAAATTCCACTAATGCCACATCAACAATTGGATGAAAATCAACAAATGATGTTTTTGTACAATCAACAACAACAACAACAACAACAACAACAAATGATTCAACAACAATTTGCACAACAGCAACTTTTACAACAACAACAACAGTTGCAACAGCAGCAACAATCTGTCCAACAGCAACAGTTGCAACAGCAGCAACAACAACAACAACAACAACAACAACAACAACAGCAACAAATGAAACAAGTTGGACCGGAACATATCAATACATTGGAACAGTTAAAAATTGGTTTAGAAAATATAACACATGCGCATGTCATAACAGCTAAATCGGCATCATCAACAATGGTAAATCCCATGTTACAATCACAACAATTGATTGATGGTGCTGGTGGAATGGGAATCCAATCAGCAGCAATGATGACCGGCAATACATCACAAATCAATCCTAATCAATTGCAATACATTGGCGGCGGCGGCGGCGGCGGCATCGGCTTTATCGATGGCCTGGGTAACGTTACCGATGAAATGGTAATGGAAATGAATGCCGGATTAATTCAAGATAATACTTTGGAACAATCAACGATTGATAATTTACGCCCGCAACAGCAACAACAACAACAACAACCATTGATGATTGATTTATCACCAACGCAACAGCAATTGATGATTGCCGGACAACAAATTAATGAATATGAAAATGTGACGATGACAACAAATCAACAACAGCAACAACGACGACCATCCGAAGATGTTTCATTTATGCAAATTATCAACAATACTACAGATTTAAATTTAATAAATCAACAATCAACGTTGAAACAATCGGCGTTGCAACAACCGTCGTTGCAACAATCGGCGTTGCAACAATCGACGGCTCCGGAAACAATAACAACAACAACAACAACCGATGGAATAATTTCATCAATGATCAATGATGGTGGTGGTCAATTTACGATGACGGACTCTGATCCGCAATCACAATCAGCATCGACAAGCCGAAAATTATCCCAACAAGGAAGTTTTGATACGGAAACGATTAATAATTCAAATAATAATAATAATAATAATAATAATAGGTAATTTTATGATTGGTGATTTATCGTCAATCGGTTCGAAATCGCTTTTAATTTTCTCTCTCTATCTCTCTCGTAATAGTTTTGTGAGAGATGACAAATTAATTTTTAATAAATAAATAATGTATTTTTTTTTTCTCTTCAATCTCTCCACTTATCCTCTCAAATATTTATATATATATCTTCTGCGTTGCGTTACGTTACGTTACGTTACATTACATTGCGTTACGTTGCGTTGCAATCGTATTTTTGAATATAAAAAAAAGTAATAGCAGTGGTGGCAATACCTTGGGAGCCGCTCAACATCAGACGAGTTTAGCCGATTTACATATAAAATTGGCATTGCTTACGCAACAACAACAACAACAGCAGCAATCCCATCAGCAATCACAGCAGCAATCACAATCATCAATGACAATGATTGATGTTCCTGCCGCTGTTACCAACGCCGCCGCCACTGCCACTGCCACTGCCGTTGGTGGTGGTAGCGTTACCGGAATTGGTTGTGTTAGCAGCGACGGCAGCAGCAGCAGCAGTAATTCTACAACAACAGCAGCATCAAGCGGCACCGTAAATAATTATGTAATTAAAATTAATTTTTATTTTATTCTGCTTTGCGTAAAAAAAAAATTTTATTTCGCTCTTTCCCAAAATTCGCTCTGCTCTTGAGATGATTCTTCGCGTTTCTTCTTCTTCTATTGAGTTATGGTTCTCTGCAAAGGGGGGGGGGGGGGGGGGGATTTAACAAACAAAATTTTTAAACACAAACAAAATTATTATATAAAAAAAAAAAACGGAATTAAAATTAATTAAAGCCATCATCATCGATAACAAAATCTACATCATCATCATCATCATATCGACATCATATTAAAGTCGACAATTATTCATTTTTTGCATTTTGTCAACTTTCAAATTCATTATTGTTTGTTTTTCTATCTCATTTTCTCTCTTTCTATTACTATCCTCTCTCTCTCTCTCTCTCTCTCTATCTAAGAGATTCTTCATTTTCTGTAAGACTCAATTTGTCTTTGGTATTGTTCATTGCCATTGACAAAACGCCGCTGTAAATGGAAACATTTCAATGAGCAACTTCCAGTCAAAATGCAATGTGTTGCAACAGCAAACGATACAATCGCAGTTGTTGCAACAGCAGAAACATCAACCATTGTTGTTGCAACAGTTAAAACAGCAACATTTGTTGTTGCAACAGCAGTAACAATAGTATTTGTTGTTGCAACAACAGTATCAGCAGTATTTGTTGTTGCAACAGCTAAAACAGCAACATTTGTTGTTGCAACAGCATTAACAATAGTATTTGTTGTTGAAACAACAGTACCAGCAGTATTTGTTGTTCCAACAACAGTACCAGCAGTATTTGTTGTTGCAACAGCAGTAACAGCATTATTTGTTGTTGCAACAACAATGTTAGCAGTATTTATTGTTCCAACTACAGTACCAGCATTATTTGTGGTTGCAACAGCAGTAACAACGGTATTTGTTGTTGCAACACAGTATTTAATGTTGCAACAGCAGTATTTACTGTTGCAACAGCGTATTTAATGTTGCAACAGCAGTATTTGTTGTTGCAACACCGTATTTAATGTTGCAACAGCAGTATTTGTTGTTGAAGCAGCAAGGTTTGTTGTTGCAACAGTAATATTTGTTGTTGCAAACGTTGCAGCTGCCTCCACCGCCTCGGCTTTTTTCTTTTGGATCATCTCATAAATATTAATTTTTTTCGATTAGTTTCTTTTATGAAGAATTTCATTTATTAATTTTTTTTCTTCTCTTTTATTCAACTTTTTTAAAACAATCCAACGAACACTTTTTGCCGATTCAGGGACCAACAACAACATTTTCGCCACCGCAACAACAATCACAACAATCGCAACAACCGCAACAATCACAACAAGATCAATCACAATTAAATTCACCAGTGATATTACAAACAAACTATTCAATTCATACGCCACCGAATAATAATAATAATAATAATACTGGCAACGCCATTCAAATGCAAATTAATCCAATGGGAAAATCTGAATTGGATATGCAATTTGATGCGGCAACGGTTAATAATCAACAGCAACAACAACAACAACAGCAGCAACAAATGTTGCAACAACAAATGATGCAACAACAGTTGCTGCAACAGCAGCAACAGCAACATTTGTTGTTGCAACAGCAACAGCAGCAGCAACAACTGCAACAACAACAACCGTTGCCACAACAACAACAACAGACTCAATCTGGTCAAGTAACAACAAATAGTGTTAGCAGCGGCGGCACCGGAAACATTTCACAATTGGCCGCACTCGAATTGGAATTGGCAAAAATCCATCAAAAACGATTGAATGTTGAATTGCAACAACAGCAACAACCACCGATACAGTCCGTAGCTGGACCTGCTGTTGGCGGTGGAGGAACAATTCTACAAGCAACGGCAACCATCAATGATGGAACAATAACACCGGCAACGGTCATTCCATCTAAAACTTATTCGGATGCGGTTAAACAATCATTGGCATTACCATTGCCGTCCACTGTCGAACAGTCAATTCAACCAATTCAACAACAATTAAAAGCATCATTAGATGTAAAACCACCCGTACGTAAAATATCACGTTTTCAGGTGTCTGTAATTACGGAAAGTTCTGCCAATTCCGATCAGAATTCAATTCAATCGCAACAGCAACAGCAACAGCCACAAATTCAACAGCAATTAATGAATCAATCGGTTCAGCAGCCAACAATTCAACAACAACAACAACAACAAATCATTGGTCAAAATTCCATTGAGCCAATGGGGCCGCCGCAATTGAACAACGCTCTGGTTACGAACAACAATTCGACAGTTGTAATGGGAGGAATTTCACAGCATTCCGCAATGAATACAATGAATTATTTATCAGGATCAATAAATGATGGTAAGCAAAAACAAAAATTCCTTCCCCCCACCACTTCATTATTGATTATTGATTTTTGTGTGTGTTTAGCGCAACAATCGCAAGTTCAACAACAACAGCAGCAACAACACCCACCACCAAATCAAGTAATGGAACAGTTGCAACAGCCGTTACAACAACAATTACAACAATCCCAACCGTTGCAACAGTTGCAACACGCGCTGCAACAACAATCACAACCATTACAACAATCCGAACCGTTACAACAACAATCACAGCCATTGCAACAACAATCTCAGGTGTTGCAACAGTTGCAACACCCGTTGCAACAACAACCACAAGCGTTGCAACAGTTGCAACAGCCGTTGCAACAACAAACACAACAATTCAATCAATATCAAATGCAATGTCAACCGCAACAACAACAACAACAATATTTAACTGATGGGACAATGCCAACGGTTGGCACCGGCGTACCATCTACAACTACGTCAGCTGCAATGTCAATGCCAATGCAAACGATTAATCAGAGCCAATCAACAACATTAACGCAAACACCACCGATGTTAACCGGTCATTTTTTCAATTCAAATGGTGAAATGATTTTACAACAACAACCGTCATCATCGAATCCATCAAATCCAATGACTGCGGCTGCGGCAATACCAACTGATGCCGTTGCATCTGTCATTACGTCGGTTGCCACGGGAACTATAATAACAACATCACCGTCTGGCGTAATGATTCAACAATTACAACAACCGCACAATACACAACCGAACAATACACAACAGTCAACGACGATGGGAAGCGGCGCCGGCGGAACGATAACGATGATGGCAATGCCATCCGGAGGCGTTCCACAAACATTATCCGAAAGTATTCATACGGTAAGTGATTTTTGATTCCATTATAATATTATTTTAAATGAAATTGTTTTTTGAGATTTTGTTGATGAGATTTTTGTTGTTGTTTGTTTGTTTGTTTGTTTGTTTGTTTGTTGATATGCAGTTTTTTTTTGTTTTTGATTACTAAAAAATTCTCACCGACACGATTCATTTCTGTCGAATGTCTCTCACACACACTCTCACTCTCTCTCTCTCTCTCTCTCTCTCTCTGTCTTATTCTCTTATTCTGAAAGTGAGAAACAACTCTCAAATTGTAATATAATCAATTGTTTAACTGTTAATTGTTTTTTTTTTGTTTGTTTGTTTTTCTTTTTCTCTCAATCTATCTGTTTTAACTCTCTTTAACTCTCTCTGTCTCTCTATCTCTGTTTACTTTATATGCTAACTGTTTTCCGTTTAATTATTAATTTTTGTTTTGTAAATTTTTTTTTCAATTTTTGGATATGTAAATATACGAAATTAATCGAAATTTTTTTGGATTCTCTCTCTTTGGATTCCGGTTGGAATCCCCGAGACTTGAGTTCAAAGTATCTTTCTGGAGCCTGATCTGACCTGACTCATGACCAACTAACCTTCCCCCACGCTAACCTTCAGGAACCTCTCCCTCCTTCCTTTGCCCCCACCTCACCCCGACGGTTTAACCCCACCTCCCCCACCTTCAATGACCTTTCCATTATATAAGGTAATGGATTTTTGATTTTGTTTTTAAGGTTTTTTTTTTTTTTTTTTTTTTGAATTGATGCCTGGTTTGAATTTTATTTTGATTGTTTGTTTGTTTTTTTAATTTTTTTAATCTTCTCTTTAATTTTATGGAATGCGCATGCGTGATTTTTTTATTTTTTTATTATGTTGATTGAGAGTTTTTTTTTTCTTCAATTTATTGTGAATGTGTCCTTGGTTGCGCGGCAAAACGGAACTCTTGCCGTTTGTGCAACTTGCAACGGCAAAATGGTATGTTGAGTTGCCGCCGCGGCGTTAT
>OY284473.1:1259527-1294527 GCA_958336335.1 Dilophus febrilis
GAATTTTGAAACAAAATCAATTTTGGGATCGAGGGTTGACCGGGATTTGATCAGGGCTTACTGGGATTTGATCAGGGCTGACCGGGATTTGATCAGGGATGACTGGGATTTGATCAGGGATGACTGGGATTCGACCAGGGCAGAACGGGATTTGATCAGGGCTGACTGGGATTTGATCAGGGCTGACCGGGATTTGATCAGGGATGACCGGGATTTGATCAGGGCTGACCAGGATTTGATCAGGGCTGACCGGGATTTGATCAGGGCTGACTGGGATTCGACCAGGGGTGACTGGGATTTGATCAGTGGTGACTGGGATTTGATCAGGGGTGACTGGGATTTGATCAGGGCTGACTGGGATTCGACCAGGGGTGACTGGGATTTGATCAGTGGTGACTGGGATTTGATCAGGGGTGACTGGGATTTGATCAGGGCTGACTGGGATTCGACCAGGGGTGACTGGGATTTGATCAGGGCTGACTGGGATTTGATCAGGGATGACCGGGATTTGATCAGGGATGACTGGGATTCGACCAGGGCAGACCGGGATTTGAGCAGGGCATACTGGGATTTGATCAGGGCTGACCGGGATTTGATCAGGGATGACTGGGATTTGATCAGGGATGACTGGGATTCGACCAGGGCATACCGGGATTTGATCAGGGCTGACTGGGATTTGATCAGGGATGACCGGGATTTGATCAGGGCTGACTGGGATTTGATCAGGGATGACCGGGATTTGATCAGGGGTGAGCGGGATTTGATCAGGGCTGACTGGGATTTGACCAGGGGTGACTGGGATTTGATCAGGGGTGACTGGGATTTGATCAGGGGTGACCGGGATTTGATCAGGGATGACCGGGATTTGATCAGGGGTGACTGGGATTTGATCAGGGCTGACTGGGATTTGATCAGGGCTGACCGGGATTTGATCAGGGATGACTGGGATTTGATCAGGGATGACTGGGATTCGACAAGGGCAGACCGGGATTTGATCAGGGCTGCCTGGGATTTGATCAGGGCTGACCGGGATTTTTGGTCAGATTAAATTTTGATATAAATAAATAAATAAAACATTTAATTTTCTTTTAATTTTAAATAAATAAATTCTGTTTTTTATTGCAATTCTTTTTTGGAGGGTTTTTTTTTTTACAATTTTTTTACAATACAATTTTTTTTTTGTTTTTTTTTCGTTTTCGTTTTCGTTTTTTTTTATCATCAGTGAAGGGTTTGATCGCCTCAATTGCTTTTTGTCAGGGTTGTTGTTTAATCATCAAAAAGCGGCAGCAACAGCAACAGCAACAGCAGCAGCAGCGGGAGCAACAGCAGCCACTACAGCAACACAAAAATACAAATCCTTATCCACAATCACATTTCACAAATCAAAATTAAGAAACCTTTGGACCTCTAATCGTCATTATCATCGTCATCGTGACCTGCGATCGCATCTAGCGATTCTGAATCCAATTTGAATAACTATATGAAATAATAAAATCATTAAAATATAAATGAAATTTTGTATGACAGTCAGTCAATTCTTTGGGGTAATTCTTAAATGGAAAGGGTTTCTATATAGTTAAAAAATTAAAAAATCAGTTTTAAGTCAATTGGAAAAGGATTTTTCTTATATTCATTGAGCCGAAACCTTTTTTCAAAGGTAATAAATTCAGAATATTCTGACAAAAAGTTACGAATATCGATTTTTATAATCTATAGTCGTCGTCCTATAGCCGTTGTTATTTTAGTTTATTTTAGTGTCAGTCTAATTCTAACTAATAATAATCAAATGATAAAGAACAAAAAATTAAATAGAATTGAACCGCACCTACAAAAAAAAAAAAAAACCTTTTTAAATATAGAATTTCATTTTATGAGGTATTTTGTGTTATAGTTTTTTATTGTTCTTGTTGTTGTTGTTGTTGTTGTTTTTGTCGTCGTTGTCCTTTTTTTTTTTGTTAATGTGTAATAATATAGAAAATTATTTAGTCGCAACAAAAGCAAGGTAGGGCTCTGCTAACGATGATGTGATATGGAATGGAATGGTGTGATGAGGTGGTGATGGCGCGGTGCTCTATTCTTCTTCCACTGTTTCTTCTTCTTTTTTTTAATTTTTTTCCTCCTCGTATCTACCCCCCTCCCCCCTCATTCACGTATATATACCTTACTATATATATTAAATTTTTATACATATGTTTATATGCGAATCCATTAAACAAAATACACATCGGAAAGAAAAAATATAACATAAAATTAATAGATTATAATAAAAAAAAAATCGGAACAGCAGCGAACGTAAAAAAATAAACCGCTCCAACTTATAATTAATAAAGCATTCCGTGTGTGGATCTATTTTTTTTTTTCTTTTTGTTAATGAAATAATCTTCAGAGACTTTTCACAGTGTGTGTGTTTCTAATCCGAACACGCGCGCGCGCGTGCGCATTTGATGCGATTTCTTAATCCCAATAAGATATTGTAAAAAAAAAATCAAGGAAGTTTGGTTTGGTTTGAAAAGGAGTCTAGCAGAGGAGCCCGCGCAAATTCACCCGCCGTCAAAGAAACCCGCGCAAAGGCGGCGCCCGCTCAAAAGAAACCTCAGGTAAATTCACCCGCCGACAAAAGGATTTTTTACTAAAATTTTCTAATCACCATTGCCTTACCATTGTTTTATAGTTATGATCACTGTTTTATTTATATATGAAATAATATCCTTTCTATTTCTTCAATTTTTCCTTTTTTTTTTTTGTTTTTTAGTTTTAGTTTTAGTTTAGTTTTTGACTTAAATTTATTATTATTATTATTATAATTTTTGTATATAAATTTCATTTAGACACGGAAAATAAAGGTGTGCTCATCGCTCACCATCAACCTATTCTATATATTCTATTCTATTCTATTCTTGTTGTATGGTGGGTGTGGGTACTGCTGCTGGTGCTGCTGCTGCTGCTGGTGGTGCTGCGATCATATCAGAAAGACAATGTATATGTACAATAAATGTATTTATTTTAATTGGCACGATGGCGCGATGGCATTACAATTATTATTATTATTATTTATATTATTTAGGAGATTATAGCAATTTAAATTGTATATATTTGTTTGGATGTTTGGAAAATTTCAATCAATTTTTGAAGGATTTTTCCCGTAAGAGAGAATATTTTTAAAGGTTAAAAAATGAATTCTAAGGCGATTCTGAAGGGTTTTCCTATGGAAGGAATGATTCGCTAAGATCAAAAAATGAATCCTACGGCGATTCTGAAGGGGTTTCCTATGGAAGAAATGTTTTTAAGGTCTGAAAATTGAATTCTCCAGTAAATTCTGAAGAATTTTCCCATGGAAGAAATTTTTCTAAAGTCCAAAAATGAATCTTCAGGCAATTTTAAAGGATTTTAAAGGAATTTAAAGGATCTTCTAAGGAAATATCTCTAAGGTCAGATAACGAATCCTCATTCCAGTCTGAAGGATTTTCCTAAAGCAAAAAATTTTTCTAAGGTAAAAAAAAAAATGAATCCTCCCGTCAATTTTGAAGGGTTTTCCTCTAGAAGGAATGTTTTTAGGGTCAAAAAAAATGAATCTTCATTCAATTCTGAGAGGTTTTCCTTAATCAGAAATGATTCTAAGTTCAAAAAATGAATCCTGCAGTAAATTTTGAAGGGTTTTCTCTCAGCAGAAATGTTTCCAAGGCCAGAAAATCAATCCCCAGAGAATTCTGAAAGATTTTGCATAAGAAGAACTTTTTTCTAAGGTCAAAAAATGAATCGTCAATCAATTCTGAAGGATTTTCCTTAATCAGAAATTAATCAGAAATGTTCCTAAGATCAAAAATTGAATCCTCAATCAATTCTGAAAGATTTTCCTATGGAAGAAATGTTTTTAAGGTCAAGAAATGAATCCTCCAATCAATTTTGAAGGATATTTCTTAAGAGGAAATATTTCTAAAGTCAAAAAATGAATCCTGAGACAATTCTGAAGGATTTTCCTTAAGCAAAAATTTTCCTAAGATCAAAAACCGAATCCTCAGTGAATTTTGAAGGATTATCCCTAATCAGAAATGTTTCTAACGTCTGAAAATGATTCCTAAGGCGATTCTGAAGGATTTTCCTTAATCAGAAATTCGATTCTAAGATCAAAAAATCGAATCCTCCGCAGTCTCAATTCTGAAGAATTTTCCCAAAAAAGAGAAAATATTTCTAAAGTATAGTTAAAAAAAATCAATTTTTTTTTTTAATAATATTTAATTTGACATTTAAAAAAACGTTTCTATTTCTTATTTCTTATTTTTGTGACATTTAAAAGAAATTCAATTTATTTTAAATATCAAAATAAAAAATAAAAAAGGATTTATGTCTTATTATTAAACGTTCCGCAACGATGACGATATGAGGACGACGACGACGACGACGACGACGACGTAATCGTTTTGGATAGGGAAAGGAATAATTTTTATATCAAAATTAAACACCCCAAAGTTGAATTCTATACGGGATCGAGAAACAGATACACGATTTAAAGGTCTCGCGCATTAAGCGAGATCAATCATTAATAAAAAAAAACTAATAATAATAATAATAATATTAGGAAAAGAAAAATACCAAACAAAATTAAATAAACATTTGATTAAAAAATTAATGGATATTTAAACAAGGAATAAAACAAACAAATATAACAAAATAAATAAATTAAATAAGGGATAGTTTTATATATATATATATATATATAAATAATTTATGGTGGATTGTAGCGTCGTCATCGTCGTCGTCGTCGTCGTCGTCCTCAATTATTGTTATTATTGTGTATAGTTGAAGGTGTTGCAGGGTTTGTTATGCAAAACAAAAAGAAGAAGAAGAAAGGTGCGGCGTTGGAGGACATTGGACTGAGTGAGTGAGTGAGTGAATGAAGGCAACCTTTTTTTTTTGTTTTCTATATCCCTTTTTTTTTATTTTTTATTTTTTTTATTTTATATCCGCGATGGTGGTATTAAAAATTAAATATATAATATATAAAATAAATATATTTTTTTTATGTGTGTGATTTAGCATTTAATGTTTTTATTATTACACACATTAAAATTAAATTGTTTTTTTGTTTTATGTCTAAACACACAGAAAAAGTGGTGGTGGTGGAAAAGGTCAATGAAATGAAATTAGTAATTTTATTATAATTTTTTGTGGGTGGGGGGGATGGGGAGGGGAGGGGGAGAGGGGGTTTGGTTTATTAAAAACTTCCTCTGAAGATGACCCAAGCAAACAAGCAAAAAAAAAAAAAAAAAACGACCTTCATCTGAGCAGAAGGACTGCTACTGGACATTCCTTCTTCAGGATCATTCAATTCTGATGAAGGATGAAGGATTAATTTTTTTTTTAGTTGTCAAGGAACCTTTTCCTAGTCAATTCTGTTTAGGGATTCTGCCCTTCCAGCTTATAGCTTTTCCTTTTTTCCTTAATCACTCAATTTTGGCAACCAACAAAAAACGGATTTTCCGTTTTAATCTCTTTTCTTCAGACTCACGACATTTTTTTTTGAAAAGGACTTACCATCTGAGGGGTGAGGGACGGAGGGTGAGGGGTTTGGGGGTGTTGATTCTGCTCAAAGAATCTTGGTGTTGCTGGAAATATCCTGATTTTATCCTCCTCCTTGGACTCTGTTTTTTTTTTTTCTCCGCAGAAATATTTTTTTCCAAGAGACAAAATCTCTGAAGGACTTTTTCAGTCAATTCCCGAAAGGATTTTTCCTTAAGAAGACACTTTTCTACGGGGCAAAAATTGAATTGTCAAAGTCAATTCCCGAAAGGATTTTTCCTTAAGAAGACACTTTTCTACGGGTCAAAAATCGAATCCTCTGTCAATTCCCGAAGATTTTCCTTAAGAAGACACTTTTCTACGGGTCAAAAATCGAATCCTCTGTCAATTCCCGAAGATTTTCCTTAAGAAGACACTTTTCTACGGGTCAAAAATTGAATTGTCAAAGTCCAATTCCCGAAAGGATTTTTCCTTAAGAAGACACTTTTCTACGGGTCAAAAAAATTGAATCCTCAAAGTCAATTCCCGAACATTTTCGTTAAGAAGACACTTTTCTACGGATCAAAAATTGAATCCTCAAAGTCAATTCCCGAAGATTTTCTTTAAGAATACAATTTTCTAAGGGTCAAAAATTGATTCCTCAAAGTCCAATTCCCGAAGATTTTCCATTTTCTACGGGTCAAAAAAATTGAATCCTCAAAGTCCAATTCCCGAAAGGATTTTTTATTTAAAAATCTTCAATATTTTATTGTTAGTTTATCAATGCTTTCCTTTCTTTATTATTATTATTATTATTATGACGTTCAAATTCAAATGAAACAAAACAAAACGAAAAAATAATCGCACCGTCATTGCACAAAACAAACGAGGGCGCGTGGCACGACAACGACAACGACAATGACGACGACGACAACGACGACGACGATGACGGACCCTTTCAAATCATTATTATTATTTTATTATCCACAACATCAATTTTTGTATGTATATTTTTTTATTTATATTGTGATTTAAATAGCCAAAAACAGAAAAAAAAAAAGTACCTCATTATTTTAATGAAAAATATATAAAAAAAAAGAAAAAAAAACAAAAATAATAATAGAAATAGATATATGAAAAATAAAAGGCCATTCATCCAATTTCATCCACACAATATATTTATTTGGTGATTTATTTTTTAGTTTGATGAATATAATAAAAAATAACAACAATTTTGAAGGCAAAAAAAAAAAAAAAATTGTCATCCACGTCTTTGACAACTCACAAACCACCCTCACAAATCGCCACAATCGAAAACGCACCCCCAGAGAACTCACCCACCCAATGTCATTTATTACTCAGTTTTTTTTTTTTGTTCGGTTGGGAGAGATAGCGTTAGCCTAAAGTTTATACTTTTACATGAATGACAGAAAATTTATTGAAATGGTCTTTTTTGGTTTGGACTTGGAATAATATAATGTCATGTCATGTCATGTCATGTCATGTCCTGTCCTATCCTGTTCTGGTTTAGTTTCTTAATATCTCTCATCAACAACATTAAACATTAAAATGACTAACTATATATATAACGATGAATTATAGAAAAACTATAATGTGTGTGTACTTACAATTCAAATTTTTCCATTCAATCCTTATCCTTGTGGATTGACTGTTCCTGTTCCGGTTCCTGTTCCTGTTCCGGTTCCTGTTCCTGTTCCTGTCCCTCTGTCATGGATTTTCTAAAACCGAGAGAAAAGAAAAGAAAAAAAAAATTCAAATTAAATCTTTTTTTAGAATAGAAAACCGAAAGGATTATGATAAGATCGGCGAGAACCCCGCGAGAACGATAAAACAAATCCCCGCAGCCCCACCATCAAATTAAATTAAGGGCAAAAAAAAACTCATCATAATAAAAAAAAAAAAATCGCTTTTTGTTTGTTTGTTTGTGTTTTTGTGTTAATGTAGCGAAAAAACAATAAAATAAATATTATATAATTTTATCAATTTAATTTTTATATAATGAACTAAATCGAGTCGATTAAACGAATAAACGAATGGGTGGCAAATAAACGAGCGGGCTAACGAACCAAAGAAAATGAAAGGTGATAAAAAAAAATTATTTTGTTTTTTTTTATTATTATTATTATATAAAATAAATACAATAAAAAAATAAATGATTTTTTCGTTTTTTTTTTTGTTATTCTCTAATAAATAAAAATTAAATTGTATTTATATTTATAATGAGGTGAGGTGAGGCGAAGGACTATGACGATGACGATGACGATGACGGCGACAACGGCAAGGAGCACAGCTTAAAGTTAGAAAATGAATCCTAAGGGAATTTTGAAGACTGTTCTTTATAAGGAAATTTTTTCTAAAGTCAGCAAAAATTGAATCCTTCAATCAATTCTCAAAGGATTTTCCTCATAAGGACATTTTTGTAATATTAGAAAACGAATCTTAAGGCAATTCCGATTCAGATTTGTCACAAAAAAAAGAGAATTTTCTAAAGTCAAACATTGAATCCTTAAGTCAATTCTCAAAGGATTTTCCTTATAAGGACATTTTTCTAAAGCCAGAAATCAAATCTTCAGCGAATTCTCAAAGGATTTTCCTTAAAAGGATTTTTTTTCTAATGTTAGAAAACGAATCTTCAGTCAATTTTGGAAAGTTTTTCCTTACGATGACAATTTTCTAAAGTCAAAAATTGAATCCTCAGGCAATTCTCAAAGGATTTTTCCTTCGGAGAAAGTTTTCTACAATCAAAAAAAAAAGGAATCCTCAAGTCAATTTTGAAGGATTTTCCTTAATCAGAAATGATTCTAAGGTCAAAAAATGAATCCTTCAATCAATTTTGGAAAGATTTTCCTTAAGAAGACTCTTTTCTAAAGCCCTTAAAATTGAGTCCTCCTCCCACGAATTCTGAACGGATTTTCCATATAAGCAAAATTTTTCTAAGGTTAGAAAACGAATCCTTGGGCAATTCTAAAAGGATTTTCCTTAAGAAGACATTTTTCTAAGGTTAAAAAACTGAATCCTCAGTCCATTCTGAAGGAATTTCCTTACGGAGAAAGTTTTCTAAAGTTAAAAATTTAATCCTCAGGCAATTTCCGAAGATTTTCCTTACGGAGAAAGTTTTCTAAAGTCAAAAATTGAATCCTAAGACAATTTTAAAAGGTTTTTCCATAAGAAGACAATTTTGTCTATGGTCAAAAATTGATTCCTCGGGCAATTCTCAAAGGATTTTCCTTAAGAACACAAATTTTTTTTCAAGTAAAAAATTGAATCCTAAGGCAATTTTGAAGGATTTTCCCTTACGAAGACACTTTTTCAGAAGGTCAAAAAAATGAATCCTAAGGGAATTTTCAAGGATTTTCCTTAAGAAGAAAGTTTTCTAAAGTCAAAAACCGAATCCTAAATCTAATTCTGTAGGGATGTTCCTTAAGAAGAACATTCATTCTAAGATCAAAAATTGAATCCTCATGCAATTTTTGAAGGATTTTCCTTATAAGAAAATGTTTCTAACGTTAGAAAACGAATCCTCAATTAGTTTTGAAAGGATTTTCCTTAAGAAAACAATTTTCTAAGGTCAAAAATTGAATTCTCGGGCACTTCTAAAAGGATTTTTCTTAAGAAGAAACTTTTTCTTATAGTCAAAAATTGAATCCTCAGGCTCAGATTCTAAAAGGTTTTTCCTTCAAAAAACCTTATCCTACGCAGGAGCAAGTAAATTCGGCGAGTTCAGTGAGTTCGCAAAAAAAAAAAAAAAAAAAATCAGAAACGTATGATACAAAAACATAAAAATAATAGATGATTATTTTTATTATCATTATTATTCGTATTCGTATTCGTATATATTATAAATTGGTTTTTTTTGCTGTCCAATTTATTCCAATTTAATGATTTAATCAACACAAAATAAAATCCATCAAAAGTCCAATAATTTTTTTTTTTTTTTTTTATGTCTATTTTCGTCGTTGTATTATTAGATAGTTTTTTATTATTATTATTATTATTATTATTGAAATTCTACACCTTTTTTTTTTTTGTTTTTCTATTATATTTTGGTAGATGAAATGCAGTTGATTTTATTTGATAAATGAATGGAAATTCTGTCGACCGACCGCACCATCACCACCACCACCACCACCACCACCACCACATAACGATAATAACAATAACAACAACAACATGATGATGACGACGACGACAACAACAATAAGAACAACAACAACAACAACGAGGAGGAATGTAAAAACCAATAACGATGGCAAAGGTATAATATTATATAGTAAAACAAAAATAAATTTTTACATCATCGCAAGTAAAAGCAGCACCTTTTTTTTGGGTATAAAATTAATATTTCATTCATGTTCAACCGTCAGTTGATTGTTAAACGTTTGTGCGGGCGGTTGACTTATCCAAAAAACAAAACAAAACAAATCCTTTTTTCCTTTTTGGTTTACACTCTCTAACAGTTTTGTTCCTTTAAAGTTAAAGTTTAACGATTAAGGATTTTTTCACAAAAAAAAAAAAATTTCACGCGGGAAATTTCGAAATTTAAAAAAAAAAAAAAAAAAACAAGTCAAAGTGTCCTTAAAAAAGGATTTTTATTTTTTGTGTTTTTTTTTGTTTATTTAATAATTTCATTTAATTTGTAATAATTTTTTTTTTTGGTTTTGTAATCTCAAAGGCAATTAACTGATGAGCCTGAATGTTGCTAAACCTACTTGAATTTTAAAAAACAGAAGGTGAGCAAATTTTCAGGTGTGTCAGAGAATTGTGTTAAAAACAAAAATCAACAACCAAAAATAAACGTTTAAGTGTTGTTTTTAAAAAAAAAAAAAAAAAATAAAAATAAAAGTGAATCCGCCCGTGCGCACAGCTAAACTTTGATTAGTGAAATTATCATATCTAAAATAAACTTAATAATTTTTGGATAATGGATACAAAAACAAAAACCCAATTCCCCCCCAACCAACCAACCAACACATCAACCAATCAACCAACCAAAACAAACAAACAAAATAAGGTAAGGTTTAATAATTTTTTTTTAGTTTTTTTTATAAAATGTCAATTATCTCCTCCGCAGTCAATTCTTCTAAAGGATTTTTCCTTAATAGAAGAAACATTTTTTTAAAGTTAGAAAATGAATCCTTAAGTGAATTCTGAAAGGATTTTTGTTAAGGAGAAATTTTTCCAAAGTCTGAAAATGAATCCTGCATTAAATTCTAAAGGATTTTTCCTTAATAGAAGGAACATTTTTTTAAAGTTAGAAAATTAATCCTTAAGTGAATTCTGAAAGGATTTTCCTTAAGAAGAAATTTTTCTATGGTCAATAAATGAATCCTTCAGTCAATTCTAAAGGATCTTGTTCTTGTTCTTGAAAACATTTTCTAATGTTAAAAAATGAATCCTCTAGCCAAAACTAAAGGATTTTCTTTCAAGAGAAACTTTTTTTTTAAAAGACAGAAAATGAATCGTTAGGAAATTCTAAAGGATTTTAATTAAGAAGGAATGCTTTTTAGAGTCAGAAAGTGAATCCTTAAGTGAATTCTGAAGGATTTGCCTTTAGAGGCAATGTTTTAAAAGACCAACAAATGAATCCTTAGGAAATTCTGAAGGATATTCTAAAAGGAGAAATGTTCAAAAGTTAAAAGGATGAATCCTTAGGAAATTCTAAAAGGATATTCTTAAAGGAGAAATGTTCAAAGGTTAAAAGGATGAATCCTTAGGAAATTCCAAAAAGGATTTTCCTTAAGCAGCAAAATTTTCTAAAGTCAAAAATTGAATCCTCAGGCCATCATTCCCTAAGGGAATTTTTCCTTAAGAAAACAATTTTCTAAGGACAGAAATCGAATCTTCAGGGAATTCTAAAAGGATTTTCTTTCAGGAGAAATTTTTCTAAGATCAAAAATTGAATCCTCACGCAATTCTAAAGGATTTTTCCTTAATAGAAGGAATGGTTTTAAAGTCAGAAAATGAATCCTTAAGTGAATTCTAAAGGATTTTTCCTTAAGAAGGAATTATTTTTTAAAGTCAGAAAATGAATCCTTAGGCAATTCTAAAGGATTTTTCCTTAAGAAGGAATTTTTCTACGGTCAGAAAATCCATCCCCAGTCAATTCTGAAGGATTTTTCTTAACTTTTTTCTATTTAAAATCAGAAAATGTATCCTAAGACAATGCAGAAGGAATTTCTATTAAGAAGAAATTTCTCTATGATCAAAAAATGAATCCTCAGAACATTTCAAAAAGGATTTTCCTTGAATGGAAATTTTTCTATAGTCAAAAAACCAGTCCTCAGTCAATTTCGAAAGGGATTTTCTTTTAGAAGAAATTTTTCTATAGTCAAAAAACCAGTCTTTAGTCAGTTCTGAAGGATTTTCTTCTAGAAGAAATTTCTCTATAGTCAATAAACAAGTCCTCAGTCAATTTCGAAAGGAATTTTCCTTCAGTGGAAATTTCTCTATAGTCCAAAAACCAGTCCTCAGTCAATTTCGAAAGGGATTTTCCTTCAGTGGAAATTTTTCAATAGTCAATAAACCAGTCCTCAGTCAATTCTAAAAAAAAATTCCGTAAATGGAAACTTTTCTATAGTCAAAAAACCAGTCCTTAGTCAATTCTGAAAGGATTTTTGTTCAGAGGAAATTTCTCTATAGTAAAATAACCAGTCCTCGCGCCGTCCAAAATGGGCCAAAAAGGATATTTTTCAAGGTATGAATGATTTCACTAATTTTTCATAAAAAAAAAACTCTGAATGAATGAGTTTTTTTTTTTTTTGTGTGTATTGTGACTGAAAGCGTGCATTGAAATCTCTATACAAAAATTGAACTGAAATGTTTTTATGTGCATTTATATGCATAAATAGTTTTGTTCATCTCATTGTCATCGTCATCATTGTCGTCGTTGCATTCTTCGCATTCTCCACATTCCAATATTATAAGAGTGTGCATTATTATTATATAATATTGTATTTTTTATATAGATATATAGAAAAATTGACTGTGTGAAAATTTGTTATGTTTGTTGCTGTTGATGTTGTTGACGATTTTGACAATGATGACGACGATGACGGTGATGACAACGACAAAGATAGTGTAAGAAGAATAAAAAGATGCTGCTGCTTCAGAGATCGTATTATTATTTTTAATTAAATATATGAGAGTTTTCAATTTTATTTAAACCAAAAAATTGCACAGTCTTCAAACAAACACACATTTTTTTTAAATTGGTTTTTTGTTTGATTGTTTTGTTTGTTGTTGGAGTGATAATTTTTTTTTTTTTTTGCAAATGCTGTTGTTCTTTATTTCAAAAAAAAATAATTGTTATAATAAATAAAAGAAGACCACCACGACGATAACGACGATAACGACGTGGACGTGAAATTGGACAAGACAAGACAAAGTGTAATTAATTAATTAATTGTGTATATTTTTTTTTTTTTTTTTCTGATTAAATTTACGGGATTGTACGTTTTTTAAGTTAAAAAAAAATTAAATTTACCATCGTTGTTGTAATTGTCATTGTCATTGCCGTTGACACGCTACGCGACACAAATCAATAATTATGAATATTTATAAAAAATTATTATTAAATGATAATAATAAAAAAATTTTATCAATAAAAAAATCAATTGGTATTTTCCAACATCATAATAATACCACGAATGGTGGAATTACGACGGCTATTGCGGCCGTTGCTGCCATCGCCGCCGCAACCAAAACACCAAAAACTATTTTTTTTCATCCAATTCAAAGGACAAATAAAGATTTTCCAATGTTCAATAAATCAATTGTTCAAAATGAACAACGACGATTTAAAACAACTAAAACTGTTAACGATTCGTTGGGAAAAATTGAATTAGATGGAAAATCGATCAAAAACACCAGTGGCGGCGGTGTCTTGGGAACCAGCGGCAACACCATAAATTATCAAGATGTTTATGAAAAGACAAAGGATAAATTTCGATGTATAGGATAATAGAAAAAAAAAACCAACCATTCCATATGTTAATTTTTTTTTTTTTTTTTTTTTTAGCAAAAAAATTACCAAAAGATGTCAATCAAAAATCGGTATTTGCCTGTAATGAATTGGATTTAAAGGAAGTTCAAGTTTATGGATTTGATTATGATTATACATTGGCATGTTATAAACAATCATTACATTATTTATTGTATAATTTGGGACGTGATCGACTCATTGAACAATATAAGGTAAGAGATTGTTTTGGTTTTGGGGGGCGAGAGGAAGGGGGGGGGGCGAGAGGAAGGGGGGGGGCGAGAGGAAGGGGGGGGGCGCGGATTTTTCAAATGGGATTCCATTGTTTTTAATTGTTTTTTTTTTTTTGTTATTGTTTTCTTTAGTATCCAAAAGAAATTGAAAATTTACAATATCAACCGGGATTTGCGGTGCGTGGTCTTCACTATGACATTGAAAAGGGATTGCTCTTGAAATTGGATTCATTTTTACAAATACAATTTGGTTCGGTTTATCGGGGCTTGACGCCCGTTTCCGATGGTGAAATATTACGTTTATATAAAAATCGTATAATACCGATTGCGTACGTTGAAGGACATTCAAAAACATCACAAGTAATAATGGTTTTTAAAAAACAGAAAAACACAAACCTTTCTAATAATGAGGGGATGGTTGATCGGACGCGGGAGGCGGAGGGAGGGGGGGGGGTTCGGGTTGGGTTCGGAAAGTCGGTTGAGATAGGTTGAGATTTCTATTGAGATGGTGAAAGTTGGGGGATTTGGCGGGGAGGGATTGGGTTGGGTTTGGGTTTGGGTTTGGGCTCGATTTCAGGGCTGTATTTTGAAAGGATTTAGATTAGATTAGGATTTAGCTTTCAAAGAGTAATTTCCTTCCATTCTCAAGTCGAACCTCGTCCTTCAAAATTTCTTAGGGCTTTAAGTTTTTTTTTTTTGTATTTGTTTAATTTCCTTCTTGTTTTTTTTTTTTTTTTTTTTTGTTTGTGATTGTCGCTTTTTTGTCAATCAACAACAACAAACAACAAACAACAAACAACACTTATTTAAAACATCAATCAGTACGTTCAAGCGAAAATGATACAATTGGCTGATTTATTTTCGGTACCCGAAATGTGTTTACTTTGTAATGTTGCTCAATATTTTGAAAGTAATTCAATTGATTATCATCCAGAGATATTATTTCGTGATGTTAAGGTAGGGAAATAAAAAAAAAAAATTGAGAGTGGGAGAGAGAGAGAATTTAATTGTTTTCTATCTTTTTAAATACAGAATTCAATGCGTGCCTCTCATCCGATTATGCACGGTATTGTATCAAATCATATTGATGAATATATTGCGGAAAATTTTGGATTAAAATTGTTATTTGAACGTTTATTAACGGCCAATAAACAATTATTTTTGGTAACAAATAGTCCATTTCATTTTGTGTAAGTGTATTTTAAAAGTCTCTATTATTCAAGAAGTGAAAATGGAGAGAGAGAGAGAGAGAGAGTATTTTTTTTTAATAATAAATTAATTTCAAACAGTAATAAAGGAATGGAAATGTTGGTGGGTTCCAATTGGAAAAATTATTTTGATGTTGTCATTGTCCAGGCTCGTAAACCACGATTTTTTACGGATGAATCACGACCGATTCGTTTGTATGATGAACAAACGGGAACGCATACCTGGGATCGTGTAACAAAATTGGAAAAAGGAAAAATTTATTATGAGGTATGTGACAGGGACAGGGACGGGGACGGGGACGGAATGAAACCTGAACTCTCTATTTCAGTTAACGAAAAAAAATGTTTTCTCTTTTTTTTTTGGAATATATTTTCAAACAGGGAACGGTTAAACAATTACAAGAGCTAATGGGTTGGAGCGGTCAAGAGGTATTATATTTTGGTGATCATCCGTATAGTGATTTGGCTGATGTGACATTGGAACATGGATGGCGTACGGGTGCTATTATTCATGAATTAACGGTAAATTTCGGTCTCTCTCTCTCTCTCTTCAAAAAAAGTCCTGTTGATAATTTATTTATTTTTGTTTCTTCTTTAGCACGAAATTGAAACATTAAATAATCCAAAATTTAAATCGGCCGTTAATTGGCTTCAAATGTTAACGCAATTAATTGAAGACTATCAAGATAATAATTCAATTGAAGCAAAAGCGGCATTGAATAAATGGAATGAAGAACGTAATGAAATTCGGTAAGGTGTTTTTTTTTTTTTTTGTGTTATAACCAAAAAACAAATTAAATAAATTTAAAGTTTCCTCTTCTCCCCCCACTTCACATGATTTCATAAATGCCGGACGACATAGAAATTCAACAAAACGTATTTTTAATGAACAATTTGGTAGTGTTTTTCGTACGTATCACAATCCAACGTATTTTTCCCGTCGTCTATTTCGTTTCGCTGACATTTACACCAGTGACATTACCAATTTACTAAATTATTCGGTAACGCACACATTTTATCCGAGACGTGGCGTTATGCCACATGAATACATTTCATATTTTATGTAAATAGAAATGTTTTTTTTTGGAGGGGGGGGGGGCGGAGGGCGCAGTCGCCTGTGTGGGAGTTTGCGCAGGCGCGAGTGTGGAAGCAGGCGCGAGTGAGGGAGCGGGCGCGATTGTGGGAACAGGCGCGAATGCAGAAACAGGAACGGATCAAGAGCGGAGAAGCGGAAAAAATTAAAACTTAACCAAAGATAACAAATTAAATACTCAAAATTATTGTACTGCTGCTGCTGCTGCTGCTGCTCTCTATATTTATTATATTATTGTATTTTATAATCTCTATATTTATTTCTCAAAAAAAAAAAAAAAAAAAAAAACAAATTTAAAAGTCTGGTTATTTTTGTGATGATTATTATTTGGTAAAAAACGCAAAACAAAAAAAACATTGTTGATATTTTCAAGTGGCCATAATTTTTAAATTTAATAATAAGAGTTTTTCAGATGTTTTGTTGTTGTTGTTGTTGTTGTTATTGTTTATGTTTACAAAATTATAATTTGTTTTGTGTGTGTCGTCGTCGATTTGAATTTGAATTAAGAGACAGACAGACAGATAGAGGAAGAGAGAGAGAGAGAGAGAGAGAGAGAGAGAGAAAGAGTGCGTGTGTTTGTGTTTTGTTTAAGACAAAAACATTTTAAGACAATAATATTGTATAATTAAACAAAAAAAAAAAAAAAAAAAAAAACGAATGACAAGTTTTTTTTTTTTTAGATTTTAGAGCAAATAAAAAATTAAATAAATATATTAAATATTTTACTCAAATGAATCGGGTGTTTCTATTTATTTCCCCCCCCCCCCCCCCCCCCCCCACCTGTAACATTCCAAAAACAGGTCAATGCGGACGTGTGGGCGTTAGGACATTTCTGTATGAAGAAAATCGAATCTTCGGTCAATTTCCCGGAAAGATTTGACTTAAGAAGACATTTTTGGTAAAGTAAAAAAATCGAATTCTTAGTCAATTTCCAACAGTGATTGGAGGAGGCATTAAACCAAAACCAAAAGAGTTTAGTGGCCACTTATACTTACTAAATTAATACTAATTCTTAATTCTAAAATGATTTTTTTTTTTGTTTGTTTCTGTTTTGTTTTATAATAATTCTACATACCTAAATGAGATGATTCTCTCTTTTTTGTGTTGTTTGTCTTTGGCTCTCTTGTCATCGAGTTGCCAGATGATCAATGATGAATCAATGATGTGTGAATGTGGATTTGAATGATTTTGATTGATTGATTGTGATTGATGAACAAATCAAAATTTATTATGATTATGATTTTTATGGTGTGTGTGTGTGTGCGTGTTTGAATTTATGATAGAATTCTGGATGATTGATTTGTCTCAGATCTTAGCGTTTTAGTGTTTGGGTTTCAATGGCCACTTCTGCGCATCATCATCCGAACAACAATAACAACAACAAAAGAGATGGAGAAACTGTAAAACCAAAAAAAAATATAATAACTGTAAAACAAACAAACCAACAACAAAATAGATTGAAATTGGCTAAGAATCAAATTTTGAGAGAGGAGAGAAAGAGAGAGAAAGGGAGAAAAATAACTCAAATTTGTTTGAAAATAATAAAAAAAAAAATAAACTTCTTTTAGAATATAAATTTAATTTTTTTTTTCTTCTATTTTTTTTATCTTATTCTATTGGCTTTCACGGAGAGAGAACAAGATAGAGAGAGAGAGAGAGAGAAATGTAGAAAGAGAGAAATGGCGGAAGAGATTCAAAAGAATAATAAAAAAAAAAAAATTAATATTTATTTATTACCAAAAAAGAAAAAAAAAAAAACATCGATTGATAGTTTAACAATTGTGTGAGTGATGACTCATTGTCTGGGTGTGTGTGTGTCGTTCATCATCTTTATAGACGATATTTGGCCGCTCGCAATATTGGATATTTATCATTTGTGCACGTTCCACGGAAATCATCACGGGACAAATCAAATATGGCAATGCCACCTAAACCTTTTGCCCGTACGTATGCCGCTTTATTACCAGCCGAATCGGGATCTTCGTAGCTAACCCAAACACCGGTAACCGGACCACCAGCATTATCCGGATCCGGTTTACGATAGGCATACGAACCGAAACGTTTCGATGGATCACCAACTTTACGGAATGGGGTATCTTCACCCTTATAATTACGATTACGATCACTTAATATTTTACTACAAATTTCCGGCCATGTATACAATCCCGGTTCTTGACTTTGAATGCCCGCCGGTCCCGGTGAATCAATCTATAAAGAAATTGGTTTTTTTTTTTAAATATAACTCAAACAAACAATCAAACAATTACAAATAATTACATCATGAATTGGTGGAACTCCCGTTTCCGTTGCACCTTCCGTTAATGTCCATGTTCGTCCGTACGTCGGTATACCGGCAATTAGTTTCGATGCCGGTGCACCCTTACCCAACCAATACAAAACCATACTATTTAAATTGGCTTCGGCGATCCCATCGGAAATCTCATAGAGTGGTGCAAAATGATGAGCTTCTTTGGGATTACGGGCCGGTGTTTGAAAATCAAAACCACTTAAAATGATAAAATCAACGTTGTTGGTCAACGACGGTACATCATAAAATAAACTACTATTTACATTTGGCGGAACAGTAATCGACAGCAGATAATTATCATGACGAAATGCATTACGTGTTTCACGTACCAATGCCGTAAATTCTTCACGATGTTCATCCGATTTCTCATCGATGGGTCCACCGGAAATACCCAAACCATCTTTTAATTTTTTCCAAAATGATTTAATGGCATTTTTAATTTTAATCGGTTTATTCGGTGGAAATTGCCATGCCATATCTAAACCATCAAATTGATAGGTTTTCAACATTGAATGGGCACTGTTTATGAATGCAATACGTGCGGTACTCGATTCCAATAGTGTTAAATACTTTTGGGTACCCGTTGCCAATTCATCGTTACCGCCAACCGATAACATTATTTTCAGATGGGGAAAACGTGACCGTAATTGGGTTATCGAACGCATATGACCCTGTTCAATGTCCAATTTTGAATTGATCGATTCCAAACGATTTGTATCCGCATTTATACCTAAATCAATCAATCAATTTATTTTATTGGAATTAATTTTTTTTTTTTTTTTTTTTTTTAAATTTTTTCTCTACTCAGAAATGATTTCTGTGTCCTTTTTGAAGGATTTTGCCTTTGGAAGAAAATTTTCTTTGAAAACAAATCTCTTCATGAGTCCTTTCTGACAAATTTTGCTTAAGTAGAAAATGTTCTTTGGATTCAAAATTCTACGTGAGTCCTTTCTGAAGGATTTTGCTTAAGTAGGAAATTCTCCGAAGGACACAAAATTCTTTCTGGGTCATTTCTGAAGGATTTTGGGTTAAGTAGGAAACTTTCTCGGGGGCCATAACTCAAAAACTAATGTCCGAATCGGTCTGAAACCAATTTATTCGTATTCAGCATCCCTTAAAACATACCTATGCAAGTTTTCAGTTCGATTGATCAAACTTAAGGTACTCGGTGAAAAATCCATTTTTTCATTAGCAAAATTTTGAGAAATCTTCGCGAGGCCATAACTCAAAAACTAATGGCTAAATCGGTCTGAAACCAATTTATTCGGATTCAGCATCCCTTAAAACATACCTATGCAAGTTTTCAGCTCGATTGCTCAAACTTAAAGGTACTCGGTGAAAAATCCATTTTTTCATTAGCAAAATTTTGAGAAATCTTCGCGAGGCCATAACTCAAAAACTAATGGCTAAATCTGTCTGAAACCAATTTATTCGGATTCAGCATCCCTTAAAACATACCTATGCAAGTTTTCAGTTCGATTGCTCAAACTCAAGGTTTTCATAAGGGGTTAGTAAAGTAGTGTTAAGTAGAAATTTTCTTAAGGATACAAAAATCTTCCAGAGTCCTTTCTAAAAGGATTTTGCTTAAGTAGGAAATTTTCCTAAGGATACAAAAATGTTCCTGAGTCCTTTCTGAAGGATTTTTCTTTAGCGGAAATTTTTACAAAGGATACAAAAATGTTCCTGAGTCATTTCTGAAGGATTTTTCTTTAGGACAAAGGATACAAAATTTTTCTTTTCTGAAGGACCATTTTACCATTTTAGAGACTTTATCTTTTTTTTTTTTTTTCTAAGTACACCCAAAAAACACAATAAAAAGAAAAACCAAGGAAATTACTCACCAGCCGATCCATAAACTAAATGAGTACAAAATGGCAGTGCCGGTTCTAAATCCGCTATTGTTAATCTTCCTAATCCTGTTCAATGACAAAAAAAAATTATTCAATAAAATTAATTCAATAAAAAATTTATTTTTTTATTTAATTTCTTAATGTTAAGTACGCAAACAGGAAAAATAAAAAAAAAGGTCATTTAAATGTTAAAAAAAAAAAAAATCAAATCTTATTTTTATCAAGTGTTTTTTTTTTGTATATAAAATATTTTTGATGTTGTTGTTTATTAAATTAAATATAATATTTATTATATAAATAAAATAACAAAAAATTTATTATCATTTCAATTTATTATCTGAAAAGGTCGCGTCGCACACAAATTCTTTAAAAACAACATTTTATTTAAAGGTTATTTAGAAAATAAAAATAACAAAAAATGCGATTATGATTTCATCATGGAAACAAACACAACACAACAACAAAATAAAAAAAAAAATAAATCCCCGTTTCTTAATAGGCAATAATATACAAAAAAAAATAAAAAACGAAAACCAAAAGCCTTGAAAAAAAAACGAGATTTCGATAACTTCGACGACGCGGACTTCGATAACGACTTTTGCATCGTTTTAATTGCTCTTTTATTAAATCACAAGACAAAAGCAAAAAAAAAAAAAAAAATTAACATTAATTAAAAATATTTAGAAAAAAAAAACCCTGTTAATTAAATCACATTGTGACAGAAACCCCCGCCCCCCCCCCCCCCCCCCCCCCCCCGGAAGAAAACCAAACCAAAACCTCAGAAGAATTCTGTTTTTATTCTTAAAATTACGCGATGATGCGCGCGGGCGGCGCGCGTACACACGATCAAAAGGGAAAGGGAAAGAAATACATTAATTTAATTTAATTTAATTAAATTCTTACCATCACGTTGTGAACTTTTACTATCATAAAAACAAACAACTTTACTGGAACCCGAATCACATTGAACAAAAAATAATTCATTACCAATAAAATTAATTGATAATAAAATTAAAAATAAAAATTTTCCATCAAACATGACTTTATTTTTTAATTTAATTTAATTTAATTTAATTTAATTTACTGTTTAATATTTAATAATTAATTAGGATGTTTAGAAGACACTTTTCTTTAATTCTTAATTCGTTAACAACACAAAATTTACTGAAATTGATATATTGATTTTTATTTCAATTCAACGGGAACTTTTTAATATCAAAAAAAAATATTCAACAACCACCACCACTACAACAATGGCCACGACAATAAAATTATAACGTTATTAACGCCTATAAGAGAATGTACGTACGTATTGATTGATACTGCGCAGAACAACAGAATTTTTTTTTTTTTTTTTGTATGGAAGAAGATTCGTATTCGATAGGATGGGATTGGATGGGATTTGTTGGGATTTGGATCGCGAACTTCGATCGGAACTCTACAAAAAACAAAAAAAGCAGTTTAAGTTTTATTTTAGCTAAATTTCAGATCATCAAATCGGTATGTTAAGACAACTGAACGATCGACCGAAAATTAACGATCAAAATTCCCTTAAACTATTGATTCGAAATTCGTCGAAAACCAATACCAAAATGTCACTTTATACTAAACACGTACACCACCACGTTCACGTTTACATAATTATAATTTTCTAATGATGATGATGATGATGATGACGTAGTTGACGACAATTTCAATAATAAGAATAATTAATAAACAACAACACAATTCAAAAAAAAAAAAAAATTAAAAACTTGATTGTTAATTGAAATTGTTTTTTTTTTTTTTTTTTCATTAGATGCGATTGTTGTTGTTGTTATTATTTTATTTTATTATATAATTTATTCTTACGGATGCTGCGCGCTGAAATGTCGTCGTCGTCGTCGTTGTCATGATCGTATTTGTTTTTGTTGTCATTGTCTTGCTGTGTCGTTTTTCCATGATCGTATTTCGTCGTTAAATTTTTTATTGTTTTTTTTTTTATTTATCAAGATCATTTTTTTTTTTTTTTTTTTTTATTTAGCACAAACATTTTTAATTGATATATTGATGATATATTGAAATTAAATTATTTGTTGTGAACAAATAACACAACAATAATCATTGATTAATATTCTGATCATTGATCAGAGCTGTCTCAAGAGATCGGCGATCGCGACAGTTTTGATTATTGATCAGGACTGTCTGAAAAAATCGGCGATCGCAACAGTTCTGAGCGACTCTGATGATTGATCGGCGATCGCGACAGTTCTGAAGATTGATCAGAGGGCTGTCTATCGAGAGATCGGCGATCGCGACAGTTTTGATCATTGATCAGAGCTGTCTCAAGAGATCGGCGATCGCAGCAGTTCTGAGCGGTTCTGATCATTGATCAGAGCTGTCTCAAGAGATCGGCGATCGCGACAGTTCTGAGCGGTTCTGATGATTGATCGGCGATCGCAACAATTCTGATTATCGATCAGGACTATCTATCGAGAGATCGGCGATCGCAACAGTTTTGATTATTGATCAGGACTGTCTGAAGAAATCGGCGATCGCAACAGTTCTGAGCGACTCTGATGATTGATCGGCGATCGCGACAGTTCTGAAGATTGATCAGAGGGCTGTCTATCGAGAGATCGGCGATCGCGACAGTTTTGATCATTGATCAGAGCTGTCTCAAGAGATCGGCGATCGCAGCAGTTCTGAGCGGTTCTGATCATTGATCAGAGCTGTCTCAAGAGATCGGCGATCGCGACAGTTCTGAGCGGTTCTGATGATTGATCGGCGATCGCAACAATTCTGATTATCGATCAGGACTATCTATCGAGAGATCGGCGATCGCAACAGTTTTGATTATTGATCAGGACTGTCTGAAGAAATCGGCGATCGCAACAGTTCTGAGCGACTCTGATGATTGATCGGCGATCGCGACAGTTCTGAAGATTGATCAGAGGGCTGTCTATCGAGAGATCAGCGATCGCGACAGTTTTGATCATTGATCAGAGCTGTCTCAAGAGATCGGCGATCGCGACAGTTCTGAGCGGTTCTGATGATTGATCAGGACCGTCTATCGAGAGATCGGCGATCGCAACAGTTTTGATTATTGATCAGGACTGTCTGAAGAAATCGGCGATCGCGACAGTCCTGAGTGGTTCTGATGATTGATCGGCGATCGCGAAAGTTCTGTTCATTGATCAGAGCTGTCTCAATAAATCGGCGATCGCGACAATTCTGAGCGGTTCTGATGATTGATCGTCGATCGCAACAGTTCAGATTATTGATCAGAGAGCTGTTTAGCGAGAGATCGGCGATCGCTACAGTTCTGATTATTGATCAGGGCTGTCTCAAGAGATCGGCGATCGCAACAGTTCTGATGAATTATCAGAGCTGTTTAGAGATCAGCGATCGCGACAGTTCTAACGATTGATCGGCGATCGCAACAGTTCTGATTATTTATCAAGGCTGTCTCAAAAGATCGGCGATCGCGACAGTTCTGAGCGGTTCTGATGATTGATCGGCGATCGCAACAATTCTGATGATTGATCAGAGGACTGTTTAGCGAGAGATCGGCGATCGCAACAGTTTTGATTATTGATCAGGACTGTCTGAAAAAATCGGCGATCGCAACAGTTCTGAGCGACTCTGATGATTGATCGGCGATCGCGACAGTTCTGAAGATTGATCAGAGGGCTGTCTATCGAGAGATCAGCGATCGCGACAGTTCTGAGTGGTTCTGATGATTGATCGGCGATCGCGACAGTTCTGATCATTGATCAAGACTGTCTCAAGAGATCGGTGATCGCGACAGTCCTGAGTGGTTCTAATGATTGATCGGCGATCGCAACAGTTCTGATGATTGATCAGAGGGCTGTTTAGCGATTGATCGGCGATCGCAACAGTTCTGATTATTAATCAAGGCTGTCTCAAAAGATCGGCGATCGCGACAGTTCTGAGCGGTTCTGATAATTGATCGGCGATCCCGACAGTTCTGAAGATTGCTCAGAGGGCTATCTATCGAGAGATCGGCGATCGCAACAGTTCTGAAGATTGATCAGAGGGCTATCTATCGAGATATCGGCGATCGCGACAGTTCTGAGCGGTTCTGATAATTGATCGGCGATCGCCAACAGACGATTACTGATGATTAATTAATTATTTATTTATATTTATTTATTTATTTATTTATGTATTTATATTTATTTATTTATATTATTATTATTTAATTATTATTCAATAAAAAATAATTAATAATTTATTTATTAATTAATTTATATATAAATTTGAAATAATAATAATAATAATTTTTTTGCGCTGCTTTTGTTGCTGGATTGCTGCACACAACAATTAATTAATTAATTAATTAACATTATTATTAAATTAAGATTAACTTAGAATATTTGATTAATTTTAAAATATAAGTTTTTTTTTGTTTTTTTTTTTTGTTTTTTAGTTATAAATAAATTTTTCTATATAAATTTTTAATTATAAAAAAAAAAAGTTGCACCCCCTCCCTCCCTCCCTTCCACACTCCCTTCCACCCTAATCAAATACTAATATTAAAATTTGTCAAGTTTCCTCTGCCGCCGCCACCGCCACCGCCGCAGTCCATTAAATTCGTATTTTCTCATTTGAATCCTTGAATCCATCCATCGATCATCGATCGATCGATCGATCGATAGCGGATGGGGGACAAAAAAAAAAATAATACGAGATACGGGCGGCGGCGGCGGTGGTGGCGGAAAGAGACAACAAAAATTCTAAAATAAATGCGCTCAAATATGATATCTCTCTCTCTCTCTCTCTCTCTCTCTCTCTCTCTCTCTCTCTTTCCCTCTTGTGAATGTGAATTTTTGTAGATTTTTTACAGTGTATGTATTTTTGGAATGAAATTCTATTATTTTTTTAATGTGTGTATGTTCTGTGTGTGTGTGTGTGTGTGTGTGTGTGTGTGTGTGTGTTGTGTCTGCGCGCGCGCATGTGCGTGTGTTTTGTGTGTATTTATTATTTAGTAGTTTCTCTTATACAAAGAAAAAACACAATAAAAAAAAAAATTAGAGAAAATTAACACAAATTAAAAAGTTTTGAAAAAAAATTTTTCAGTCTTATTATAGAAAAACAAAAAATTTTTAAATTTAAAAATGAATGGCACCGAAAATTATTATTAAAAATACAATTATTAAAAATTCTCCTCTCCTCTCCTCTCATCTCTTTTTTTTTTTAATTTCTATTTATTTCTTAAAATTATGCACACTCATTCATTCATTTATTTATTTATTCACTCAATCATTCATTTATTTAATATATTAAATCGTAATCACTCACTCAATCAATCACTCACTCACTCACTCTCACACTCTCTCTTAGTTAGAAAAAGTACGCAAAAACTTCCCATCCTTAAAAAACTAATAATAATAATAATAATATTAATAATTTTAATTATATATTTTTGTTGCTGCTCTATTTTGGGTTTTCTCTATCTATTTATATCTCTCTCTTTCTCTCTATCTCTTTCTCTCTACTTCCTTCCGTTATATCATTCCAATAACTTGGGTTTGGTTTCTTGTTTTGTTTTTTTTCTTTTTTCTTCCTGTTTTGTATTTTATTTTTATATTTGATTAATTTAACAAAAATAAAAAAAATATTCTAACCTAAAAACTATTAAAATTACATAAAATATTGCAAAAAAAAATTAAAATACATGCGCCCTTTTGATTCTTTTTTTTTTTTTGATTGTTTATTTTTTTAACGACTCTGCCTCTCCCAAACTAAGATTCTCATCACCCCGAAGAAGAAGTGTAATTGAATCCTTTGCGTGAACTCTTTCTCTCTCTCCCTCTCTCTCTCTATCTATATCTATTTCAATTGTTCATATGCGTTCATCATCGCACGCCTTTCCCTTCGTCAACGTCATTTTTAAAAGTTTTTTGCATCAATTTCATGATGAAACCGAACAATTTTTGTTTTTGTGTTTTGTTTTTTTTTTGGTCCATTTTGGGTGGTCCGGGTCGTCCGTCCACGTTTTCACAATCGCATATTAAACTTATAAAATTTAAACTTAAAAACAAAATCCATAATAATAATAATAATAATAATAATAAAAATAAAAAATATATTTAAATCTAAAAATTGCTTATTTGTTACAACACCGACGAGGATAAATTCGAGAAATACACACACACACACGCACACACAGAGACAGAGAGACAGAGACAGAGAGATAGAGAGAGAAAGGAAGAGAGAGTGAGAGTGTGTGTGTATGCGCATGGCAAGATTATGGCTCTCTGTCAACAAACAGACTTTTATGTCCCTTTAAACACACACCCTTCCATTAAACTCTTTCACTGTATCTCTCTATCTCTCTTTAACTCTCTCTCTCTGTCTCTCTCTGATCTCATCTTTATTCATTTCCTAATCATTGCCTTTCGCGAATAAGGAAATATTTTATTTAATAAAAAAAAAAAAAAAAATTTATTCATATTATTATTATAAATTAGTCAATATTTATCTATATCTCTCTCTCTCTCTCTCGCTCTCTCTCTCTCTCTATCGCTCTCATTGTTTTTCTTTTGTTTTGTATTTCTTTTTTTTTTTTATACACTCTTTTATTTCTATTCACTGTCATTATTTAAACCGGCACGTTTTTCATCTTCTAACATTGCATCCAATTCATCGGTTAAATTTGCCAACATATTACCAATATCACTAAGTACATTCACATTATTATTATCGATTGAAGATAGAAGACAAGATTGATCGGTGGCGGTGGCGGTAGTTTGCGAAATTAAATTATTATTATTATTACTATTACAACTATTATTATTATTATTATTATTATTATTATTATCACTAAATTCATCACATTGAACTGTCATTTCTGTTGTAACGGCACCGAATGTTGTCGCATCACCAATCACCGCTGTCGCCGGAGCCACCGCCGTCGCCGTCGCCGTCGCTGTTGATCCACCATTGCTTGATGATGACGATTGTGACATTGTTGATGGCGTTGATGATGATGTTGATGATGACGATACAGCACAATTAGTCGATGATGCCGAAGCAGAAGAAGAAGAAGCAGCAGCCGCTGCCGCTGCAGCTGCAGCCGCCGCCACTGATGATGATGATGTCCGTTGTTTTATTGTACCAGCATTTTCATTTGCAAATGGTATTGCATCAATTGAATCAATGCTTGAATTTGACTGTAATGAGCGAAAAAATAAAATAAAATTAAAAAATTAAATTCAATTCTCAACTCAGCTCAGCTCAGCTCAGCTAAGCACCAGCCGTTTCCGTCATTCCGCCCACAATTAATGAACTATAAAAACTAAAAACAATAAAATTAATTTTACTTTTAAATCATGATGATGATGATGATGATGATGATGATGTTGTGATGATAATTTTTCTGAATGAATTTCAACGGTTGTTGTTTGTAGTATTTGTTGTTGTTGTTGATGATGATGATGATGATGGCCGCCAATACCGCCGACGGAGCCGATACCGCCGATGCCGCTACTCATATAATTTGCATATAATGGTTGTTGTTGTTGTTGTTGCTGTTGTTGATAATGATTATGATGAAGATGATGTTGATTGTTATAGGATGGCGATGGGGAAGAAGAAGTAGAAGAAGATTGTTGTTGTTGTTGTTGTTGTAAATAATTTTGATAATATTGATAATTATATTTATTATTATTATTCATTTGTAATGAATCAAAAAATGGTTGTGTTAATTGTTCAATTGAATTAGCCGATGAAGATGGTAATGATGATGATGATAATGATGATGATGACGTTGTTGATTGTTGTTGACAACTTTGTTGACGTCTTGGAGGTTCAGGAGCTTGTTTTTTACCACCAGCAACACCACCACCAATCATTAATGGACTACTAACACTACTATTTGAAGCACCAACACCACCACTGCCGCCGCCGCCGCCGCCGCAATGAACGCCAAAACACTGTTATTAGAAAATTTAACAAATAATAAAAAAAAAATAATAAATTTTTTTTTTAACAAAAACCCCAACACCCTCGCCCCTAAACTCCCCTGTCGCTAAACTCCCCTAACCTCCGGCCCCCGACCACTTACTTTTGTTGTTGTTGTTGCTGTTGTTGTTGTTGAACATAAATTATCAACATTTCCATAATCACTGCATGATGATGATGTCAATTCTGATGATAAATTATTATTATTATTTTCCATAGTTGCCGAATCTGTAATAATTTTTTCATTAAATTGACGATGTCGCTGTTGTTGTTGTTGTTGTTGTTGTTGTTGTTGTTGTTGTTGTTGATTCATTAATGTTGATGTTGCCAATGAACCCATTAATAATGATGATGACGATCCAATTGCTGATGTTGTTGATGTACGAAAATGTCTTGGTAAAGTTCCACCGCCGCCACCGCCGCCACCGCCGCCACCGCCGCCACCGCCACCGCTGCCACCGCCACCATCACAATTTAAATGATGACCACCGCCACCAATACCAATTTCATTTGTTGGCGTTATATCACCATCATCATATGAACGACGCCATGGCTAAAAATTAAAAATAATCAAGTTAAATAATGAATTAAATATAAAATCAAAATCATAATTAAAAAATACTTACCATTTGATGTTGAAAATGTGGCAAATAAGATTGATGTTGATGATGATGATGATGAGGATATTGTAGCTGTTGTTGTTGTTGTTGTTGTTGTTGATATTGTGATGAAATTAAACCAGATAAAATATGTTGATTATAATAATTTGATTCACAATCATCTGATGTTGTTTGGCCGCCACCGGCAACTGTGGCATTTGTCAACAATCCACCACGTCCTCCCCGTCCACCACCACCACCACCACCATTATTTTGATTATTAAATGTTAAATGTGTATTATTCATTTGATTGCCGTTGCCGCCATTAAAATCACAACATCCGGCGGTAGATGGTATAATTGAACGTTGCTCATTTGGATCCTCCAGTGATTCTAATGATTTACCCCGTGGTTGTCTCAACTGAGCAGAAAGATGGAGCAAAAAAATTGGGAAAAAATTAAATTTTAATTAAAGGTTGTTAAAGTCTCCTTTTTTTTCTCTTCAGTACACTCTAACCTACTCTGTTTTACACTCAAACTCTTTTACATTTCTACTCATTATTATTATTCTACTCATTATTATTATTCTACTCATTACTGTTATTCTACTCATTACTATTATTCTACTCATTACTTTTACCGTTCAATTGCTTTTCCAATAGAAAAAAAAACTCAATCTAAAATGGCGATATTATTCAATGCGCCGTCGCACAAAAATAAACGCAAAACAAACACAAACGCAAACAAAAAAACGCCAATCAAAAAGCTAATGAAATATTAAAATAAAACAACAACAACAACAACATTTAAGCAAAATATTAAAACAATAACAACAACAACAACAAAAAAATGGTTAATTGGGTTTTTTAATGTTTTTTTTTCTTATTTTTAATTGTATGATATGCAGAGAATTAAAGAGATAAAGAGAGAGAGAGAGAGAGAGAAGGGGAAAAAAGGGAGAATAAAATAAAATAAATAAAACTAAAAAAAAATAATTAATACCTTAATTAAAACAATATCATTATCGCCCGGTATTCCACTTATTAAATTATTTGAAAATTTATTTTGTGACATCATACTTTTTAATTCCCAAGCAGCCATTTGTTGTGCCATCATTTGTTGTTGTTGTTGTTGTTGTTGTGATCGTGATCCTACCATCATTTCTGGATAATCATTTAATGTAATCTTTTGTTGAGGCCATTGATGATGATTGTGATGCTGATTCTGTTGTGGTTGATTGGGATGCGTTGACAGCTGAGATTGTTGTTGCTGCTGCTGATGATTATAATTTAATAATCCAAATTCAATTGGATTGCCATATCGATGGCATTGATTATTGTTATTATTAAATTGTGTTTTTATTATTGTTGTTGTTGTTGTTATTGTTTTAGAGTTCTTTTTAGAGTTTTTTGTGTGTTTGTGTTTATGTTTGTGTGGAATTTAACATCATGCCATTATAAAATTGTGTGTGTGTGTTTTGTTTAATAAATTAATTATTTTTTTAGTGCACAACATGAAAAAATAAAAAAAAAAAAAATTTTGTCCCACGGGTCAAAAAAAAAAAAAAAACTTTCCCCTCGGATCAAAAAAAAAAATGTTACCAGGGTTGGAAAATCCCCATAAAAAATTGTTCCCCACGGTGGAAAATTCAACAAATGTTTTACTCAATAACAACTTTGACATGGGCAAAACCTAATAAATGTTTTGTTTTTTTTTTTTTTTTTTTACTCAAGGGACATTCTTGAATGCAATCCGCCGGAGATGTGCTTTTTATTTTAGTCTTTTCAATGTCCTAACAATGACAATGGTATTATATTGTTATTGTTTTTATCTTCGAGATGTTAAACGATTCAATTGCAAGAAACTCAAGAACTTTCTTATTTATTCTGATCCCACGGGACAAAACACTTACAAAATGGGACATTCTATTATTAAAAAAAAAAAAAAAAAATTGTACAAAAAAGTGCTGGCAACCAAAAAAAAAAAACACAAACACAAAAACACAAAAACAATCAAAAGACATCTAAAAAAAACATCCAAAAAACAAAAACATCAATTGAAAATTAAAATAAAAAAAACCCCCCCTTACCTGTTGATGATGTTGTTGTTGTTGTTGTTGTTGTTGATAATGTGGATGAAATTGAATGGCCGTTTGAATGACATTTGATGATGATGATGATGGATGATGAAGATGGTGTTGTTGTTGAAGATGATGATGATGAGAGGAATTGGGATATTGATGATGAAGATGAAGATGATGAGACAGTGACGGCAGCTGCTGCTGCTGCTGCTGCTGTAATCCAGTTGATGCTGCTGCTGTTGCGTTAATCCATTTTCCATTTACAATATCTTTAATACGTTTTAATGCCAATAGCATTTTCTTTTGATGACCCAATTTTATAATACCAATATCTTCCATATCTTCCCATGGTATTGGCATTACATCGAGTACCGTTTTATAACCCTGTGCCAATAACGGTTGAACGTATTCATCGAGGCGCAATAAACGTAACCATTCTTCAATGGAACTCTTTATTGGAATAATGGAGAAATGAAAAATTAAACACATTTTACATAACAAAAAAAAACAAACAATATAAATTTTATACCGGTACAAAATTTGGTAAACAATCGGGTACTTGTAACGTTTCAATGTGCTGTTTAATTCGTTCACGATGATGTGGTTTTTTAATGCCAATTGCCGTTAAATCCTCGGGAGTCATTCGTGTTATTGTCGGTAAATCATAACCGGCTGCCGAAAACAATGGGGCATATTCATCAAAACACAATTCAGATAACCATTCCGTAATCAAATCATGATCCTACAAGCAAACAGAATATGAAACAAATTTAATAAAAAAAAAAAACCCCCCCCCCTTCAAATGATTTCCTTAAACACGTTTCCTTACCGTTCGTTGATTCATTCGATCAACGCTACCAATTGAACATGAACTGACACTACACCGTGGACTTGATGATAATGGACCGCCGGTGGTACTACTAC
This sequence comes from Dilophus febrilis, assembly GCA_958336335.1. NCBI lineage: Eukaryota > Metazoa > Arthropoda > Insecta > Diptera > Bibionidae > Dilophus > Dilophus febrilis. Next base: position 1,291,285 of record OY284473.1, read on the forward strand.
TACTACTACTACTATTATTTCCACTACCACCGCTACTGATGCCTCCCATTGATGAATTAATATGACCACCAGAACCGGATGATGTTGAACCACTGCAACCGCCATTGCCGGAACCGGAACCGGAACCGCCACCAATTGGATTTGAACCACCACCAACACTACCACGTATTGATGTTTGTGTATGATAAGATGATGCACGACCTGAATCTAAACTGGCCGTTGAATAACGTGAACCAGAACCGGCTGAACCTGATGAACTACCGGGACTATCACGTCCCGGTGATTGTGTCAAATCAATACCTAAATCTTCTTGTAATGCCAATTGATTATGATAAAAAACAGCTGCTTTATGGGTTAATGGTTCAATGGGTGGTGGTGGTTGTTGTTGGCCGTGAATTTGAGTTGCCGTGGGCGCTGAAGAAACAGTACTCGTTACTGTTGTTGTCATTGTTGTTGTTGTGTTTGTGTTTGTTGCCGTAGCCATTGTACTTGTACTTATTGTTGATGTTTGTTGTTGTTGTTGTTGTTGTTGTTGTTGTTGTTGTTGTTGTGTCATTGGAATTGATGAATTTCTATGAATTCCTATATTATTATTTGGAAATGTTAAGGCACGTTGACCAACGGGACCACCTCCACCATCTGAATGAGAATGTAAATGATGTGATGATTGTGTCGGTTGTTGTTGTTGTTGTTGTTGTTGTTGTTGTGGTTGTATAGAAAATCCTCCAGTATCTTCGGTTGCCGAACCATAACCGGAAACTGTTGAACCATAAGAACTACCCGAATGACGATACATTTCGGGTACGGCTGGCGGTGCAACACGTTTTGCCTGTGGTATTGGTTTTGATGGACGTGACGACATTCCTGTATTTACTAAAAAAAAAAGGAAAATGTTTTCCCAGTAAGTTCTGAGGTCAAAACAAAAAATTTCATCGCGGAGACTTTTTTTTTGAGAATTTCTCCGTAACCAAACCATGTCATAAAATCAACACCTTTTTTTATGAATAAAAGAGACTTTTTTTGGGAGGGGGGAGAGATTTCTCCGTAACCAAAAAAACTGTTCCTAAGGTCATAAAATCAATTTATGGATGGAAACCTTTCTGAAGGGGTTTTGTTTTTGCTTTAAATTCATTAAGACACAGACCGACCTTTTTTTTATTAATAAAAGAGACCTTTTGGGAGGGGATGGGAGGGGTGGGGGGGAATTTCTCCGTAACCAAAAAAACTGTTCCTAAGATCATAAAATCAATTTTTTGGATGGAAACCTTTCTGAAGGGGTTTTTTTTTTTGTTTCTAATTCATTAAGAAACAGACCGACCTGTTTTTTTTTTTTTTTTTTATTAATAAAAGAGACTTTTTGGGTCTGCCTGCGTCTGTTTTGTATTTTATTTCCGTAAAGAAAAAAACCAAAAAAAAAAAAACACGCACCAAAAAAAAAAAACAAAAACAAAAATTATCGGCTGCTACTGCAGATGTTTTATGTCAAAACTTATTTATCGGAGGATAGATGAATTTAATTTTGTATTTTGTATTATTATTGATATTTTTTCTCGTTGTTGTTGTTGTTGTTGTTGGTATTTTTTTCATTATCTTGATTTAGAGCATTGCTTTTTTTTTTTAACTAAATTTTGATTGGCTACTGAATGCTGCTGCTGCGTGTGTTTTCTGTATAATAACAAAACACATTTTCATTTTTGTTTATTTATTTTACAAATAAAACATATTTTTTTTATTTTATAAACAATCATTAAAACGAAGGAATGAAAAATTAATCGGTTAGTTTGGTTTGGTTGGTTATAATTAAAAACAGAAAAAAATAAAAAATGTTTATGCGCTTGAAGAAGGAACACGACGGCGGACGGACGGACGGCGACGGACGACGGCCAGGCGGATGGCGGCCAGGCGGATGGCGGCCAGGCGGATGGCGAACGGCGTTCGGACAGATTTTTTAGAACCAATTGAAGAACATTTTGAGATGAAGAATTGATGATGATGATGATGATGACCGACAGACAGACAGATCGATCGAAAAAGAATCAAAGACTTTTATGGATGGATCGATGAATGGATCGGTCATCATCCAATCGATTCCAAAACAGAGTTTTTGTGATTATTCAATCCATTTGGATTGAGAAAAGAAAATTTTAATTGACGACGAAGATCAAGACGATCAAGACGACGACGACGACGATGAAAACGATGATTTCCGTACCTTAGATGTTTTTTTTTTTTTTTCTATTTTATTACTCTCTCTCTGCTATTTTATTTTAAAATATTAATTCTATTTTTAATTATTTATTTTGTATAACAAAAAAAAAACATAAAATTTAATATAAACAAAATCGCAAGCGTCAAGTCAAGTCAAGACGTCGACAAGTCATTTTATTAACAATGATATATATAATGAAAAGTAGAAAATTGGTTTTTTTTTTTGGTTTTCAATTAAATTAAAATATGTAATTGTTGGAATCGTATCAATCGTGAATAGAGATTCTGAAAGGGGTTTCCTTCCAATGGATGGAAAATTTTCTATAGATTGGAATTCTACCATTGGAAAAGGGCTGGAACATTTTTTCTTAGCTGGAAATTAAGTTCTAATGAATGGAAATCAATTCTAAAGCGATTCTAAGTATTTTTCTAATAGTTGAGAATTTTCTATAGATTGGAAAATTCTACCATTTGGAAAAGGGCTGGAACAATTTCCCTAATGTTAGATTCAATTTCTAATGACTGGAAGAAATCAACTGTGAAGAGATTATGCTCATTTTTCCAATGGTAGAAAATCATCTATAGATTGGAATTCTACCATTGGAAAAGGGCTGGAACGTTTTTTGTCCTTGGGATGGGCTGGAAATTCTAAGTATTTTTTCCAATGGGTTGAGAATTTTCTATAAATTGGAATTCTACCATTGGAAATACGCGTGAACATTTTTCCCTTTGGGAGAAGGTTTTTTTTGTTTATAAATCATCAGAATTCAATCGTGAAGAGTTTTTGAACATTTTTCACTTCCGGAGAAAGTTTTCTATACCAATTGGAATTCGATCCTTTTCGAAAGGACTTGAACATTTTTGTTTAACTGGAAATTAAATGTCTAATGAATGAAAATCAATTTCTAATGATTGGAAATCAATCGTGAAGCGATTCTAATGGCATTTTTCTAATGGGTGGAAAATTTTCTATAGATTGGAAAATTCTACCATTGGAAAGGGCTGGAACGTTTTTTTCTTAGCTGGAAATTAATT
>OY284473.1:1299527-1305344 GCA_958336335.1 Dilophus febrilis
TTATTATGATTATAGTTACACGAACTGACGGACTGAAGGACTGACGGACTGACGGACTGACGGACTGACGAACGACGACGAACGACCGGATGACTTCAATACAGAGAGACAAAGGTGCGACATAAAGTTTTACAACTTTGCAATCAATTGCAATAAAATGAAATAAACAATAAAACAATAAAAGTAATCTTGCCGTGCCACAAATTGCGCACTTGCACCATTATTTGCCCACTTGCTGTTATTTTACATTTAAATTGCAATATTGTTTTATTCACAAAATACAAATTTAATTAATTAAATTGTTTGTATATATACAAAATTAAAAAACAAACAAACAATAAAAAAACATCAATTTCTTTCATTTGGATTTTTTTTTTTGTGTATTCTCTCTCCTCTCCTCTCCTCTCTTGTTCTTCCATAATACATTTATTTAATAAAAAATTTTTTTAGTGTTGTTTATCTTCAATTTGTCTTGATTTTTTTTTTTTTGAACTATAATTAAATATAATCGAGAGATGGAGCTGTTGTTGTTGTTATTGTTGTTGTTGTTGTTGTTGTTGACAATTGACAATTTTTTATGGACATTTTTTTGTTTTGTTTATTTTTTCATGTTATTGAACTGTTTTTTTTTTTAACTTTTACTGCTGCTGCTGCTGCTCTGCTGTCGATTCAATTTCATGCGTCTATCAAATCAATTTGTTGTTGTTGTTGTTGTAATTATTAATTACATTTCTTCTACTTCTTTGTTTTAACTCCATCATTCATAATAATAATAATAATAAGAGGACGGCGCAAGAGACATACGACAACGGCATAGCGAGCGACAGAAATGCTTGTTGTTTGTGTGGTTTTGTTTGTGTTGATTTGTTTTTTTTGTTCATTTTTCTGTTTCTCTCTCTCTTTCTCTCTCTCTCTCTCTCTCTCACTGTCCGTACAATAATAAAGCGGGTGTGTTGTTATTGTTATTGATATTGTTATTGTTTTTTTTGATTGATTTTTGTCTATTTTTATGATGTATGTACATGATGATGATGATGATGATGATGATGATGAACAGATTCAGACACACACACGCACACACGCAAGCGCATCCAAAAAAAAAAATACAAACAAATTTTATGTTCACTATAATTTTACAGCGGTGATATGTTTAGCTGTGCATTCCATTTGTTCATCGGGATTGCGCATCATTTCAGGTGCAGATTTGTTTATGGTTTTCAAAAACAGATGAATGGCAAGAGTGGCAAAAGTTAAGGTAAAAAAAAAAATTGATAAGATTTTGTCAGACAGTCTCACCTACAGAGTGCGCGACACAGAGGATATTTTTTTTTGTTCCTTTTTACGTCTACACAGAGGCTCAGTGCATGATTCTGCATCGACACCCAACAACTCTGCACAGAAAAAACCAAACCGATAATCGAAAAACCAAACAAAGCCAAAATCGTCAATCAAAAACATAATTCCATTCCATTATCGAAAAAAAACATACATGAATGCGCATGCACGTACGCAAGCACGCAAGCAAGCACGCACGCATGCGCAACATTTACAAAACAAAAACAAAAACAAAAAAAAAAAAAAAAAAAGACATGAAAATAATTGAAAATAAATAAATAAATTAAAAAAAACCCAACCAACAACCAACCCCCCACACTTGATATTAATTCAAATTAATAATTAATACGAAAGTTTTTACAGTGCATTATTTTTTTTTTTTTTCCCCCAAGATACTCTTACAGAAGGTAAACCCTCATCATAAAAACAAAAAAAGATCCCTTAGCATTTTGTTTGTGTGTGCGTGCGTGTGTGTGTGTGAGCTGATGATAATTTAATTAATTAATTAAAAAAAAAAAATATTAAAAAACATGTTAAGTCCATTGGTTTATTGGGCCCAAACGGAATCTTATATTACATTAAAAGTGGATTTAAAAGAAGTTAAAGTAAGTTTAATTTTCTGTCTGACTGACTGACTGACTTCTTGACTTTTGATGTCTCGTTGTTGGTGTTGGTGTTATTATTATTATTATTATTATTATTTACATTCATTACCAATTACCAATTCCAGCCAAAAGTAATTGATATATCAGAGAAAAAAATTGAATTTGTTGCAAATGGATTGGGTGCCCGTGGAAATAATGATTATTCATTTGTTATTGATTTTTATGAAGCCGTTTTGAATAAGGTTAGTTAATATATATATATATATATATATATATATATATATATAGTTGAGAATAAATTATATGTTTTATAAGTTTTAGTAACCGGGGTATATTTTAGTAAAACCGTACCCGGTTTTTAGTACATCATTTTTAGTACATCATTTAATTTTCCACACATTATTAACACATTTTAATTTAAATATAATAGAAATGTACATACAAAATATTAGATTCAAAAGTGGATTTTACCATTGCAAAATCGGAAAATAAATGGTGGCCAAGAGTGCAAAGACATCAACAAAAACCGCATTGGTTAAAGGTAAAAAAAAAAAAAAAAAAAACGCTAGATGTCGCCCTGTTTAGCCTGTGTTAGCCAATGTCAATGACTTTCTAAGGTTTTCCAAAAACCTCCACGAAAAGCTCGATAGCTCAAACTTAAAGGTTTCGGTGAAAAATCCATTTTTTCATTAGCAAAATTTTGGGGGAAATCTTCGCGGGGTCATAACTCAAAAACTAATGTCTCAATCGGTCTGAAACCAATTTATTCGGATTCAGCACCCCTTAAAACATAAGTATGCAAGTTTTCAGCTCGATTGATCAAACTTAAGGTACTCGGTGAAAAATCCATTTTTTCATTAGCAAAATTTTGGGAAATCTTAGCGGGGCCATAACTCAAAAACTAATGTCTCAATCCGTCTGAAACCAATTTATTCGGATTCAGCATCCCTTAAAACATACCTATGCAAGTTTTCAGCTCGATTGATCAAACTTAAAGGTTTCGGTGAAAAATCCATTTTTTCATAAGGGGTTAGTATAGCAAAATTTTGGGGGAAATCTTCGCGGGGTCATAACTCAAAAACTAATGTCTCAATCGGTCTGAAACCAATTTATTCGGATTCAGCATCCCTTAAAACATACCTATGCAAGTTTTCAGCTCGATTGATCAAACTTAAGGTACTCGGTGAAAAATCCATTTTTTCATAAGGGGTTAGTATAGCAAAACTTTGGGGGAAATCTTCGCAGGGCCATAACTCAAAAACTAATGTCTCAATCGGTCTGAAACCAATTTATTCGGATTCAGCATCCCTTAAAACATACCTATGCAAGTTTTCAGCTCGATTGCTCAAACTTAAGGTACTTGGTGAAAAATCCATTTTTTCATTAGCAAAATTTTGGGAAATCTTCGCGGGGTCATAACTCAAAAACTAATGTCTCAATCGGTCTGAAACCAATTTATTCGGATTCAGCATCCCTTAAAACATAAGTATGCAAGTTTTCAGCTCGATTGCTCAAACTTAAAGGTTTCGGTGAAAAATCCATTTTTTCATTAGCAAAACTTTGGGGGAAATCTTCGCGGGGCCATAACTCAAATATAAGGGTTTTTCTGATCTCTCTCTCTCTCTCTTTATCTATTCGAGTGATTCCAATTAGAAATAATACTCAAAAAGCCGCAGGTTCCGTTTCCTCCCCCCACCCCCCAACAGATTCCGCCGTTCCCCCCATCAACGAACAGGTTCCGTACCCCCCCCCCCCCCAATTCATTATACTAAAATTTTTTTTTTTTAAATTGTATGTTAAAGATTGATTTTGATCGTTGGCAATCAGAAGACGAATGTACAAATGAACCGGTAATTGCTGATGATGATGATGATGATGTTGATGGTGATGTTGATGTTGATAATTTAATGCAACATTCAATATTTGATGATTATCCAGAGGCATTAGAAACATTACAAAAAACTGAAATTGGTTTTCGTAAAGGTATGCGCGCGCCCTCCGTTAATGGGGATTTACAATATATACAAAATATCACCAAAAAATAATAATTTTGTTTTTTTTTTTTTTATACCATCATTTTTATAGAACAAGCAAAAAAAGTCTATTTAATTTTATACAATACATTTCAATTTATCGGATATTTTTATATATTATTGGTGATGGGATTACGTTATCAAAGTGATGGAATTAATTCGATGGTCGATACCTATGCAAATGTTGGTAATGCAATGAAATTATGTCAATTGTTTCAGTATCTTGAACCAATGCATCCATTGTTTAAGTACACCAAGGGTAGTATTTTAATGCCATTTATGCAAGTGACAGCACGTAATTTTATACTATTTGTGATGATCGAATGTGAAGAACGTATGCAAACGAAACCGGTTGTATTTTATCTATTTATTGTTTGGTCATTAATTGAAGTGGTTCGGTAAGTTGTGTGTGTGTGTGTTTTTTTTTAGGTCCAGTTAAATATTTCTAATATTGAATTATTTTTATTTATTTATTAGATATCCATTTTATTTATCACAATTATTGGATATTAATTTATCAATGTTAACATGGTTACGATATAGTTTATGGATTCCATTATATCCATTGGGTATTTTATGTGAAGGTGTTATTATATTACGTAATATTCCGTATTTTGAGGAAACAAATCGTTTTACAATTGAAATGCCAAATAAATGGAATTTCACATTTGATATGCCAACATTCATGAAAATCTATTTATTAATATTAATATTACCGGGTACCTATTTTATGATGAATCATATGGCAAAAACACGTAAAAATAAAATTGGTATTGGTGCGGGAATTAAACGAAAATTGAGCATTGATTGAACATTGATTAATTGATTCTAATTATAAATTGGCGACGTTGATTGGTGATAAGAGAGGTGACAGGGAAATACGAGAGATCATGTCAGATTAAATGGAGCGAATCGTTCTCTCACAATCTCTCTCTCTCTCTCTCTCTCTCTCTCTCTGGAAAATTTGGTGAAAGCTTTTTAAAATTGGATGAGAAATTCAAAAAAAAATTCAAAAAAATTCAAAAAAAATTTAGATTTTTAAACATAATAATAATAATAATAAAAATTAGATAGTTTTTAAGGTAATTATTTTTAAGTGTGTGTTTGTGTGTGTTATTCCTGTTCCAGACACCGTTGATTGATTGGGAGCGTCGTAAGGGGTCGTAATGGGTCTTATGGGCGATGGCGATGGCGATGGCGAGACTTCTCTTTATTTTATTTTATTGTTTTGACTGCTTTGGGATCTTTTTGCTTTTTTTTTTTGTTTTATTGTATTTTATTTGATTGTTGTTTTTTTGGTTTTTAGGGGTTTTGTTTTTTATCTATTCAAATAATATATTAAAAAAAAATAAAAAAACTGATAAAAAAAAATGATTTTTAAATTTATCATTGTTCTTCATTGTTTGGAATTGGAATGGAAGAGATTGCGCGCGACGACTTCTATCCATTTGGATTAATAAGTGCCATAATTAATAAATTTCCACAAAGAGTACAAATAACTTTCGATAAAATGTTTTAGCTTTCCTATTTTCGATCATTCGGTCATTTTACAGTACCGAAAAAAATGACTAGGAGACGAGACTAGTATATTTTTTTTATACTCCTTTGATGGACCCTCCCATATACCCATATACAGAGTGTTTCAGTACAACCCGACAAAGTCGTTCCTGCGACTATTTCCAGCAAAAAATCGTTCTGAGGGGAGGTGGCGCGAGAGGGGGGGGGGTCTAACTTCAACCTCTACCGTTTTGTTCCTAAGTAACTTTTGTGTGCATCATAAAATTATCTTAAAGCTCATCAACCCCCATACAAAGTTCTCACAAACAGTACAAAGTTATTACGAA